>JAMJFZ010000191.1:3882500-4322500 GCA_026225945.1 Cricetomys ansorgei | reverse complement strand
TGGAATTGTTCAATCAGCTTCATTAGGTGGCTAGTGTCAAGTGCTTTCATAATCTCTGTTGTGGTTTGATGGCTTCCCCGCGCTTTGTTATTTTTCCACTCCTAATTGCGCCCTGTACTTTTGACATCCCTATTGGACTGATGTTAGTGTCAAGTTGGCCCAATTCATGTGCCTCATTGAAATCTGGGACTGAAGCAGCTGAAATATGAATCGGCTGAAGATCGTTTGAAGTGCTCTGCCTACAAGCCTTTCTTTCTGACTTCTGTAGAACCTAGGAGTATTTTTATTTTTGAGAAAAGAATAAAGGCATATGAGTTTGAAATTGTACGTGGTGTTAAAAGTGCATCAGCTTATGTTCAGATCAGGAAGGGAAAAAGCACAGGATGTTTTAGAGTCACGTTAATAGCATGAAAGCTTGAGGAAAAATTAAAAATTCTACAAGAAATGATTCTATAAAATCCATATAGTCTCATGGAAGAAAAATGGGAAATGTGTGTATGTATGCACGCATGCACATAATACACGTGAGTTTTAAAATTGAAACAGAAAAATTGTTCATAAATCCCTCTCATTGGTCACTATTTCGAGGGACCAAATTCAAGGAATTTTTCACATGCAAGCATTTATTTTTAGTAAAAAAGCAAAACTCAGAAAATATATATGCCTTATCACCTGTAGAACATATATCACATACTGTAAACTGTTTTATGGGTTTTAATGTAGATATGTTTAATTTTAGTTCTCAGTAGTTCTTTCTTCAATACTGCATTTTAGAAGCTCCCTGCTGATGTGTGTCTGTGCCCCTTTAAAGGTTTCCCTTCACAACCCTCTCATTTTTCTTGTTCCTACCGTGTAAAAGTTTAGTCCGTGGTCTCCCAAAGTGAATTTTGAGAAACATTCTTCCTCGTGTAGATTCGAGAATCATGAGCAACAAGGTAAAGCAGTTTTAATTACTCTTGCGATTCCTGGAGTTTTTGTGTGGTAACAATTCCTGAATATCAACAAGAGAGGGCGGCAGCAATCACCATTTCCCAAGCTCATTTCCTCTCAGGGCTTGGGAAGGACTCTGTGTTCCATGGGAAACAATCGAAGGCACCCTGTTCTGACCGCAGGTGACCCCTGCAGTAAATCCATTCCTCCATAGATACTGTGCTGCCAGCTCAACTTCAAACTTCTTTCCCACAGATTTGTCATTTTTATAATTGGTGGGGGAAAAAAAAGTCACTCCCATTAAAGAAACTTTATTGGGTAGCTCTTACAGCCAAGAGTTATCTCTAGTGGTGGGATACACGGGAGAGCCAAGTCTGTATGACCAAGGAGTTCGTCGTTACAAATTAATAGGTTAATTTATAACTTGAATGACATTTACTGTTTTGCTGTCCCATCAAACACTTAATCAAACCTGTTGATGTGTCTGCTGAGGAAGAGGTATCTCTTGTTTCCTCTGTCTTTGGATCAGAGAGAAGCCAGTTATGGGGGTGACGAGAGACGTTTGATTAAAACTCAGAGTTCGAAGAAGGTCAAGTCAAATACCGAACAACTGAATAGAAGATGGAGGGCGGGCGGGTTCCGGTGTGCCAAGGACAGCGTGGCATTCCGTTGCATGAACTCACTTGGGTTGCGTTTCCTGTGACTTGTGTTCAACAAGCTCCTCACTAACACATTTTTTTCCCCTCCTTTTATTGAAAATTATTCAAAGTGCGTTGGGAAACGTTGTTGGCTGTGGAGGAACATAACTAGGTGTAAAATGAAGTTCTCTTTCAGGATTTGGAAAAGAGCAATGTGAACTCTAAAAGCTGGAATTTTAAAAACTCTTTGATCTCAGCTTTTTTTTTTTCCCCCCCCTTATAGTCCTTCTAATGTTTCCTAGGTGTGGAAGTACAATGAACTATGGCTTCTGGAGACTTTATACTAAGTTGTCAAATGACCAAACTATATGATCTTATGTAACGCCAGGTTTCGCCAAAGCCTGAAGAAATCCAGTTTATTACAGAGGTCCCTCGATGAACAATATATGCCCCGCCCTCAAACTTAAGCACTTTTACTGATTATCTGTTTCATTCATCCCATACTGTAAATCCTTCTAAATGAGAACTCTTTTTTGGCTGGCATTGGCCAAATTTCCATATCAATAATTGATTGTATTTTAAATTTTACTTAACATTTAACAATTTTTTTAAGTCAGCATAGAAAAAAACGAGCCGTGGTATGATATTTATATTCATGCTTTGTTCTTCGTCACCCCCTCTCCCCTGCTGCCCCCGTGCCCTGCCAGCCTCACACTGATCCCCTTCCTTCCCCAGTAACCCTCCTGCTTTCCTGTCACGTGTATTTCAATACCTCTCCCCATTTCCACTCCCTCAAGTCTCTTCACTTGTTTTTGTGCTGGCTCATTTATGTCAACTTGACACAAGCTAGAGTCATCTGAGAGGAGGAAACCCAGACTGAGAAAATGCCTCCATAAGATCCAGCTGTACGGCATTTTCTTAATTAGTGGTTGATAGGGGAGGGCACAGCCCATTGTGGGTGCTATGGTCCCTGGGCTCACTCATGGCCCTGGGTTCTATAAGAAAGCAGGCTGAGCAAGCCATGAGGAGCAAGGCAGTAAGCAGCACCCCTCCGTGGACTCTGCACCAGCTCCTCTCTCCAGGTTCCTGTCCTGCTTGAGTTCCTGTCCTCGCTGCTTTTGAGGACACATTTTATAGAACTGTTATATGGATCTGTGAGTGAATATTCACTTTCCTCCCAGGTTGCTTTTGGCCATGGTGTTTCATGAAACTAGGACACTACTTTGCTAGTTCATGGTCCCCCTTTACACTCTCATATATTACACAAATTTTAAAATAGGTTTCATGTATGAGACAAAACACAGTATCTTTCTACATCTGGTTTATTTCACTTAACATAATGATTTCTGAATGTGTTGTTTTTTCAAAAAAAAAAATCTCTTTCCAGACTGGAGTTTTTCTGAACCTCCCTGATGAAGGTTGAACTCTCCTACTGTCTCTCCGTGGTATTCACACGCAGATTTCTGGCGTCAAGATCTTTTTATAAGCAAATTGATGCAGACACTTTGAATAATAAGACATGGTATATTGTGAGCTTTGTCAGTTCAGATGTAAGAGGCCTGCAAGTTCTCCTTGTACAATTCCAATATTTCAAGCGGTAATAACTGTATCAGATATGATCGAATTAGATAGGTCCCATGATGTAGGGCGAATGAGTGTGTGTCTTGGTAGCAAGACTTCTTTCTCCGGTATGCCAGAGCCAGATTGTGATGGCAGACTTTTCCATTAATTTCATGTAGGCTCTGAGACCAGCTTTCAAGAGTTACTTATCTATTTATTTGTAGATAGGGTCTCATGTCTCCCAGGCTGGCCTCAGATGTGTAGCTGAGAATGGTCGTGAGCTTTTGATCTTCCTGCTAGGATTACAGGTCTTTCCCACCACGGCCAGTTTCATGCAGTACTAGGAATCTAACCCCTCTACCCAGGGCCTTAAGAAGGTAGGTAAGCGCTGTACCAACTGAGTCCCAAAAGAAAGTAACTGAGACCTCTTTCATTCCTGGTCTTTTATCTGTTTTCTTCTCTGACTCATGTTAAGACACACTGCCTTCTAATGTAAAGCAAACCAACTCACTATCTACTTACCTTTAGGCTCAGAAAGTTGACTTCCTTCCTTTGCCAAGAATAGAAGAATATGACACTTAATTTAAAATATTTTCGTTATTTTATGTGTATGGATGTTTTTTACCTGTATGTACACCTGTGCATCATGGGTGTGCCTGATGCTCACAGAAACCAGAAGAGGGCATTGAATCCCCTGGAACTGGAGTTAAAGATGTTTGTGAACTGCTGCATGGTTGCTTAGAATCCAACCTATGACTTCCGAAAGAGTACCCAGTGCTGTTAACCCATGAGCCGTCTCTGTAGCCTGGATGTTAACACTTTTTGATCCATCCACTAGCTTCAGGAAAAAAAGAATGTAGGCGTGTGACATACATTTGACTGTCCTTAGAGCACATATACTCATGTGCTCAATGACTCTACAAATCCACATGAGAGATTAGGGAATTCTGCGGCCTGTGTCTCACTGGAATAGGAAGGAAAGAAAAGTCAGTGTGCTAATGGGCAGGGTTTTCCAAAAAATTAGACCCTTCGATCAAGAGTCATAGGGAGCAAAATATTTATAAGATAGAAGAAGAAACACAGCATAACAAAAGAAGAACCTCCTTGCAAGTAGAAAACAGAAATCCAGAGAAACATTACATAGAAACCCCTTGAGAAATTTTGACACTGACTTTTTTTTTTCTCTTTAGAAATTTTGCAACACAGGGCTTAATCCTTAGCTTGATTATTGTAGGTAACTTGTATTTGAGTCCAGAGATAGACATGCCACACCTTCCAAAACAGAAATTACAATAACGCAGTGCTTACCAAAATCAGTAGGTTAACTTTTCTAATAATGATATTCCTGTTTCTATTTTATTCATGTAAAAGGTAGACTTTGTAATTCTTTTTGTAAAATATAATTTAAATGTATTCAGTAAATGTGACGCCACCTGATTAAAGCAGGTATTAAAATAACACGTGTGGCTACCAATTAATGGACTGACTTGCTTATATGCAATTTCTGAGGCATTTCTCACTTATAATAACTAGCTGACATAAAGCAGAATATACGATGGGGCTCAGCTTTGGCAAATGTGAATGAATACTGATCAGAACAGTCAATGCTCTAGAAACTGAAGTTAAATGAATGGCTCCTGTAACTAGGGTGTGTTTATTTGAAATTCATCAATATTGTATTTTGCATGCAAACCAGAGCTTACTTTCAATGTCTGTCCTTTGGCCACTTAACAGACCAAAGCAGCCAGGTGGATCAAGAAATGCACATGGCACGTATGCATGGGAGAGCAATTAGAGGAAAGTCTCTCAATCTTTCAGAAAGAAACCACTCCAAGCACTTGACATGCTTCACAGGACATCGCTTCCTCAATGGTGGGAGATGCTAGTATGGGAATTCCACTGGAATAATTTCAGCCACATTTGATTGGCTCTGCGTCATTGAGTCTGCTCCATTATGTATTCTGCTTGACCTGGGAAGATGACCAATACTGTGTTGGAAGGTTTGGGACATAGTGGTTTTTCTAAAAGTAAGCAACACTCAGAAGAGCCTTCTTGAATTTTGATTTAATATTACTTCTTTCTAAACACTAACATGTACCATCTGTATGCTGAGAGTCTCTTTCTCCTGGATTCTGGAGGGCTGGGCACATTCTGTAGGGACACTGCTAACTTCTGATCAGTCTGTGCTTCAGAAGAAGGATCACCTGGGTTCTTTCTCCAGCCAGTTCCTCTAAGTTCTCTTCCTGTGAAGGTTTCTGTTTAAACCGCACCTTTGGCTCTTATTCCAGTATTAGCAGGAATTCTGCAGAGTCAGTTTAGCGAGCATCCTTCACCACCCTTGGGATATTTCACCCTAGCTTACTGTCTGCAAAAATCCTGCTAGATCAGTGTGACAATTTCCTTGCTTCTTAGTACTTTTCCATTCGCTGACCTCACACCACCCTCCTTGGCTGTAAATCCTGACTTCTTATTGTGTTTGGAGTCCAGCCCAGTCCCATCCCACTCTCCTACGAGAAACTGCCTTGTAGTCCTCTTGAATGAGTCTCACTTGCTGTCCTTAATAAGTGGCATTGATGGTTTCTTTCCTTTAACAGTAAAAAGATATTCCCACAGGAATGCTGCCATACTGAGAGGACCCAGATGCCTTGGTAGAAAGGCCATGGACTTTGCGATCAGAAGGTAACACACTCTGCAATCTGTCCCGTCACTTAATTTGAGCTTCAGTTTCTTGAGGCTAGATTTTGGTTCACAGTACCAGCCTTCCAGGTACTGGAAGGATTGAAGTAAGTCATACGTATGAACTTTCTTTGTGAAACCAGAAGTAAGTCCTAAGCTTTTGTTATTGTTAAGGCATTTTGATTTGCTTACCACTCATAGACATTTTGTTTGCATATTTCAAGATAAAACAATTAGCTTAGAAGAAACTAACGCGGTAGTCAAATTATAGTTAAACTTAACCTTTGAGGTTTAAATATCTGAACACATAATTGAGTTCTGTGTTATAGGAACAACATTTGTCACTACGGCTGAAGAATGAGGTTCAAGGCCAGAAGGCCTTCCTACACCTTAGTGCCAAAAGAGCTACATGACCCAGGGAAGCAAGATGTGCAGGATGACCTGAGGTTGCCACTTCATCTTCTAATAGTAAAGGCTCAGATATTCAGACTTTAAGTAACTTAAAGTGAGCAAGAATGCAAACTTTAGTCTCACTTGATAAACTGCTATCCTTGCAGTCTACCCTTCAGACATTAAACCTATTTCCACCCCTCCATCCCCAAACACAGAAGTTAGTGCTCCTTAAAAGGTTCCCCTGGTTGAACTCCTCTGTACAATACTTGCTTAATGAGCTGATTAACCACTGTTACAGAGAATTAATGAATCAAATCACAGTGGTAATCACCAGATTGCAAATTGCTCTGTTGTAGTAGGTTGTGATGGGGGTATACGTTTTACACTACGCAGAGAGGACTCTTGGATGACAAAGGCAGGTGAGCAGATTATCACTTAGCTCTCCACGAAGAAACTTCAAGCATGCTCTGGTTATAAGAAGGCCCTTTAGAATCCCCTAAACTGAAAGCAATGAGAGATTATATTTGTAGTATTATTAGTCCATTATCATGGAGAGTGCTTTCGAAATCGGTTAGCGTCTCATGATCCAAATATGCAGATGTGCTGCATCTGATCGGGTGCCCGCTTTAACATGACTTGCGGCGGGATGGAGACATGGAAATGATCCCTGAAAGGTTCTAGTTTTGACAATTCATTGCATTTCCAGATTAGCTTTCCACTAGAATATTTAATAAAATCAATTTCCATACTGAAGATAGCTGTTGAAATCCTAGTCTTGAGTTTTGAATTTTGTCAGGGATGCTGTAATAACACCACCATCTCTCAATACAGCCACTATCAAAAGACGGGAAAGACGATTCTGCGATATGAGCAGCCAGTGCTACATTGCAGCGTGCTAATACCAAAAGTTTAACTAACTCTGTGGTTTTCTAGACATTTAGTTCAAACTAGAATGATTTATTAACTCATAATATTTCCCATTTGCAACACAGCCTCACAGTTTACACACTTAAGAAAGTCATTCGATATGATTTATTGCTATCATACTGGGAAAACTGCTGAATGAATTAAATATTTTTAGTTAATATGGGTTGAGTTACATATAGGAAGTTTATCAAATTAAGAATATTTGAAACAGTTTCAATGCTTATAATTTATTCTAATAAATGAACAAGGAAACATAAAAAAAAAAAAAACCCACAGAAGGCTGGGATCTAAGTTGAAGTTAGTGGGAAATAACCAGAGTTTCCTGATTGACACCTGCTAAACAGTATACCTTTTAGATAGACATTTATTTCTAAGAATAGCTCTATCCTGTATTTCATCTACTTAATTTATTGTAAATAAGTGCCAATGTTTCCCTGGCTTTATTCCAACATGAACAATCTTTATAAACTTACCACTGAAACCTCTTCCAGAGAACAGCATACACACCCTGAGTAGAGGCCCCATGGTCACATGACCTGGGTCAAAAGTTAGTGACACCATTTTATAAGCTGTGTAATTTGGGATGCATTATTGAATCTCTCTATGCCCAGCTTTTGTCATTGTTTTTAATTTTTTTCTTCACTTACAAAAAATCTTTTTTGGTAGATAACATGAGCCAATATAGAGTTATTGCTTGGCTACTCCCAATATCAAATACACGTTCACTAAGAGTTGGTTATAACAAAAGGAATTCAAACCTAGTAGGTGACAGAGCTGCGCCTGTCTATGGTGCTGTTTCTAATTCTCATGAGGGCCTTCCTGGCTAGACAGGAAGCTTTCATAGAGCTTTGAAAAGCAACTTATATAGATTTCTGATTTTTTACCTCTCATGAGTAAAGGTATGTGGATTATCATCACTCTTGTCCTCATGGGGAAAACAAAAGCCAACCACGAGTCAGTGACTTCCCTGGATCCCTTAGAAATGGCAGTTAAGAGCAGATCCAACCCTGAACGAGCAGAACGATGAGTCCAGAGTCTCCTCAGCAACAATCTGCTCGCCTGGAGCAGAAGCTGCGGGAGCTGTAATTGAGAAGGAATGACTAAATACCAACATGGATGCTTTACTAGGGTCTGGGTGTGGGCTGGGGTGAGAGTGGCGACTTCTGAAGCAGGAGTTCTGGGAGTAGACACAGCTGCATGAACCTCCAGGTCGTGATTCCCTCCTGGGTCAGGCAAGAGCATGCGCAGAGGGAGGGGCGGGATCAGGGGAAGTGCCTGGAGTGGTCTCCAGACAAAGACTTCTTGGGCAAGATTTTTACCAGAGCCTTATCGCGCTGGGAAAAGGCTATTTCTTTCACTTCGGTTCTCTCTCTCTAACCTTCCTATCTTACACAACGTGAAAAGAGGGAAAAAAGAAACCACTTGTGAAGGTCACGGTGCAGGGACACTAGGCCACCATAACATGGAGATTCATGTAGATTATAGATTGCCTTTGCATAGGATCGAAATATAATAAATAATAATTCTCGCCAGGCAGTGGTGGCACACACCTTTAATCCCAGTACTCAGGAGGCAGAGGCAGGCAGATCGCTGTGAGTTCGAGGCCAGCCTGGTCTACAGAGTGTGTCCCAGGACAGCCAGAGTTACGACAGAGAAACCCTGTCTCAGAAAAAAATACTAGAAATAATTGTCGACAGCATGGCTGCCTTAACAAGATTTGAGCAGTTTGGACAACAGTTGATGTCCCAGCGTAGGTGAGGAAAATCCCAAGGGACGCCAGCCCGAGGTGAAGAGCTATGAATAAATACCAGCTTCTGAGAGAGAGAGAACCAAAGATGCGTCCCCTGACTGGTTATCCAATACTGAGCGGTCAGCCCTCGAAACATGTGTGTCCACGCAGCAGGAGGCGGACTCAGCCGGGTGTATTTATTTGTTTACGTAGGGATATAACAACCGAGAACTGAGGCTAACAAAGAGGAGGGTACATGTCCGATGGACATGGGAAGCGGAGGAGGGAAGAGAGGTGGACTGAGATCGTGTAACTATATTTTAATTAAAAAAAAAATTAGATTTCAGATCTCTGATGTACAGTACCTCTCTAGGAGAACCTTAAGGCAAGGCCCTGCCTCCAGGAAAGAGAAAGCAGACACTAATTTGAAGCCTTCACACATGCATTTTCCTGCAAATATTCAACACACGACAGCTCCTACCAGGCTAGCATAGAGCCTGACGCCTAAGGCATCCGCACCTCGGTATCGAGTCCTTCACAGCAATGTCTGGCTTTGAGTGGGTTAGATCAAACACAATCCGAAGAGCTAAGACAATAGCCGAAAGCAAACTTAAACACGGCAAGGTCTTTAGGGCCACCTGCTCTGCCCCTGTGATAACACAGGAGTAGAACTAACCCACTGTTTTCCCTTCCTTAACCTAAAACCAGGGCAGGCGCATTCAAGGAGAGGGGGAGCCATTAGACTGTGCTCCAATCTATCCCTGACATTTGCTGACACTCCTCAGGATGCGGAAAAGGCCTGCCTCACCATGACTAGAGGATCTTAAATGGTTATTTTCAAGAACAAAGATCCCATCTGGGTCTCTATGGATTTAAGTACATCCTGGTGACCTGGCCTTTGTAGCTATAGTTAAAAGAGGCAGGCAATCTCTATGAGTTTGAGACCCACTTATTTACATAGTGAGTTCCAGGTTAGCCAGGGCTATATTGCGAGGCACTGTCTAAAATAAAAACAAAAATAAAAAAGTTAAGTTGATAACATCTGTCTTACAAGACCTGGTGATTTAATCTTCTGGTAAAAGCTCAAGAGGAATCTGAGGTACGGTTGAAGTGGTGTGTGTATATTACAGAGGGAGGGACTGAGACAGTGTGTTCTCAGTACTCCGCGATTCATGTACCCAAACTAAGTCTCTGACACATTCTTCCTTTCTAGTTCTCAGGTATCTCAGGGTAAAGAAGTCTCGCTCTTTCTGATGCTAATCTTAGTCAGATCGATCTATGGTGTGCTTTATTCTACGTGTAGTTTGATGTCTTGAGTGATGTCATTCTCTTCAGATAGCTTTCAAACCATGGCCCTCTGACCTCTAAGGTCTGTTTATTATGTCTTCTTGAGAGCAGGAGGGTTGAGGTTTCCCATCTCTGGATCATTAGGGTCTACATTCCTGTCTAGCATGGCAAAGGGTACAGAAAATAGGACTTCTGCGCTCAGTAGCCTTTAAGGTTAGGTGATCAAGGACTCAGAGCAGGAAACTGAGGCAGGATATAAAGATAGGAAACATTATGGGGTATGAGAAAAGATAGGAGCCCCTCTTCCTAGGAACTGGATGAAGTCTCTCTCCATCAGAAAAGCAGGAATCCAGCATGGATCACACTCAAAACCTTTCTTTTTCCCTAGCTACAGACCTGTGAATTTCTAGAACTCTCAGAAAAAAAAAAAAATATTTGCAGAGCAAGGTAAGGTAATAACCCCTATGTACAACCACAGCGCCTCCTGTCTTTATCTTACTGTATTACGATTCCACCTAAGAACTCTCCAGAGCCAGTCACCTTACAATCTCACTTATCAAAAGAGAGAAAAAGAAGAAAGTGGGGGTGGGGTGTTCTGAGCACCCTTTGTGAGACTTGATCACCATCGAAATGTTTCTATGACTAAGGCCAAAATAATTACGTGTGGCTATCCTTTGGGGTGTCCACATTCGCACTTGGATATGTTTTACTCTCAGCCGGTCTTGCTTAGAGAAGAGCACATCCATGCTTTCGGCTCTTGATTACTTCCACTTCTCCTGAACCCTTATGTTTACGGCCATTAATGAATCTCTAATAAACCCTCAACTTTGCTTCATACTTCCTGCTCTGAAATTCTTTTCTGCATCTAAGCCACTAATCCTTGTTTGGTTTGAATTGAGGTCCTACAAAAAACTAAGAGACCCCCCAGGATGCTATGGGTGATGGAGTAAATGGAACTGAGTCTCTGTCCCCTCAGTGCCAACATTAATGCACAGGAAAGCACCGCACTGAATATGTTCTATAGAAAACCTTTAATGAGTTCACTGGACAAGGAAGTGAAAAATGAGCCCCTTTTGCCTTGCTTGTGTGGGAAGGAGTTGCACCTGCCTCCCTCCCGCATACCCACACTCTCATCTTGGGCCTCCAGCTGTGTTGTGCCACTCTGCAAGTTTCCCCAATGTGATGTACAATACCTAGATGATTGACAGGTCCCATCTTCATATGATGTAGGCCAATATCACCATTTCTGTCAACATCCGTCAGCTGATTGGTTATCCTCTTGGTTACAGGGTTCTGATTTGGTGACTCTCACAAGCGGACCTGGGAATCTACATTATAACAGCTGATTCAAATCATCCTGAGGATCAGGAAAATACAGAGAATCTCGTGCAGATGGCAGACCCTGGGGAAGGGTTGTTTCTGCTCCAATGGAGTGCACTTTCTTTCTAGTAGGTGCCAGGTTAGGGGTGGCCTCTCCCAAAACTGCTGACACTCCTTCAGGACCCAGAACCTTCTATCCGCAGACACAGAATTGGTCTGACGCAACTCGTGTGGCTGTCCCGGGCTCAGCTTCTGGCAGTCCACAATAACTCCTGCAGAGTCTAGAACCCTCATCTCCTTCAGCTGCTTCAGTTGGTGTATTGTCTCAAAAGCACTAGACTTTTATGCAGTATCTAGATGAGCATTTGGAATTATGGGTTGAAAGTTTAACCCCTGTCCTGCCTAGGCTTTCTCACCTGGCTGTCATTAGTGGCTACACTTTGACCCCAAATCTATCATACATAGCTTGAAATTCATTTGTATCCATGTCTTACATATGTTTTCTTTTTCATTTCACAATCTGTAATATTTTGGTTTTACCGCATCGCTATCAGAGTAGTCAGGGTGAGAGCCTGGGCTCTGGGAACCCTAATAACTTAGGCTTGGTCACTCGCCCGTAAAAGACAAAACTAACAGCCAAATATGTAGGAAAAGGAGATTTATTCCGTGTGGTCGTCTTGTGGAGAGGAACAGGGGTCCCTGTTCCTGCCCTCTAGGTCCATGTTAGGGGACTTTCGTTTTACATGGAGGTAAAAGTACGCATGAATAAGCAGTCCCGGATGTGGTGTGTACCAGCCATTAGGGGTTCATCATTGTCTCAGCTCCAGTATCTCCTATCCTACAAGATGAGCTGACAAGTTGTTAGAGCAGTGACAGTTCTCTTTCCTAGAGACAAGCTTCCATTCTGGCTGGTACCAGGCTCTCAGTCTCTTCTTTTCCCAGCAAGAGATGTCTCAAGAAATTCTGTTTTTATGAGGGAACCATTGTTTTTACTAGTCTGATAGTCAAACAGAGAGGCATGGGCGTCTCTTTCGAATATCTTCATTCCTGCCAGGGTGGTTACAACCTGGCCTTTGAGAGACCGACTCGAAGAGTTAACCGGCATTTATTACCCTGTTTCTGAAGGAAACCTCTGTCTTACATTCCAACAAATTTCCAAATCACCCACTGAAACCCAGCCCATCGTGAACCCGGAATACTTTGTACTCACCAACCCAAAACTCCACAGAGGAGAAGACAATACGAGGCAAACACAGGCCTGGCAGTCAGCAAATAAGGAGACAGGCAATTGGCAATCCACCCACATGAGCACAGAGGCTGGAAAATAGCAGCCAACAGAATCCTTCAAGGACACTTTGGGGCAGTCTGGGAAGCTCAGCATAGCTGTCATTAACTGGGAGGCTGCGAGAGCTAAGGGTGGTTCAGGGGCTCAGCAATCAGCAGTAGGGTGGCTTGGTTCCCACAAAAACACCACGCTGATCATACAGCCTGAAATGAAAGACCGGGAGTGGCTGGGAGTGCCAAGAGCCCTTAACCAAGCAGCTGACAATACCCGAATCAGTACGAGGGCCAACAGGTCACGGGCAATCTTTTCAGAGACCTTCCTTAGAGAGGAAGAAATAACATCAGTATTTTGCTGGCTTCTCTGTGAAGACATGACTTATGTACTGTGATTTAAAAAAGAGAGGATAATTTAGAATCTCATGTCCCTTTTGTAGCTATGCAAGTTATAAATTATAGTGTTACAGAATGTAGCCGTTTTGGTTCCCAGTGGGTCCCGTTCTTTGTGTGTGTATTTATCCAATTGTCTGATTCACTTAAGTTTCTAACTACAGGGTCTTGTTCTGGGCTTTCCAAATGAATAGTTCTAAAAAAGTCAAAGCAGCAATCAATTTTTAAAACCTAGATTTGCTCTGCTCGGAGTCATATAAGGATAGTTACACGATTGTCCAAAACTGCTCTGACCTGGAGACAAAAGAGCCAGGCAACGCCCTCTAGCAACCACAACTGTGATTTTTCTTTGCTTCGAATGGTTCTCCATCCTTCACTGGGGTCGGAGCTCAGCCTGATATTGATCTCCTGGGCCTTGTTCAAAGTGAGATGACGGGTCTATTTGAGATGATAAGTAGATAAGGGTTATAAATTCACCTTGAGAATAAATAAAAATAGCTCTTCTGACATTTTTTTTTAAACAAGAAAGGGAAGTTAACCTATTTCATAGCCAGCAATCTTCTTTGCTTCCTAGCGATTACATTAGTTTACAAGCCTAAAACGGGCTATTTGGTTGGATTTTGATAATGTTTAAGCTGCCAAAAGAATCACAGATCTTTAAAAAAAAAACACACATCTGCCCCAGTGTGTATCAAGAATCGTTACTTCAGAATTATTTTGCATTATATTATTTTGTATTATATTATTGCATTATTACATTATTACAATGTATCGTATAGTACATTATTGTATTATATTTATTTATTTATTTAGTATGTATGCGAGGGAGGGCATTCACGTAGAGGTCAGAGGGATTCGTTTTCTTCTTCCACCATGTGGATCCTGGGAATTGAACTAGGGTCATCAGACTTGGTGGCCAGCACCTTTACTGATGAGCCTCCTCACCACCCCCAGCACTGCAGGCTTCTAAAAATTGAGGTCATACAACCCCATACTTACAGAAGGAAAAAAAAAAGTTCTTTGTTTCATCCAGATTCTCGTTATGCCCTATTTTTCATTTGTGAAGTAAAAGCTGCTAACAGACTACAAATAAAGAATGCCTCCCAATCTGGGCTGCAGCTAAAGCAAATTACTAATAGAGATAATTTTATCACCCTTTAGCTGCTCAATCATCTTCCTAAGGTGTGTGTTTACTTGCATCAGGGTCAATCTTGATTGTCAACTGATGGGATTTAGAGTCACCATGGAAACAAATCTCTGAGCATGACTGTAGATATTATCTAGATTAGGTGAGCTGAAGTAGGAAGGCATACCGTAAATGTGGGCAGCCTTATTCTATGGGCTGGAGCTCAGAACTGAATAAAAAGGGGAAAGCGAGCTGGGCACAAGCATCCATCATTCTCTGCTCCTTAACAGGGAAGATGATGGGCCCAGCTGCCTCAAAGCCCGCTGCCATGACCCCACCTCAATCCTTCAGTGATGGACTAGACTCTCAAATTACGAGCTACAATAAACCTTCCCTTCCTTAAATTGATCTTGTCAGGTATTCTGCTGCAATAGCAACACAAGGTACATTTCTACGCAGCTGCTATGTGCACATATTTATTGAATATCTACCATGTTCCTGATACTTGCCAGGGCCTCGAGACTGTTTAAAAAACAAAACAAACATTCCCTTGTCTCTGGTGGTTAATGCAGAGAGAAGCAATCAGGAAAAGGTGATGCTTTCTGACATATACTTTAATAATGTGAGATCAGAATATTCTGGAAACACAAAGAAAGGACATCACAACACATCAATCAAGGACAATCTCTCAAGCCTTCTGTGTTATGGGAACTAGAATTATCCCACCGGTTGTCACAAGCCAGAACTCAACAGCAAGAATAATTACCACTCTAACTTGTGATTCTTAAAAAAATAATCTATTAAAAAATAAATAGAAGGTGAAGTTTACAGAGAGACCTCTCATATTTTGCAAGGTCTTATGAGTGTGAAATTATTTTTAAATAAGTTTTTAAGATGCCACCAGCAACATCGAAGGAGTTTTCTTTCAACGTCTGGCTATGCAGATGTGATTTCATGTACATGTGGCCTGCACAGCTGCATAAGAGCCCTGCTCAGAGCATTAATATTCTAGAAGAGACTCCATACACTAGTCTACATAAGCGTCACCTGTGACCTGTTATTAAGCCCAGTGATATGAATTTTACACTGTGATAAAACACCTTTCTGTAGGTTTTAAGCCAAGAAGTTTGTGGGAATCTGTTACGACATCACACAAAACTGATGTATTAACATGCAGATTGCATTTTAAAAAATATACTTGTATTATTCTTAGTTAAATGTGAATGCCCAGTGTTTGTGTGTGTGCACACATATACACGTGCGTATACAGGTATCCACGTAGGCCAGAAATATCAGATCCTCTAGATGTAGTTATAGGCAGTTGTGAGCTGCCAGAATGGGTGCTGGGAATTTAATTCTGGTCTTCTGGAAGTGCATACACCAAACCACTGGGTTATCTCTCCAGCTCCAACATAGGGCTACTGTTTAAGGACACATACCGGATAGGACCCTTAGGGCGTAAATAAGCATGGATAGAAACTAGAGGCGTTTTGGAAGGTAAGCTGTGCAAAAATTGACCCGAATGGAAAAGTGATTGCCGTATGCGGTGCCCCGTGTGTACAGTTGGAAATACTCAAAATAGAACTAAGCCTAGGTTAGCTCACAGGAGTTCATAGGTACATTTCTATGAAAAATGTCATGGTTCTTAGGAGATCCATAGATTTTTCTGTGAATTATGACATTCGCATTTCATCCATCTCGCTGCTATTAGCTGAGTGTCACGAGCAGGAAAATCACCTGATAGCTACTCGATTTGTTGTTGTAGCAAACGGGCATTAAATAGACAACGTTATCAGCATTGAGAAACAGTGAGAATAAAATAACTCACTAGTCCTCCATTCGACTTCGAGGCATGCACAGAGCACGCTGCGGCGGCTCTGAGTCACAGCTTGACGTGAAAATGAGTTTAGCGCGCATCTGATACATCTATTCTCATAGCAGTTTGACTTATGACAGATTATGGAAATCTTTGACAAATTTAATCTCTGCCTCAAAAACATGGTTTTCAGGCCGAGTCACGGACTGAGTATATCTTCATTTTAGTAATCTGGGCTAGTGCTTTCTTCATGCAAAGTAAGATGAAATAATGAATTAAATAAAATTAAATTTAAACAATTAAATTATATATTATATTATATTATATATTAGAATATAATATTTCTCATTATATTATAAAAAATTAAAATTAAATCGATAATTAGTTAATTAAATAAAAAATATGTAGTCTTTTAATGAAACAATATGAGGACATTCGGTTGAGTATAAATGCTCTCGATTAAGTCAGGTTGTTCCGCTGACTTGAACGGAGATGAGCAGTGTGCGCGTCCTCATGTTGATAAGCAAATTCTTCTTTCAGAGACTTTATAACTCAGGAAGCATGAAGTCCACACGCGTTCATGGCGCCGCACCCCAGTCAAGCTGGAACGCTGCTGAGTACGGTTGGGTCCTTTGATAGTTTCGAATTATTATTGTTACTTTTTGCTTCTTTTCCACCATCTCCACTCCTCTTTCTCTCTCAAAGAAAGAAAGAAAGAAGGAAAAAGAAGAAGAAAAGCAAGGAAAACAAGCAAAAAGACAAGGAGAAACCTTGTTACCACGGACAAATGAGGCAAGTCCATAACATCCTCCCAGATGGACAGGATACATTGAGCCAATTCAAAGGTAGGTGAGCAGCAGCTGCGGTCCGGCCCGCGAGATGAGTTCAGCGGTGCCTTGCGCACCGCCCAGCATCAACAGACTTTCATTTACGCTTTCCCATCAACGCTGAAAAAGTGTAGACTTAGGGAAAAGCCTATTTGCCGGGATTTTAACAACTAAGTTTGTGTGGCTACGTGTACAAGAGAGAAGAAAAGAAAAAGACCCAGAGAGAAATACTTTTCAGTGTTTAATTTTTTCCCTTTTTTTTTTTTTTTTTTTTTTTTTGGAGCAGACAGATGTGAAACAGATTGACCTTTTATTACTTCTGAATTGAACAGCTTCCTCTCTTTAAAGCTTCAATTACATTGTAGGCCTTAATAAAAATGATTTTAGGAGATACCATGGTAACTTAGGCAATGAACGTAGCCCGGTTCCATGGATCGGACCATGCACGATTAACCTCTGAAGCTTGGCCTGCCTGGCATCAGAAGGGACTCAGATGTAGTGGGTTTGCCTTAATTTTCTAAACTTTATTAGAAAAATAGAGATTTTTATGAAATACTAAATCTAAGTAAAGAGAAAGTAAAAACATTGCGTGTGTGTGTGTGTGTGTGTGTGTGTGTGTGTGGTGTGTTAGATGAGCGTTTTCTAAAATGTGAAGAAAAAGTTTAGGGTTTAATCAGATATGAAACCATTTATAATTCTATGAGAAATGTTAACATTTAAAGAAAGATTTACTAGTCTAAAAATTATACTGTCTTCTTGGTGGTGGGGAATTATTTCATGACCTGGAAAGGTGTTCATAATAAAGTTAGAAGGGGAGAGAGGCTATGAAGGAGTAGATATTATATGTATCACACGAATCCAATTTATAAAAGCGGTTGGTGTTATAGGGTACCACATGAATTCGATGTATAAAACAACAGGTATTATATAACATCATCAGAGTCCAGTTTAATTACATGCCATGTTCTACATGGCTCTGAGGACTGACTTAACTGGGGTGGCGAAGAAATGAAAGGACGGACAGACAGACGGACGGACAGACAGACAGACAGACAGAAAAACACTGGAATTAGGCGATCGAGGCTCTCTCAGATGGAGAGGCTGCAGCACCCTGGAAGCTCAGCATGTTTGTGATATAGAGTTGCAGGGGTTATTTCATACAGCTCAACAAGAGGTGGGGCTGTCATGTCCAGGTAAGAAAGGAGGCAGGGCAATTATACACAGCTGGACCAGGAGGCAGGCTTAGCTAACCCAGGTCAGAGCAGTCTCTGTAGGGAACAGTCTTCAGGTTGTAAACGCCCAGGCTAGAAAGCTACAGTGGACATTTTCTACATACACTGTTAACATTTGCCCCCACCACAGGAAGGAAGGCTTTTCCATTCCCTTGAGATTCCCCCAGGGAAGGTCTTGGCATTGCCATAGGGTTGAGGCCCTGGAGTCCTTGGCATGGTTGTGCCCATGTCAACCACACACTTCACGCGGGACTTCACCCACTCCCTACAATCATACATACATGCGTGCCTACTCCAAAGACAGGAGTGTTAATGCTGGTTATCTTGAGTTCTAGAATGATATATCCTCTCTGTGTGCTTTCCTGTTCTGTGTGTTTTGCATATTTATAACATGCACATTTTGTCTGCTTGCCCTCACTCCCAGTGGCAAGTTCGTCTGTCCTGTGGCTGCCGCATCCTTTACTGATATTAGGACCAGATTCCACAGGCTTCCGATGCAGAAGACGAGCACCTCTTCAGGAATCCTCCAGACCTCCAGGGCCAGAATGGGAGCTCTGAGGCAGACAGCCTCATGGACTGAACAATGACTAGATTCTCTGCTTCTCCACTGTAAGACAGCCATTGCCGGACTCCCTAGGCCATATCCTCTAAGTCAATCTAGTAAATTAGCAAGTTCATTATATCGTTGCTATTATTTTAGAGGACCCTGAGCACTGAACACTGAAGCATTTATCTGATTTGAGACAGTAACACAACAGTGTGACCACAACAAGAGGCTTTCTGTGAACATGGAAAGCGTCTAAGGAGAAAGAAGTTAATATAAAATGCGTTGCTAAAGAGACTGTCTTCCAAGAAAAGCAAAAAGGGGCTGAAGTTTGGGGAAGGAGATTTTGACGCCATTTTTTCCTGGTGCTTTATAGGTTTAATACGGCGTCTGGAATTCTGTGAGTTAAGTAGGGTGTGACTGAATCACTATGGTGACATGTTTAACGCTGACCAGGCCACCTTTCCCTGGCCAATATCGGAAATAAATTAACGTAGAGCTGCACAAAAAGGGTTATTGCTCTGTTGTATTAATGCCCATGTACCCACCCCTAAAGGAAGGGAACCAGTCATTTAAAAAACACATTTCAGGGAGATTATAAGACTCACCTATGCCATGGTCAGTCTGTGTCATTAAGTATAAATGAGTTCGTGATGAGAAAAGTCCAAACTCCATTATATTAGTCTTAATTTGAGTGTTTATTTTTAGACAGCTAATTTGCTTTCAGATTCCCTACCTTAGATGTGCAGTCAACTGCTGGTGTCTCAGTTTTCCCTGCCGGGAGGGTCGCTGGACACTTTCCTGATGGAGTCACAAAGCAACAAAGACTGCTAGATTAAAAAGAAATCTCTTCTTATATTTGTGATTAACTGGTGAGTGTAATAAGGAGTCACGGGGAAGCAGGAATAAACAGAAAAGGTTAACAAGGAGGACGTGGGGTGGCTATTTGCACTGTGGGAAGAAGACAGATGCACACAAGGCTGCCGTCCTGTATCAGCCCGTTTGATAAATAAGTAATGGACAAAGGATTTCCTCCTTGGGATTTACACATTTCATGCTCTTCTGGCTTTGACCTTTGTACTCAGGCTCAAATCCATGCTAAAGAGCAAACCTATCAATTATGGAAAACACGAGGAGTTCAAAGTAGTCGTGTTAGGAATGGGTAGCATCTAAGTTTCTTGAGGAGGCAGATATTCCTAATGGTATCTATTTTCAAGTTTTAAGAATAATATATACAATTATATATACATATATATATATACATATGTATGCATGCATGTATATTAAATTATATATATATATATATATAAAAATTTCTGACATTTTGCTTTCTTAGTATCCAAAGGATTTTCTTAAAGAAAGCCCTTTTGTCTAAAGGATAGCAGAGCAAAATACTTGGGTGACAGAATCGCTGGCACCAAACATGGTTACTATCATAAGGTAAAATTTAGGGTTGCACCTGTGAGGGAAAACAGTGGGTGAGCGGCAGATTGTCTAAAAATAAAGATGTTCTTTATCAAAGATGCCAATTAGGAAAGTGTCATTGACTCTAGCAAGGGCTGGTGGTGATGTTCTTGGTCAGATATCTAGTCGCAGAGAAGGGACAAGAGAGCAGCAGGCCGTTGACCACAGCTATGGAATCCAGGTGATGAGCAGAAGGATTCCTAATGGCCGATTTTAATCGTGTTTAGAAAGAAAGGAAGGAAGGAAGGAAGGAAGGAAGGAAGGAAGGAAGGAAGGAAGGAAGGAAGGAAACTTAGAGTAGGCAAGCTGGCTCGGAGAGTAATGTTACTTTCTGCCAAGCCCCATGACCTTAGTTTAGTCCCCATAACCCGCTTGGTGGAAAGGACAGAACTGACTCCCGCAGCTGGCCTCTGACTTTGACACTCTGGTGGTGGCATACATTCTCACATGCACCTACGAACACAAGAAATATATGCTTTTTAAGAAGGCAACTGAAAGCTAGCCACATTTGCTAACAGGGAATCCAAGACATTGCTATAGGGAAGAGGGATAACAGATTCATCAAGCTAAATGTGCTTCCTTCGAAACGCAAGGTCTCAGTATAGCCTGCCACCCACGCAACGGGGCCAAGTGCTCCTACTTATGAGTAGCGCGTGTACATAAAGAAAATGAGTTTAACTAAACAAACTCCTACTTATAACAACACTGCTTTCTTTTCTCCAGCATTTAATTGGCCACATGTTGTTTTCCACATGCAGTGTCTTCCTCCCTTGTCGTTAAAAAAAAGAAAAAGTCACAACCTTTCTATGTAGCCGAGGCTGACCCTGACCTCTCAATCCTGCTTCAGCCTCTTTCTGGGGTTTCAGCTATGTGCCACCACGGAGCCTGTATGTAATCCTTATGCATAGTTTCTATAACCCATGAGATATTTATAAATAAGGGAGCTGAACCATAAAATGTTGGAGTAACACCGCCAACGTCATTACATAGACGTTGTATGTCTATGTAATTACATACATTACAGACCTCCCTCCGCCCATATTACACACAGTGTTCCCCCTCCTTCTTGGCCTCCTAAGGCCTTCCTTCGAAGCAGGGCCTCAAAACCATGCTGACTGTGCAGTTATTCACGTTGCAATAGGAAGTGCAGTTTGTAGGATTCCAAGACTCCTTTATTCTCCGAGTAATCCCAAGAGTAGTTTTCTTTTTGCAGGGCAACAAAGTGTCTGTTTCTTCTCCTTCTCCTCCTCCTCCTCCTCCTCCTCCTCCTCCTCCTCCTTCTCCTTCTCCTCCTCCCTCCTCCCCCTCTTCCTCCCCACCCTCCTCCTGCTCTTCCTCCTCTTCCACAGACACAAAGTGTTTCTTTGACTTCTAGATGTGAAAGTCCTTTGAAAATGGTCCCCTGTAATTGTGTGCAAATCCTCCAAGCCCTGGTTCGCCTGCTCATTTAACAGGTAATACTTGGGGAGTCTTTACTGAAGGAGCTGAAGGAACGTAGGCACACAATGTTTGGTATGTGGAAAGATCTGGCAACTGTTGGCTGATATTTGATTAGTACAGAAATAAAATTCAATAGAAATACTGAGAAATAAAAAGTCATTTCATTTTCAGTTGTTTGATTCGATCCTGCCTTCCCATCAGGGGCACTTTGGATTACAATCCTATGATGTGAACCTGCACGAGTATCTCCCCATCTCTCCAGACCTCTTCTGGTTCTTCCTGTGATAAAGACATTCTACTACAAGGCCTTCCAGTCCAAGTCAAGTTTGAACTTGGGTACTGTCACCCTGTGATGCTACGTATGCCTGCACCGGGGACAAGTACATGTGCTTTCAAAGGCAAACAGGAAAAAATGAAACTGACTGAAAAGTCTAAGGGTAGACTATAGCCTAAAGCTAGAATACAAGGTCCATGGAGAAGCTAGGACTCCCCCACCTCTCTCTCTCTCTCTCTCTCTCTCTCCCTTCCTTCATCTGCATGATATCCATGTATATTTGATGTGTTTGTGTGTGTGTGTCTGCACACTTGTGTCTGGAATCAATTACCTTTGTGTATACCTGTGGAGGCCAAAGGACAGTGTTGAAATTTTTTTCTCAATCAATATCTATTTTTTATTTAGAGACAGAGTCCCTTCATGAAATGTGAGGTTCATTGTTTTGCTACTCTGGCTACATAGTGAGCCCTGGGGGTCTAGCCGTCTCCGCCCCACTGCAGTGGGGTTATGGATGTAGACAAACTCTGATCCTCATTCTTGGATAATGAGCACTCCATGCACTGAGCCATCTCCCTATCATTGCTGTGTCTCAGTTTGTGGACCATTTACAGAAAACGGTAGAAGTTCAAAGGATTTTTTTAACAGAAAAAAATATTAATAACCTATATAAAATAAGTATTTCATGAGGAAGAAAAAAGCTTGTGACAATTGTTTTCAAAGGCTTTCACAATTAGTAATCAAAGAAATTCAGTTAAAACAACGGGGTGTGTTGTGCCTTCAGTTCAAGGGATGGATGCTGAGAAATAACAGCACAGCTTCTGTAAATGATGAAAAGCCTGTCATTTTTACCCTTTCTTGCGATAACCTTCCTAAAATTCCGATTGTCACTGTTTATCAAAATATTTATTTGATTCCACAAGAGAAATGCATTTCGAGGGAAGAACTGTCGCACATACACTCAGTTTGAAGAAACTGGAATGCTGTTTATGCCTGCCATGTTCTGAAGCAGCCCAAACATTCAGTTTCTGGGCAACTGGGTAGATAGGAGATGAGAGGGTATTTTTAAATTTTATTACTTGTATGCATGTGTGTGCGTACATGCATGCACACGTGTCTGCATGCCACAGCGTGCATGTGGAGCTCACGTGGTAACTTTCAGGAGTTGGTTCTCGCCTTTCACCTCATGGGGTGGGGATGGGGGAGCCCAGAGGGGATTGTGCACGGACAGAATAGATAAAGTCCTGAGTAAATGTGTGTTGTTGACAAGGGCTCAAGCGGGTCAAGGACACGAAAGCCTAAGACCCATGCAAATGGCAAATCCACCCCTGGGTCAAGCTCAGGGAAACAGCGAAGCCTTCCTCTGGTCCATGGACATCCCTATGGACAGTGTGTGCAGAGAATATCAACAGCAGCTCCCTCCTCTGGCGTGTTTACAGTCCGAGACCGCTCCCCGGATGAACCCCCACTGAGATCAGATTAAACCTTCCACTTTGTTCAGTTGTATACGATAAATCCATGCCCTCCCTTCAGATGTATCTCACAAACACAATGAGTTTCCCTTCTGCTGCTGCTGGTTGTCCCCATTAGAATGCCCAGCCCACCCAATCTCAGCTTCTCTGTGTACGCATCTGTGGTACCATTCCCTGTTGCTCTCGGTAAGTCCGTCTCTAAGCCATACATGTTACAACCATGTCCCTCTTCTTTCCCATTCCTTCTGTCTCTCTGTAGGAGTGCTGCAGTGGCAGATGCATGCTATCCCACACAGCTTTGTGTAGGTCCTAGGGATGGATCTTGGATGGCCAGGCCTGAGTGGCAACTGCTTTTGCCCACTAACCACCTTGCTGGCTCTGATATGGTATGTTAATGGAGTGTGAGCTAGTGGTTAAACAGATTACATATGAGTGCCTGTGTTCTCAAGTATCTAGTACATGCAAGGCAGTGAATGATGAAGCATGGGCAGGCAGTGTACACAGACACACGGAGACCACTGGAAAATGTTGCCATGGCCTGTGCACCACAAATACAACCATGACTTTATCTGGGAAACGAGATTATCTATTTTTATACGCACGCCCCTCTCTTGCTTTCTTCTTCTCTCTGCCAATTTCTCAAGGTTTCTACGAAGGCCATAAATGACTCTGATAATAAAATAATAAATCATTTTAACCTAAAATTTTGCCTTTAATCAATGCAGACTTGCCGGCTACCCTTTCCTAGAGGAATACCTGAGTGGAGTTCTTTGCATACCCGGGCTTTCTTACTCTGTCATTAGCATGGATAAATTAATCAGATTTTAAGCTCCTTAAGGGCAGGGTTTATATCCTTTCTTTATTCTTGAAAGTATCTTGCACCCCTTCTGGCTGCTTAATAAAAACCCGCCGCTCTGAATTCAGTGCAGCGCAATTTCAATTTCTGCTCTCATTAAGTGTCCCCTATAAATCAATTTAAACAGTTCTAGTAATAGCAGTCACCCCAAGGCTTCCTCTCTTCCTCTTTATTCTAAGGCAGTTCTTCACAATCCCCAGCACTAGGGGAGTGGAGCTTGTGTAGTGACCGGAAGATATTTATTTTGTGTTGCTACGGGGTGGCGAGTGAAAGAACGGAGAAGCGACTCTGTCTAGTTCAACTCAGTCCATCCAGCCATTAAGATGGCATCAGAAGGCGGTGGATGGCTGTGTCACAGGTCATACACAAGCTTGTGTTCACACTGGAAAACTGAAGCAAGAACACAGTCCACACTGCAAATGGCGCTGAACCTCTGCAGAGGTTGGTTGCTCTATCTTACATCTCTTAGGCCTCATCTGCAGCTAGGAAATTCAGGCCCAGAGGAAGGAAGGTGCAGAAGTGATTGTCCTGTTACACGGGACTGACCTCTGGATTCTGGACCCAGAAGCCTTTTTCAAAGCCCCACAACATCTTGCATCCTTTGACAAACAAATCCCACCCCCATTGTATGCTTGTCAAGAACACTTGTCTTCCTTCCTCCAGCGACTATGACAAACAGGAGCTGTCACTTGCAGATTAAGCCTTTAAACTGCTTTTTCTTAGCTAAGCATCCTGGTGAGCCACGGATGTAAATTGCCTCGCAGCACACTCTCCACAGGTCTCTAAGTCAGGATACCGAGGAAGGGAAGGGTTCGGTGACATACCTGAACCAATCTGCTCATTCGAGTGAAGGTGGGATTTAAACTCAGGTAGGATCCACTGGAAACTACTGACGTCATGATGCAACGATGCTGCTCAGTGGTCAGTACAGTGATGTCAGGTTGTGCACAGTCATGATGCAACGATGCTGCTCAGTGGTCAGTACAGTGATGTCAGGTTGTGCACAGTCATGATGCAACGATGTTGCTCAGTGGTCAGTACAGTGATGTCAGGTTGTGCACAGTCATGATGCAACGATGCTGCTCAGTGGTCAGTACAGTGATGTCAGGTTGTGCACAGACCTCAAGCAGAGCTTTTGGGACTGCGGACGACATCTAGGTCTGCTTCTGTTTCATCCCTCTCCTTTCTGCTCCTCGCATTTCTTGGCACGCACAGACCTTTTCGCCTTTCTTGCTACAGTCCTCACTGGACTCCCAAGTAACTCTCACCATGGTGTTTCTTCTGATGCCAAGCTACCAAAAGTGTCCATAATTATTGACATTATAGCGTCTGACTGGGAGACACTTGACACTCAGCTCAGGGGCTGTAGGTTGTTGTGATAGTTTGATTGTGTGCTAACGTGACTGGGTTAAGTAAGAGATGCTCAGATGCCTGGGACAGTGTCATTTATAAGTGTGTGTGTCTGTGTGTGTGTGTGTGTGTGTGTGTGTGTCTGTCTGTCTGTCTGTGTGTGAAGGTGTTTCCAGAGGCAGGGGACATTCTCCTCTCTCCCTTCCACCCATTGTCTTTCTGTTTTCTTCCCCTCCCCCTCCCATCTCTGAAAAAAAAAAAAAAAAAACAAAACCTGAAAATGTGCTTAAAAATTGGAATGAGCTCTAGGTTTATTTTGACTCAGTTAAGGGAATTCAGTACATGCTCACTTGGCTTTATTTTTCTGGGGTTTTGTGGTGACTTAGAACATCATGAAACTCCGTTAGAGAAACTGCTCATCATGTGGTAACCAGGAAGGAGAGACACAGACAGGGAGGGAGGAGAGAGAGAGAGCATCCCTCGCTGGAAATACTCTCGGTTCTGTCACACAGAGTACCACATGTCAGAGCATCCTCCGTTCCGCTGAGAACTCATGCTCTCCTTTTAACTCTGCATGCAGCCCCAGAATCTTGGGCTGTAGCACAGAACGATAGACCAGGTTTATCTGCCACAGCCAGAGAAGCCTGGGGGATACTTACTTCATAGCTAGTGCCAGGAGGATAAACTTGTTTATAAATATTGATGGGTCCTGATGTCCTGTTCCTGAGTACGTTAAAGAAAGACTGCATAGCTACCCTCTCTCTTTTTTTTTAATTTTAGAGTTATTTCATGAAATTAATGCGACAACTCCCTTTAGTACTACTTATGCAGACACTGTAAAGCATAGAGAAAATAAAATTCCAAGGAAGACATTTAAGAAGCATGAAGCCAGAGAAGTAGCTTAAGGAATTCTAATTTGGTATTTTCTCCATCATAGGGTATGTATGTCACATGCCTGCCTCCTACTCCTGTGTCCTTTCCTGTGGTTCCACAGGGCTGTGGCTTTCCAGTCTTGAGTCTTGTCCTATCGTTAGTCAGGTGTAGTGTTCACACCTGTAATGCTCCACTTAGGAAACGGGCAGAGTATGGCATGAGGTCACCTTCTTCTTCACAGTGAATTTCAGACCAATCCAGACTGCAGAGAGTGGGATGCTGTCTTAAACCCTGCTTTCAGAAGAAAGAAGGACAGAAGGGAGAGGAGAGAGGAGAGAGGAGAGAGGAGAGAGGAAAGAGGAGAGAGGAGAGAGAGAGAGAGAGAGAGAGAAAACCTAGCTCCTGTTTGGGATCTGACATGTTACATTGTTTTTTTCTATAATGTCATGTTCAAGTAAATGTGAAAGGTATATTTTGTGGGGCTAGAGAGATGGCTCAGCTGTTAAGAACACTGCTTGCTCTTCCTGGGTTCAATTCCCACCACCCACATGGTAGCTCACATCTGTCTGTAACCTCAGTTCCAGGGGACCTGGTACTCTCACACAGACTACATGCACCAAAACATCAATGCACATATTTTTTTTTTTTGTAAAAAAGAAAGAAAGGTATGCTTTTGTAATCTCAGTTATGGCAGCTATCCCTTGGAAACCATACGGCTTATATGTATGTCTTTTCATGAATACTAATAATGAATATTGCATACTATCTCTAGCTATTTGCTTGTACCAGTTTCTCTGCCCACCCACTCCGAAATATAACTTTATAAATGTGAAGGTAACTGGCTATTTGATTCTTTTCTGTAAACTTACTGCCTTGAACAGTAGAATATCATGAACAAGTATTCTCTCCAAAAGACAATAACTAATAGTAGCATCACATTGAATGAGACAGTACTAAGATTACTAAGATAATTGCATTAGCAAGATAATCCATCCCATGAATGAATGAAGGGGAGGCCATCTGATTAAGCAACATGAGTAGTTCAACACTCACTCATAGACCTCCTGGATGTCAGGAGGGAAAACACTCGTTGGGTCCTGGCATAGGTGAACTGGAGGAAATGAAAAGCAAGTGCGGGAAACTTCACCTAAAGGCAATTGTAAACATAAACACCACCTTAGTCTTCGCTATTCTTAACGTCTTTCAATAGACACATAGATTCTATCGCAGTTTCATTCTCGGTAAGGTTTGTGTGCTTCGTAAGCAGATTCTGAGATTTGTAGAGAAGAGTAAAATGACCGATCACAGCCAAAAGTTCAAGAAGAAAAAGGTGAGGGAGTGGAATGACGTAAGGCCATGCCATTAAAACAGGGAGGTATGTACGCAGAGAGGTGAACTATTCGGGAAGCTGAATGCAGTCCAGGAGAGGCCTAGCACATGAGCGGGAAAAGGTGGGTCAGCCACGGATGGTGCTGGGAAACATGATTATTCATAAGAATATAACCAAAGCTGGCTTCTTCGTAATATACATGGTGAAATACCAGAAGAATTTAATATCTATATTTGAAAATGAAAAACAGTTTAAAATAGAACAGTTTAATATAGAAACATTTTATAATCTTGAGGTGGAAAGAGATTTCTTATATAAAATGCGAAATTAGTATCCATAAATGTTTGACAAATTAGATTTTGTTAAAATTAAGAACTTCTTTGCACTTTTATGGTCATAACTAGCATTCAAATTATATTATTTATAAACATTACGAAAATACATAAAACAATGATTTAAAATAGATCATAGATATGAGCGGAAATGCAAATGTTTAATTTTATATAAAAGTGTTCTGTCTCCTTAGCAATCTTAGAACTCACTTTGTGAGGGCAGGGATATTGGCTATTTAATTGCAGGTCATAAACTTATTGCCCAGAAAAGCAGAATATCATTAGCAAGTCATGTTTCTCTTAAAAGAATAGCGATAACTTCACATTGGAAAACCTATTAATGCAATCCATCCTATAGCAAGATACGTAGAAGAGTGTTTTAGAAATACGGTGTAATGCCTGGTAGAGTAGAAGAACTCGAGAAGTCTGGCGATGGGAATGTTGATCCTGTGTCCCTCCAGTTTCTGTCTACGGAAATTCAAATGGACCCAAATACTTTACTTCCAACACTACACATGCTAGTCAGTAAAGGTGAGTCTTCTAGCTGAGCACCAGCTCTATCTCTCCATGTTTGATGTTTGGTGGTGTAAGTATGTGGTAAGGTCAGCAATAGAGTCAGGTTGTGGGTAGTAATCAATACCCTTGGCAATAGCCTGTGATGATGTTTTGGTTGGTGCATTAAACATGCACTGCTTTGCAAGAGAGACTGACCATTGGTACTCTACCATTACACTTGCCCAGTGTTGCAGGTGGGCACCAAGTCCCCATACACATTGATGGTTTTGTCAGTATGTGTCAGGACTTCTCAGTTTGTCATTGGAAACTGGAAGAATCAGGGTTCAGAAACCCTGAACACTGAGGGGTAGGGAGTAGTAGCTCAACGGTATTGCTTATTGCCTCTTCGAGGAACAATCCTGAGGTTTTGAAGGTTCCCATGAGGATGATTTCTAGCAGTAACACATTGATACACAGTGCAGTGTAATTTCTTCTTTTCCCTCCCCACTCTTCTGCTCTCTCACTGAGCTTCCTAGAATAAGCGCCTAAATAAACTCACGCGACCAAGTCTTTATTTCAGAATCTGGATTTTGCCGAGTATAAACTAAAGCACCTTACGATTTAAAAGCAGATCCATGCCTAGATAAACACTGATGTGTTTTAATGGTGAAACTGGCTTGTAATATCTGTATTTGGGAGGTAGAGGCAGGAGGATCAGGAGTTTAAGGCAACCTTGATTATTTAGTGAATTCAAGATCAGCTCGAACTATAGGAAATCCGATATCAAAAGCCAAAAAAAAAAATTGAAAAAAAAGAAAGGAAAATTTTCTTCACCCATACCAAAAAATAATCTGATTTGGTTTACAGCAAAATAAGAAAATATCCATGAACAACTATGAACAACTTTTAGTGGAAGAATGACTGTGGTTATTTGAATGAGATTGTTCCCCATATGCTCATATATTTGTATGTTTGGTCTGTAGTTGATAGAACTGTTTGGGAAGGATTAGGAGGTGTGGCCTTGTGGGAGGAGCTATGTCACTGAGGGTGGGTTTTGAGATGACAAGTGCTCAATCTTTTCCCAGTTAGGTCTTTCTTTCTGCTTCATGGTTGTCACGACTTATGAGCTCCCAGCTACTGCTTTGGCACCTTTTCTACCTGTCAGCTTCCTTGCTCCCCACCATGATGGTCATGGACTAGCCCTCTGGAACCATGAGCCTCAATTTAAATGCTTTCTTTGATAAGTTGCCCAGGTTGCGGTATTTTGTCATGGTAATAGAGAAATCACTAAGACAATGGTTGTGTTGGCAATGGTTTTAGTGGAATACTGTGCACAAGTAGAAAATAAGTGATCCACAGACATTGGTCTCAAGTTTTGAAAACATAATGTTGACCAGAGAAAGATTCTAAGAATCCATACAGTAGTGTTATTACATTTAAAGACAAGTAAAAATATTCGTTAGTAAGGATCAGTAAGTATGCATAGTGAATCTTTAAAGCACGGGGATGCCAGCATGCCCACATTTATGTCAGTAATTTCTTCTGAGAAGGAAGCAAAGGAGGGGTTTGCTGTGTTGTATTCCTTAGGAGAGGGGTAGGTCCGCAGACACTTGGAGCAAGATCATGCTCCGTGGCTAACGTGTTTAATAGTGAAAAAGGATAACTGACTTGTCAGAGACAATACAAATGTTTATCAGATCGTGTCTTCTGCTGTGAAATGTGCATGATGTCATATACCACAGTGCGTTAATTAGTTGATTATCATGCCCAACAGCTTTACACATTTTCATGAGTTTTTCGGGATCCTGTTTTCATATTGAAAACTATGCGAGATTGATAAAGATGTCCTCGGTGGGAAATCTCCATTCAACACTTCTACTGATTTCATAAGTCAACAGAGTGACTTAGAGAGTCTGGATCAAGAGACACGCCTGACAAATATTCTGTGAGTTCTGATATCTCCAGTATGTCCAGATAAGTGATTTTTAAAAATTATGTCTTTTAACGTTTTAGTCTCATATGCTCCTAATTTACCTTTGGAAGTAAACTTGAATTTCACAATGGAAAGAAATAAGATATTACGTGTCAGGAGTGCAGCTAAAATCCTCCAGAGCACAACAACTTAAGCTAAAGGTACACCTTGACATTGGTTTCTCTTTGTTCTGCTTGAAAGTACGTCCTGTTAGATGAAGTGTTTATATGCGTGTATATTCTTTTCACAGTGTTTATAAATTACTAAGTCATACTTTATGAAAAGATTGATCTAAATTTCTCAGTGTAAGTCATTGTTAAAATCTGCAGTTCTGTGTATATGATGAAATCGAAACGCAAACCACTACCCTAAACACTGTGTCTGAAGTTACAAGGCGGTTGTGTGTAAAGAGCTGACAGGGCAGAAGAGAAAGTCTTCTTTGTTATCTGCCACCAAAATACTGTTGCCAATCACAAAAACAGCCTTTGAGCAAGCCAATAAGGGAAAGAAAAACATATGAGCTTGAAGTACGTATCTTATAACAATGAGGACAAAAAGTAAACGAAATACAGAAATGCAGTCTGAACATCTACCTAGATAGATAACTCCCGTGTTTCTGTATTAGTTTATAATTAAGGTGAGTCAGCAAGATTTTGAGATGGTTTGGAAACCTTGTATTTGTGACTTTGAGTGTGGTGATGGAAGCAGAAGTGACCAGGAAGAGCAGACACCCACACTGACCTTGAAAACGCAGATCTTCCTCTAACTTCTGTAGGGATGAGAAAACAGAAGCACAACAGGTACCTGTGAGGACAAAGGTGCACGCCCACTTGGCTGGTGTACACTCAGGACCCAACGTTCCACAGGCTGGACGAGAACAGCTTCACCATCCCTTCCCTTGAATTCCAGATGTGTATAGATATCCCTTATCTTTGTCTGAGAAAGGGGGGAGCTGGGATTTGCTAATTTCTGTCATGTTTATAAGCTTTCGAAATGATTATCTTTGATGTTAGGAAAGGAAGATAAAACAGAATTGCTTTGAGGTAGAAATACCCTTCCTTTGGCATGTGGTATATGTGCTTTGACAGCAAGTTTGGAACATGGAGAGAGAGCGACTTCAATTGTGTGCTGATATTTTGGCAGGTACTGTAAGACAATGCCCAGATTTCTTTCCCATTTCCAACACAGCTTTGTTAAAATATTAATATCGAAGTAACCTACTATTAACAAGGACATATCACATTCATACAAAGCTTTTCGATTTAAGAGGCAGCCCTCGTCTAGGGGGAAGACTACTACCATTTATCGGATGCGGACTGACTCCATGTGAACTTCAGCATCTTGGATGTTTTAAGCATTCACAATGTATTCGTGATATATTTAACAGAGTGGTGCTATTTTTTTTTTCATATTTCAGATGAGAAAACAGAGATGTCAGAGAATGTGAGTGGCACATTGGAGGTCCCACCTGGGAAGTGTGGAAAGTGGGTTTCAAATTCTGAATTCATTTACTGGATAACTCCTCTGTAGATTGCCACCATAGCTACCGGGTTGTTGTTAAGCCACTTAACATGTACAACTTACAAAGAGGCGACACTATAGGGGTTGCTTGTCTGAGTCTCTGTGCTCGGCTTCCCGAAGATCCAAGAAAGTCGATTCACTCCGTTCTGTGAAAGCCTGCAATAAATGCATTAATAAAAGCCACAATTATGAGACCTGAGGAGGAAAATACGTCTTATTTTCAGTTTTGCAGATGAGAGTCCAGTCTCTTTGGGCAAGATCAATGGTTCCTAATAAGCTCACTCTAACGAGTTCAAAACACACGATAGTGGACTCTGGTTGAGTCCTCACAGATTTGTCCCGAGGGAGGGAAAAGCCTGTAGTGAGAAGTAAATGAGTAAGACCTGTCACTGAGAATACTGAACAATACTGAGAGAAATGGAATTCTGCGTTCCAATAGAAGTAACGTTTGAAAAGCGAGTCTTAAACATGAAGGCATTGAACGCTGGTATTTCAGTAGTTCCGCCTCTCGTCTTGACAGGAGCAAATACTTTTACTAACATACACCTCACTCTTGCCTCCAACCATGAATTACAGTGAACTTCAGAAGGCCTCAGCTAATTGCCCAACCACCACCCGTGCCCTACGTAACTGAATACAATTCAAAACACACTTACTGTACAAAAAAATGGGGGCAAGGTGTTGTTTGAATTCGTAATACCTCTCACGGGCACCTGTGTTTAAACACTTGCTCCCAGCTGGTGGCCTTGCTTTGGAAGGTTCTGGAATCTTTAATGGGAGGAGCCTCACTGATTGAAATATGTCACAGGTGGCGGGCCTTGAGACTTCTTAGATCTGTTTTACTTGCTGTTCCCAGGCTGCTTCCTGTGTATGGATGTACTATTGTAGGCCAACTTCCTGCTCCCATGTCATTCTTGACCTTGCTGTGGAAATAAAAGCCAGAATAAATCCTGTATCCTGTAAATCACTTCCTGTGGGGCATTTGGTCTCAGGCAGAAGTAAAGCAACTGAAACAGCTATGTGGGCAGTACCCCTTTTCAAGAGACTCCTGGTAAAATAAGATATTTTGGAGAACACTCCTTCTCTTTTATCACTTGGGTTTTCCTAGCAAAAAGTTTCTAGAAAGTCTCCTGCCTCTGATGCCAAATCACTCTCTTCCATGTCTCCTCAAATTCAACCCTAGGATACACAGGATTGAAGTGTAAAATCCAAACTAACATAAGTACCCCAAAGCTACCCGCTCTGTCGAGTATGCACAGCATCTTGAAGGAACTCTTGGCACACTACCATGCTTATGTGCTTGACCAGCCATGCTTTGATGGTAGAAAAGGGGGTGCTATGAAAAAGAGGGTGCTATGAAATGAGAGAGACAGGAACCAGATAGGCTGAAGAGTGACCTAGAAATCTTAATATTAGCAATCATAGCTGTGGCTGAATTCAAGTTTACAGCAGCAGGGGTGAAATTATGGTGCAAATTACCATGCTAGGCCCAGGAAATTATTCTCTGCCGCATGGTTATTAACTGATAGATAAATAAATAACACTCTAGGACTGATTGACAAAATGGGAGTGACCTAAAAGCTAAAAGGGGCACCAGGCAAACAGTAGCATGTAATCACCAGGCATTTAAAATCCGAAATGGGATTTGTCATAGCAGAGAAATCTGATGCTATCTGCCTGAGCTATCACTAAAGCATTTCCATGTGAGTCCTTAATCCCAGGGAACTTGTCACCCGGTACCACATATTTGTGTTTGTTTGTATTTTTGAAAAAAGACAACCAATGACCTAGGGAGGTGCTTATCGCAGAGTTGTTTACAAATATGATATTTTGGCAAGGTGGAAAGTTTCATTTCCCCTCACAATTTACAACCGTTTACACCTAGTGATTTCCTGTGTTTAACAAAATAGTGTCCCAGTGACAGATGCTCGTGTGTTCTTCCGTATCTCCTGCTGTCCCAGTTAGAAGCACAAGGTGCTACTGAGCCATGAAAGTGATATTTCCACCATGGATGATACTGTGTCTTTGCATTTGGAATTAATCTCCAGACGCTTGGATAGCAGACACAGTCCTCTGCCCTCAGACAGCCTTAGGATACAATGGCATAATGAACTGGGACCAGTTTTCACTCTGGAATGCCACACCACTGGGCATCAAAGATAACTTCTTGACAAAGCACCCACATGATGCCATTGACCAATATAAGTTCCTTCTGAAATGTATCATTTCTCATATTATTCAGTGATATCAGAACCATGTTGTATCAATTATTTGGCCTCTGAATTTTACCAATATATTGCTGATTATGTTTATTAATGAACAAGTGTTTGGATACTTGGACAATGTTACTATGCCCCTGCTGCCTATATATTACAAAAGTCATAGGCAGAAACACAGGACAGACAGATTCAAATATACTAAGACTTGCAGAGCATCTACAGAGGGACAATTAGGAAGCAGTGTGTCAACGCTGAGTCCCGTCGTCCAGGGAGACATTCACTCAAGCAATGCTACTGGAACAGCTTTCTCTGAGAGAAGATACATTCATCCTTCTGCAAGAATTGAGGCTTGGGTCTCATGGCCTGCCCCTGCAGGAACAAGAGCAATAGGAAATAAATGGTTCATTAATTTGTCAAAAATGGGGAGGCTTTGAAAGGTCAAAATTACCAGCTGTATCTACTATAATAAAATATTAATCTTGGATTTAAAACATATCTGAAGGTCAAAGCATGCCATAAAGTCATGTTTATTGAGTCTTTCTCAAAGCTACTGACTGTGGATTATCTTCTACAGACTAGTCAACTGTTTCTTTCTCTGTTTCCCTGAGATAAACACATCTGGAAGGCAAGAGGGAGTATGGCTGAATTAAATGACAAGGAATGAGAGAACTAGGATTGGTGGAAGAGTGGGAACCTGTTTTAGGTACGGAGTTTTGATAAGGATATAGATTTGGAAAACCCAAATCAGTGCTTTAAAAGAATATGTACATGCATACATACAATATATATTGTGTGTGTTTGTGTGTGTGTGTATTAGATCTGTACCCTCTGTGTGAATGTATACATCTGTGCATGCACATGGACACCCAAATAGGTGTTCCATCACACTTCTTATTCCTCTGAGACAGAGTCTCTCACTAAAGCTGGAGCTAGGCTGGCAGCCAGCAAGCTCTGTCATCCTGGTATCTCTGTCTCCCAGAATGCTGGAGTTACAGGCATGTGTATGGCCACAGTAGAGTATTTAACTGGGTGTCTGAATCTGAGCTCAGGTTCTCATGTATTTCCGTTGAGCCATCTCATGAGCCCCATGTCAGAGTACTGGAGTTACAGGCGTGCGTGTGGCCACACTAGAGTATTTAACTGGGCGCCTGGATCTGAACTCAGGTTCTCATGTATTTCTGCTGAGCCATCTCATGGGTGCCACGCCCTTCCTTTTGTCCACGTTTGGAAGTGTGGACTACTGGAGGAACTTGTGATGCCTCTTAGCTAACTAAGAGCAAATTTTAATAAGCTATCGCTTTGGCTTTGCTTTACATCCCTCATGATACTCCGTGTCAGTCCGTATTATATTATACCGCTTACCAGCAAGTTGTCCTTGCAACAGAATGTTGAAATGCATTTTCTTGGAACATTTATAACTCATTAATGTCAGCTATCCTCTGTCTCCTAGAAAAGGTTCAATTTGTGTTTGAGAAGGACACAATTTACTGCAAGTTCAGGAAACCCATAATGATGGATAATGCTTCCGAGGACAGCTGGGGAGTAGTGTTTTGCCCCTGGAGAAGGATGTGTCTGACATAGTGACACACAGGCTGGGTTGTGTATACTTTTGGCTTTGAAATGTTGAGTTTGATTATCCAATGTTAAAACGTGGATTTACAGAAAAACAAACTTTAATTCAATGCTGAAAGTAATGCATTCCGCACGAGAAGCCATTGGAGACACCGTGATTCCCCCTACCACTACTGCATGCTTTGAGTCTCGGCTTCTTTGCCTTTTAACCACCCCACTTCTGTCAAATACTCAATCCCTCCCTCCTTCTGTGGTTAACACATACACCTACCATATTAAACAAGCTCTTCAAGGCTTAGGAATCTTTTTGTGGTTTCTTTCAAAGTCCTGATTTCTTACTAGGTAACCGGAAGTCATCAGTGATAACAGCCTACAACCGATTCACTAACCTGGTCTTCTACACGGCAGAGGCGGTTTCACCAAAACGTATTAGGTTAGCCCGTTCCAGGGGGGAGCCAACAGGCGACCATTGGTCATGGTCAAATACAAACCACCTCCAAGGAGGTAACAGTTTAGATTTAGGGCATTTGACTTTACAAGCACGTTAATGCGCTCTTCATGTCACAGAATCTTCTAGACAACTAGACTTTCAGCAACTGAAGGATCAGAAAACTGACAAGTTAGATAAAGTGGATTGCAGAGAAGTTTTCCACCTCTACCAACTAAGTTTCATGAGTTTTCCTCACTGTATTTCCTCACAAACATTTTCCCTTCATGTGTTTCGTTTCGCAATAACCCAAAAGTCATGTAGACGGTTCAGAAAGCGGAGTATTTTTAGCAGCCCTTACATCTGAACTTTACGTACTTGCTTGTGTGTATGTTAAAATGTCATGCTGGTCACAACTCATGTTTTTGAAAGGAGGAAAATAAGTAGTGTCAAATCCAGAGAGAGAGAGAGAGAGAGAGAGAGAGAGAGAGAGTGGTGGTTTGGAAGACAGGGAAAGACAGAGAAAGAAAGAGGAAGACTTTGCTCTACCCCTTTCCAGTCTCAGTTTCTACATTCATGTGGCAAATATCTTGCTACACATTATGTAGGTCATAATCTCATTTTAAATCTTGGTTCCCAACTTCTTGTTTTAGAGGACAAGAGGAAAAATACTTCCATCCCGTTACTCATCTTCTCCTCTAATGTTTGGATTACCAGGTTTTTGTTTGAAATGTCTTCAAGATTTGATTGATTTTATCCTTGAACGTTGTAGAAGTTTATTTCCAATTATGTTTAAAATGGTCATTTCCTGCACTGTTGGGTGAGGTGCTGCCTAGGCCTTGGTGTTTTATATTGTCTGCAGGTGTTGGCTTTATGTAAAAGATGTTTGATTGCTCATGATCTGCACGTGCTATCAGTAGAACATCTGAGAAGCTTAGGTATCAATAAAAACCGCTGAGATGAGAGGCTCCAGGTTCCCTTCTCCAGCGTGGTTGAGGTCTGGCAGGCTTTGCACCTATGAATATGCCTCCTTGTCTCTCTTGGTGCACCCACACAGTGGCTAACAACTACACCTGAAACATGGTTTATTGTTGAGCACTGCCTTTTCCTTCCCTTTCTGTCAGGCTCTTCCTCTCTCCTTTCTCCCTGGTCCTGCTGGATCCATTTCTTTCCTCTACATTTCCCTTTTTCCTATGAGTTACTCTGACTCTGTAATTAACAGTTGCTTGGCTTTGATTTGGATTTTTTTTGGACATATTGGAATCTTTATTAAATATATCTGATAAGTGACTAGTAAATTTTTTCTCTACTTGTTCAGTGAAACCCACTTGTTTCTCATAAAATAGACCAGCATGTTGATTCTTTCCATTCTAGTATTGGTGTGTGTTTATAGCTTTCTTTTCCCTGGATGGAGTCTTTCTTCTCGAATCTTCATAGGATTTATTTAGTTTAGTCTCTTTCCACACTGGAGCCTATCCTGTTATCCATGATGGTCTTGATTGGCATTCAGATTTAGAAAGAAGCACCGAGAAGGTAGCTGAAAGAACCTGCTCACCTGGGCAGAGCTGTGCTCTAGAGCAAACAAACGTAGGCTGTTTCGTTTTTGTTTTTGTTGTTTTTCATGTAAGTATGAAATGTCTGTTTCCATGGGTCTATTCTGGGGCAATTCAGTTTCTCCCACTACAGAAAATTCCCACAGGACTATCAGTTCTCATTGTGGCCTCTAGATAAATCAAAAATTCTTGCAGAGTATAAACTGATCGGCTGCTGCCCAGGTCCAGGACATGCTGTGTGGTGGGGGAGGGGTCTCTGAGAACAGAGGTTCCATGTGTGGACACAGGTGATCCCTCAGTGTGTGCCCTTGAGTCACAGGTCACCAGATTCTCCCAGCATGCTTTGATTTTTACATATAAATCACTAATCCTCAGGGAACCTTTTTCTCAAAATTTGGGATTATTTCTTAAAGGTACTTGGCTCCTTCCCCATTCTCTTTGTTCCCTCAGGTTTATAAGGGAAGAAAGAAAAGAATTGAAACTACATACTTGTTTTAGTGACATTCCAAAGAAAAGTATACATGTGCCACTGAGGGCCTTTTCTGGCAACCTCAGTATGGGTGCGTGACTCCTGAGACAGCCTAGAGTTACTGTGTATGTTGCCTTCTTACATAACATTTTACTGACTTGTGTTGCAGTTGGGGTCAGATGGCTGTCTGGGTCAGGGCATCCAATCACGCACCACTTTTAATCGCATGTTAACTTGTATTCATTGGAGTTTTTAAAGACTAGAGTAAGACTTGAAGGTCTTAAAGTGAGAGAAAGTCGTTCGCGTATGTATATTTTAGATTTGGGATTATCTTCATTTAGGGATACTCCAGAATCACAAGATAATCTATTTAAGGAACAAAATAGGTTACCACCCACAAGTTCTAATTAATTAATGCAAATGGCAATCATCTCTTACACCGTACAACTAAAAATTACACAAATAAACAGGAAACAGAAGATGCGATTCATTTATAAAGGAAGTAAGGCATGATTTTGTTTTTTATAAATATGTAAATATAAATGTATAGGCCTATTGACATTCCTAATCAATTTCAAGTTTTAGATTTGTCAAGGGAGCCTGTTTCACATTCATGATTTAAAGAGAAAAATTCTTACCCATGGAAACTGAAAGTAATATAAAATCGGCCCTTTGATTTGTTTTATGAACATTCTGACTGGAGAAAATATTTTTCTTGGTCAACAAGAGAGAAGCAAAGAGGAACGAAGAGGGAGGGAGAGAGAGAAGGAGCTGGGGGCAGGGAAACCAAACCTTTTACAAACTAAATGATGATTTTTAAGTTCCTTTCCACTCTGCAATTTTACCATTGTAACTCTCTTACACTGCTCTGTCTCATCTCATCTGTAAAATTGCTATAATAATACCTGAGCTCAGAGAATTATGAGTGTCAAAAATTAGGTGCTGTGTGAGGATCCATAAATTTCTTTTGATATATGATTTATTGTTACTAATCAAATCTGTGGAGATTAAAAAGAGGAGAAAGTCCAAGGAATTATCCTACATCATGCTACCGTCTCTTCTGTTAACGTTTACATGTATCATGGTATCTGCATGTTTTCCTCTGTCTTTGAGTCTTAACTAATCGTGTAAGTTGGCTCACACATTCTGCCACACACTGCTCCCAGCCCCAGGAGAAGGTCATAGGTTATAATTATACAGTTCTCCGATTTCTCAGGTAGTCTCTTCCTTCGTACAAAGCTGACAAAGAAAATCCAACACAGAGAAGAGACATCTTCTGCGACTCTCTCTGTGATCTATTTCATGTTAACTATCCTGTAGGGGTGTGTGTGCTAACATTGGTCGAATAGCTTGCCCCACATATTTATGGAACACAGGTTTCCATTTCACTTCACTCTGGTTTCTTAGCTTGTGTCTGTACCTTTACAACACCTCACTCAATGATATGGGAACCAGAAGGGTTCATTTGATATGGTTTTATGGCTTTTAATGAACCTGCCAGAGATTCTGAGCTTAGAAACGGATTTTATATTTTTTTCTTTGTGGTTTTTAATGCAAAGAAAAGTGGTACAGTGTTTTTTTTTCCCCTTTTGTCCCAGGAGAGCTCAGAGGTGATTTGCTAGAAGAAAAACCTGTAAGAGAAATCTTCCTTTCCCTTCTAGAAGTCTGTTAAAAGCAAATACAAACATTGTGAGATAATGGTTTCCCACCAGGGATACATACACAGGTCAATACCCCAAACAACCTAACACTCCAAAATCCACCACCCACATTCCAGGACAGCATCCCTCATGGCATCTTTGTGTGTGTGGATGCAGGCTAAGCATCCACTTCCTAGTGGTGATGCCTATCCTGGATCCATTCTCTATCCCAAATGTTACTTTGCTTGCCCGTAGATTTTGAGGTGTTTATACTGTGATGTCTAACGACAACAGGTAGCGTTCTCCCTTAATTCCTAGAGACACGCTGAGTTTGAGGTGAGAATGAGAACTCTTCAAAGAACTGCCCCACTTAGGAGTTGTAGAAGTTTATTTTTAGTTGTGTTTCAAATAATTGTTTTGTGCACCGTTGGGTGAGGGGCTGCCTAGGTCTTGGCATTTTGTATTGTCTGCAGGTGTTGGATTTATGTGGGGGATGTTTGATTGTTAATGATATGCACATGCTACCAGAGGAGTTCTGAATCAATAAAAACACCTGAGCTCAGATGCTCGGGGTTCCACTGTCCAGTATGGCACTTTCCAGGATGGCGGTTCCCTCTGCTGAGCTCTGGCAGGGTTTCCATGAATATGCCTCCTAGTCTCCTTGCTGAGCTACCACAGCAGTGTACTATTACAAATGGAACCCAAAGTGGTAAGCAGAAAGTAAAGGAGGGCAAGACATCACACCAGCTACATCCAACGTGGAGACAAATTAAAAAGAAACTCTACACCTTGAAGAGTCCATTTTGTTTTGTTTTCTGCAGACCTGTCCAGATACTGGTGAAATAAGGTAGACCTGACAAGACACATCTACTATAGTGATAAAAACTCCATCTCATGAGGGACCCTTCCTACAGACAAAGTGGCGGATTATTTTTTCAGTAAACCAGACTCTATCTTAAAATCTAGAAAGTGTTTCCTCAGGATCAGCACAGAAGCTTTCTTCCAGAACTGGTCAAGGCTGTATCTCATGCTGGTAGCAGAGCTTGGTACTGGTAAGAGTCACCCAGCTGGTGCTGGTTTTGAAGGCATGAAAGGATCTTAGGAGAGCAGCTGAGGCTTAACACTTGAGAGGCCAGGAGAGGCCATTGGTAAACGTGCTTACTCTGTAGACCAGGCTGGCCTTGAACTCACTGAGATACACTTGCCTCTGCCTCTGAAGTGCTGAGATTAAAGATGTGCAAAGACGTGCACCACCAATGTCCGGCAGTATTTCTTATTTAGAGAACACATTCTGATTCCCATGGGCAGCTTCCTTTGGCAAAAAAAAAAAAAAGTCAAGAAATTCTATCACATTGTCACAGAACAAAATATTAGATTCTAGAGCTGGAGAGATGTTTTAGAGCTTTGGAACATTGCCTGCTCTTCCACAGGACCCTGGTTTGATTCTCAGCACCCACACAAGAGCTCACAATTTTATATTACCCAAGTTCCAGGGTATCTGATACCGTCTTATTGAAAACAAAGAAGGAGGAGGAGGAGGAGAAGAAGAAGAAGAAAATACTCTTTACATTCCACAGTCACTTTCCTAGTGACAGTCTCATATGAGATAGATGCATGGGCTCAATACTTCATTTTAAAGAAACTCTTGAGAACAGAGACTCATACGTGGCTAACTCTGAGAGCAGTTAGATGTATGGTGAACACGCCTGCTCTTCATACATGAACCAAATATCCCCACCAACCATAAAGAAGTCATCACTTTGGCTGGGGCTTCTGTAAACTCTGCTTTATCTTCCTTATTAGTCGAGGAAAATCCTCTAGTACACAATTTACTGTGTCACTAATTTTTAATTTCATAGAGTATTAGAAGGTACTCAGAACTTCCTACAATATTTTATTTTTAGAAATTTTAGGGATGGGGCTACGATTCCATATGTATACTGGGTTCTTTTTAGCATCTTAACATACATCATTCTGTACAGATGTTGAGAGGGTGGATATCACCAGGTCCAATAAACTTAAGTATTGAGAATTAAAAGTCATTTATGGATGGCATTGCTCACCACAGAAAATAATTAGGAACAGAAAATGGAGTTAGTGTAATATCTGTTCAAATGCCTTCAAAGTTCCTATCAGTCTTAAGTGATGGACAAATGGGCAGGTGCCTGATGCTCATCTGCGGCTCATGTGTGTACAAGCCGTCTGGTGTCGACCGTGGTGAGGATTGTCACAGTAACATGGCGTGACACGTCCCAGCTTGGGTTACAGGAGTTACTCCGAGTGCGTCTTTTCTATTCGAAGGCTCCGTTTAAGTCTTACAATATGTTTTTTTTTTCCCCTCTCTTCCCCTTTCTTCCTATTCTAACCTTTTTAAAGCCAATAAACATTAAATGGCTAACAGAATTGCTGGTGGGTAAGTGTCTCAGTAAGGAAGAGAAGAAAATACAAGAGGGAAAACAGATGAAGCTCGTGGCCACGTTAGTGAGAACAAAGCAGAGTGTAAACTGGGCTTCAACACCAGTGTCATCAGTGATCCAGAGGGCCGGACAAGCTCTCTTGCCTTTCATGCCTGCTGGAAGGGCTCTGTCCCTCAGCGGCTGCTACTCAGAGCACAGACTTCCTCGGAACGCCACATGATGAAATTTGTACTTCCTCACAGATGGCTTTGTGAGCCTTACTGATGAGGTTTGCAAAAGTCAGCTGCATCTCAAGTCATTCTCTAGGGGTTATTAGAAGGGCCAGGTTAGATGGCCATTTTTCCTGAGTATTATAGTCCTAAGAATATTCAAGAGTCAGAGAGTTAAAAGGGACCACAATTTGGAGGGCTCTCTTCACTGTCCCTCTCCCCCACTGGTTTCTAACTTTAAGGAAATATGTTGCACTTATATCAACTCCTAAGAGGCTTCAGGTATTTAAGGTATTTAAAACTACATGCTTGCTCTCAGCAGCATTAGTTCCACAATAACACCAACAAGCTATAAACTAGACATAAATAAGCCCACTTTGTCTGGACTGGGAAGGGTCAGGTCAGTCCAGAAAACATGGTAGCGGGGACCTAGATTCAATGAATGGCTTCAAAAGGACATAAAAATCCTCAATAGTTCTTTCCAATAGCAAGGCAGATACGGAGAAAACGGTAGAGCAGGACCACACACAGTGATGCTGGCTAAAGCAAGCTAACATAGTAAATCAATCAATATACTGCTTTACAAGATGAGAAACTGAGGCTCCATCTCTAACACCCGTCAGAGGCCGAGGACCGCCTACATCGCAGACATAGTTTTGAACAGGTCTTCCAACCTCAATAGAATCAGGTCATCTTGTAGTGTCATGAGGGACTCTGACTCAGAATACCCCAGCTAAACTAGAAAACTGCTGATTATAAGAAAGAACAATGTTAAAAATATATAATTAAATCTACACAGATAAAACTTTCAATTATTTGCAATCATCTAAGAACACTAAAATACAGGCAGAAAAAAAATGGATAAAAATAATTACCCAACTACATGTCGCCTAAAATAAACTCATTTGAAATGTAAGAGCATAAATACATGCTCTAATAATATACATATGAATATAATATATATATTTATATATACAATATATTCATAGTAATTGAATATGAAAAGACGCCCCACGCAAGCATTAATAAAAGAAAGGTTAGGTAGTAGCATTAATTTCAGACAAAGTAGACTTCAGAGTAAAAAAAAAAAAAAAAAAACCTGCCAGAGTTAGAATTACATAATGGTAATATTAATTTAACAAAGCCGTGAACATTCCTGCGTAGCCGTACAGCTGACAGCAGATGTGAGAGCACAGGAAGCGCACCAGACAGAAATTAAAGGAGAAATTGATAAAGTCATAATTATAGCTGTAGACATAATTCTACTTTTTCTATTTATCTACAAAAGTAGAAGATAAAAAATCAACAATAATACAGAAAAATGGATGATATCGCCAACCAGGAGGTCTACCTGAGCTTTACAGATATGTTACCACATAGCAGAAGAATATAGATTTTTATCAAGTGTACTTTGAGCAGCCATAAAGTTAAATCTCGTCCGTGTTGGGAGGGAGGGTGGGAGCCGAGGAGATGTCTGAACAGATGAAATTACGTCGTAAAAGTAGACTGCCTACTCTATGAAAGCAAAGTGGAATCAATAACAGGGCTAACAATGAACACCCCCAAACCTTTGCAAACTGACAAAGCTTTTCTAAAATAATTCGCAAGTCAAGTAAGATGTTGTGAGCCTAGAAAATGCATCGAGCTGAAGTAGTTGCAACCAATTTTGTATGCTAGGACTAAAAAAAAGTTAATGAAAAAAAAATACAAAAAATACAAAAAAAATACAAAAAAATGAATCAGTGAAGACTGAATCTTTAGAAAGATCTGCAAGATGGGGAAATTCCAGCAATCTTGACAAATTATGAAGGATGGAAGACAGGAACTGCTTAGATCAGGAATATAAGAAAGGGTGCCTCTATAGTCCGCGGTCACTAAAGTAATAATGAGAATAACAGCGATCTGAAACGCATCAAGTCATTGAACACAACACACTTAAGTTAAATAGATCAATCGATTTGAAAACCACTAGCTCCTAAAGCTTATATAAATTAGGGAAATACCCTCACCACCTTACACCCAGTAAGTAAATTTAATTCATAACTTAAAAACAGTAAGTAGCAAATTCTCAGACACATGTGGCTAATTCTATCTAATACTTAATAAATAAATACATTTCACAAAACAGGAGAAAACATTTAAGAATTCATTAAATAAACATAGTGTTACTCTGATAAGAAGTCAGCCAAATACACGACCAAAGAAAAGAATTAGACACCAGAGATCAACATCTGATGTCTTCATCCAGCATTCTACAATAGTTTTGAGATATTTCTCACTGGACCTGGAACTTGACAATTCACCTATATCGGCTGGCCAGGAAGACCTTGGATCTTGGGAATCTTTCTTTGTCTGACAGCCTCCACACACGTACAAGGATTCCAGATGTGAGCTACATGAACCCACTTTTTAAGTTGGTACTAGGGATTTGAACGCAAGTCCTCATACTTGCATGTCAAATACGTCATTGACTGAGCTGTTGCTCTTTCTCCTTCATTAGGATTAGGAGTGTGTGTGTGTGTGTGTGTGTGTGTGTGTGTGTGTTAGAAAAGCTGATTGTGAAATTTGTAGGTAAAGGAAGAAACCAGAATGACTAAACTGGTATTAAAAACAGGTGAAGTTAGAGGGGGCAAATTACCCTTTACAACTATTGATGCAGCTTTGTATAGAACAGGACAGTGGCTCCCTTTTAGATGACAGATGAACTGAATGGGTAGTCTAGATGGAGATACACCCCAGTATGGTCAGTTAAATTTTGAAAAGTGTGCAAAGATTACTTAGTAGAAATCAATAGTCTTTTTCATAAGTTAAATTGGAAAATTAGACATCAAAACTTGTATGCAAAACAGTAAACATTTATAGCCACAGCCCAGGTAAGAACTAGTATGTATTAGTCAAACATAGAGTCTAATACAATAAAATATGTAGAATAAAACAGAAGAAATTATGTGTGATCTGGAGGCTCACAAAGAGTTTGTAAACTGAAACAAAAACCCACAAACCAAAATAAAATTGACACATTGGACTTCATTAAAATTGATTGCTTTTGCTGTTCTCAGAGCAACCAGAGAGAAAATTCTAAACAACCCTTACACTGGGGGAAGATATCTCCAAAGCATATGTCCAACGAGGTCCTTGCATTCAATATATATGAAAAAATTCAAAACATAATTAAGCTGGGCCTAATGGTACAGATCTGAAACCACAGCTATGTGAGAGGCTAAGGCAGGATGTTTATGTTCATGACTGTATTGGGCAGCCATTTAGTGAGACTCTGGTCTCAAAATAAGAGAATTACACACAGGTGTTGGAGAGATGGTTCAATGGTTAAGAATGGATACTGCTCTCATAGTTCCCAGCATCCACATCAGCAACTCCAAGCTACCTGCAAGTCCAGCTCTAGGGGACTGGATGCACACTTCTGCACTCATGCACACACCACACACACACACACACACACACACACACACACGGGGAGGGGGGGACTTAAGTCAGTCCTTGCCTAGCTCAGAGTAGGCTCTGGGTTCTGTCCTTGGTGCTGCACAGAACAAGCAAACGAATCAGTGAACAAATAACTGAACTGAATAAGAAGCAACCCGACTGAAAATGGTCAAAATATCTGAATATAGCAAACATCATAAAATTTAACTACACTCCCATGACAAGGGCTTAAAATAAAAATGGAGATCTGGGCATTGCTGAGGTGGGGTATAAAAATCAACCCCCCTATACACACAAGGCGAACAATTGGAGAATTTCCCATAAAATTAAATTTATGCTTACCCAGCAATTCCATTCTGGGTTGTTTATACTTAAGAGAGAAAATAATGAATGTTTTCAGCAGCCTCATTCTTAACTGCCTAAAAATCAAGGAACAACATTGCTCAATGGATGAATATATATATATATATATATATATATATATATATATATATATATATATATATATATATATATATACATGCACACACACACACACACACACATACACACATGCTATGGTACATTATCACAGATGGATATTATCTAAGAACTAAGGAGATGGTTTGGTAGGTAAGGTGTTTGCTTATCATACATAAGGATTTGAGTTCAGATCCTTAGAATTCCCATAAAAATACAGGCATCTATAACCCCAGTGCTTAGGAAGAGGAGCTAGGAATACCCTCAAGGCTTCCTAGGTTGTCAAACTCTGAGTTCAGTGAGAGACCTTGTCTCAAACATCATCCACAACAACAATAACAATGTGCAGAAGTGATTGAAGAAGATATCTGGTGTCAAGTGCTGACCTCCATATGCACAGACACACATGTATATGCCCCCCCCCACACACACACAACACACACACACACACACACACACACACACACACACATGAGACTCCTGACGCTGGGAACATCTTGAAATTATATCAAAGACACTTTTTGAGTGGCAAAAAAAGAAAATCAAACATTCCTTGCTAAAAGTTTCCAGGTTTCATGTATTTAGAAAGATGCACTCCAGGGATGGGGAAGATATCATTTGCCATGATTTCGGGGCTCACAAGTGGCTATGATGGCCAAAGACTGCACAGGGACAGAGTACGGAACTGGAGCAGCCACATCTACAGCTTACACTTCTCTTCCCTGGCTCTCTGTGTCCCGGGGTCTAGAGAAAAGTTGTCTAAGGACATCCCAAAAACCTTTATGTGGGATGTGTGCATTTTAACATAGCTCACATCTGACAAGAAGTCTATAACATACTATCCATCAGAGTGGAGAAAACGATTCCCAAAACACAGGTGGTATGAACAGCCATGTCCAGATAGTTTGGTAAAAGAGACATCACTTTATATAAAATACATAACTTGGAGGCACAATTTTATTTATAAACTGTATACTAGACAGCCATTAAAGCAAATGAGATAGCTCCTTATGCCGTGTAGAGATTTAGTCTGCCCAGAGAATAGGGCTGAAAAGTCATTCCTGTTAAAAACAATTTCAGGCGAATCGCAGACGCAGGCGCTGTTTTCTATAGGAAATACAGGAGTGCGTGTGGGCAAGAGGAAAGAAAGGGTGTCAACAGGATGATTTCAGAGGTGCGCTTGCTTAGAGGAGAAAATGAATGGTGGAGAGGAGATGTTTTTTCTGCCTTATAATTTAAGAAATTATTTCTCATCCTAAATTTGAATGGCACGGTTATAATTTCTTTGACGTGAGAGAAAAGACCAACGATGCCCATCTGATAACACCTCGACTCTCTCAGTCTGGTGAAATGAGCCAGAAACTTTATCTTCTTTTATCTTCTGTGACTTTTCTCCATTGCCAACATTTCCGTGGTGAATACGTATAACATTTTAGAACAGTAAAACATCGTTTTGATCGCCCTCGAACAGAACAAAAGCACACTGTGCGGTATCGCCCTTTCACAGAGCACCCACGGTAGTTAAGGACCGCGTGCATCTTCCTATCTCACCCGCCACGTTCTCCTCCTAAACTTTCCACTTTAAAAGTAGGCAGATCCCGATCTCCTAAAACAGCAAAAGAGCGTGTAGAAATCGTTGAGAATAGATTTAAGATTGTGAATCAAGCAGAAAGTTCTCCAGAATTTCAGGATAATTTTACCCCCCTACAGCCTCATGACTCTAATACAGGGACCATCTTCCTTCTCGATTCTGCGGTTTTTTCACGGCTCGTGGTCACATTTCAATTTGATCACCTCAGAGAGCTACTATGTCTGATTGTGAACTGATTATATGTTTGCAAGTTTAAAAAATTTTTAACATTTATTTAGAAAGAGGAGGACTGAGTTGTACTCACCGCCGTGAACGCGTAGAACTCAGATGACAGGTTGCTGGAGCCGGTTCTCTTATTCTACCCTGTAGGAGCTAAGAATGGAACTTGAGCTGTCAGGCTTGGAGGCACCTTTCCTCGCTGAGCTGTCTCACCCGTCCTGATTTCAGTATCTTAAGGGACTATGCTCTCAGTACATACATGCTGAGATCTTCAGCCATCGGGTCTCTCCTGGGACTATGCCCTAATGCACTTTTTTTCCTCAGGAACCCAGGCTGAGGGGCACGTTCCTCTTCATTTCTGTATTTGCTGAAGCACCGCAGAGGGAATGGAATAAATCACAGTACTGGGCTTTAAAAGTTAATTACAGAAGTCACGGGAGTTCTCTTCTCCCGTGTATCAAAGGAGGTCTGATAACTGCAAGCCACTACCAGGAGGGAGAAAATTAAATCCAACCTTTGCTTCAGAAGGAGAAACACCAAACAACAATCTTTGTGAACTGAAATAGCCAGGTCAAAATCACATGACAAGGGGTTGGAGAGCTGGCTCAATGCTTAAAAACATTGGCTACCGCTCTTGCAGAGGACCCAAGTTTGGTTTCCAGCACCCACAAGGTGGTTCACAACCATTCCTCACTCCAATTCCGGGGATGAGGTGCCTTCTTCTCACCTCTGTGGGCATTGTACATGCATGGTACATATACATACATACAGGCAAATCAATCCTATTCATACACATAAAAATAAATATTTTTAAAGCATGCAGCAAACTACTGTAACCTTATCAAGATGCCAAGGAGATTAGCCCATTGAATGCATTTTGTATATCACAGATTGGTTTCACATTGTATTAAAAATATTTATACTTTGTCTACTATCCTGAAACTATTTTTCAGAAAGGAATTTTGCAGATAATATTTCATCACTCTATAGAGGAAAAACCATTAAGTCAATAGACCATTTTAGATAACAGCAATCCTAAGTAAATCTACAAAAATATTAGGAAGATTTATTATTATTTTTGCTAGCTAATCAGAAGTGTTGTCATTAGCAAAACTTTTTGAATATTTGTATTGATTCTGCTTATTGATCTAGCTATGTGCTTATTTGCTTTGCCGAAATATTTTTTGAATGCCTACTAAGAGCTGTGAGCTGGAGCACAGGCAATCAGATGGACCTGTTGGCTGTTTGTCATAGATGATAACATTTATGCATCAGAAGTAAAGGCTCACCCTAGATTCTTGGAAATGAGCACAAGTTGGCTTCTGGATTGCCTTAGCCTGGGGCATGTGGCTTGAGCAGGGCTCTCTAAATTTTAAAACCGGAACTTAGCCAAGAGCTTAAAATTCTGAACAAATATTTATGAAAATGTCTGTGCTTGTGGAAGTCAAGAAATTACGGCTTGATTTGAGAGTCAATTCCATCTTCCTATAAAATATTGATAAGGTCTTATACATCCATTTTCTGGCCGTCTACCCTAGAGAGACCTCACCAACCTACAATCCCTATTACTGTACACCACCTTATGGCCACCTCAATTTTCTCTGGAGAAAAGTCCCTTGTTTCAGATGTGAGGGCACTGTGTTTTAGAACCTGTAAGGACTTATCAAAGATTAGAGACCTTCATTTACCCAGAAACAGAGGAGCTGGGGCTGGGAAGATGGCTCAGTCAGTAAAGTGCTTGCCACACAAGCATGAGGACTTATGTTCAAATCCCTAGCACTTACAGGCATGGAGCATGCACTGACAATTCTATCTGTAGGGAGGTGGAGATATGAGATTCCTTCAGGTTTGAGGAACATGTCCAACCTCAATGTATGCACAGTGCTTGTTCGTATATATGTGTGTGCACCAGCACACGCATGTGTTTGTACACAAAACATATACAAGCATAACACATGCACACACACACACACAATGGATGAGCTTTCTTTCTACAAACATTGGAGTAATCAATTTCCCAAGAGCTTTCCTGTAGATGATACTGTTTTTGTGTAGAGCCATGTATTTTAGTTTTAATTAGGCCACTCCTAAAATGTTCCAGAGTCCAGTACTGAAATCAATCATTACACAATAGACCCTATTATTTGGGAATAATTTTTCTTTAAAAAAAGATCATCCATTGAATTAAAAAAGAAATAATGGGAAATAACGTGTATCTAATTATTAATGTACTATAGAAATTAGCTTTTATATTGCAATTTATATTGCAATTACCCTCTTTGTGTTATAAAGCAGAACAATGCCAATGAAAAACTTCTTTATTAATGCCTAATAGCATGGCAATTTAAAATATTCAAGTTTCTTTAATAAGGTAGTATATGAAATGTTACTTAATTTGACAAGATTAATTATACAATTAATTTAAGACTGCTCTCAATTAAATTAGTAAGAATTCTTAGGCTTGCTGCTTTTAAAAAGAGTTCTGGAATCTAGCACGAAGTGAGATACCTATTAAATATGATATTAATTAGGCTGAGATAGAATAATGCATGTTTGCTTAGGATAAAGGGCATTGTCAACGAGTAAGTAAAGAGCATTGTCTTATTACTTTAATAGTAACAATGCCTCAGCCTTCTCAACAATGCAGAAGTTTCCATATCAGTACAAAAACACACAATGGCTCAGAAAGAGAGTGTTCAGAAATACTCAAGGCAACCGCTACGAACAAAAGCCCATAGGTGCAGATCTGACCTCTTGTATTTTGGAGTTCTGTTCAGATAAAGGTATTCCCAAGGTGTCCCAACTGTCTGATTATCTCCCAGGTAGAGACTTGTTGAATTTACCATGGTCCCTGGTCAACACCTTGGCTTTTTCGATCCAAAGGTTTAAGCTCGTCAAATCTCCATTGATATTTAAATCCAAATCTACCAAGGGATGTTGATTAAATCTATAACTCACTGAATGCTATCACATACTGAACGCTATGTACATGGATAATGAAGGAATCTGACCAACTATTATGGGGACCAAAAGTCCTGATTACCAGATAAACACTGAGAGTGTTCACAACAACAGAGTGCCTGAAAATCTTTTCAGTGATCACAATATCTTTAATAGACAAAGCAGTGTCAAACACAACTAAGCCAGGCTATAGTTGGAGACCAAATCATCATTCCTATCTTGTCTCAAAAAACACCCTCGGGTGACTAAACTGTTCTTTGCTTTCTCTCTCTACACCTCCTATTCCCTACCTGCAGGCTACAGACAGGGGTGGGGGGATGAAGTTCCAGGTGAATGTTTTGTTTATTATTTATATGAGCGTGGACACATGAAGGACCCCCGTGCCTCAGACCCATGATAATGCAAAATCTTCCCTACCTCAGGCTCAGAGGAATGGCAAAGCCTTCCTCTGGTCCAAGTGTGGATGCTTTGGCGATTGACCATTATCTAAAACCAAACTCTCAACGTAGCTTTCTCCTCTTGGGTGACTGCAACTTGAAACTGTTCCCCTACAGAAGCCTCCTACTGATATTCGCTAAACCCCTCTTCCTCATTCAGCTGTACACAAGAAGCCCATCTCCTCCATTCACTGAGTTTCCAGGCTGTTGCTGGAGCATCTCCACCAAAGCACATTACCCAGTGGATTCCAGCCTCTCAGTACCTGTGTCTGTAGTTTCTCCATCTCCTTGTAACCACAGTCAGAATAAATCCCTAAAGCCATGCAGGTCTCAGCAACTTGGTGGTAACCCTATGGCTCAGGGCACAAGTATTATGAAAGAGGAAACATGTTTGCTTATTTGTATTGAGCATTCGGAATAGGAAAGAGGGCCTAAGAAAACTCTAGGCTAGATATCTTCTAATAGTTTCATCAAATTCTGCATCGTTTGTATGATACAGACTGAGTTCCTTTATTAGGCTTAATACTTCTAGGGGGACTCAAAGTCCCAACATTTTGGACCTAATGATACCTTGAATTGAGTTTGAGTTAGAGTGCAGGGAAAACACTGGGTTCTCACTAGCTTCTGTGAGGGAAGACCAGTCTTCAGGGTGATGAAAAGCTCATTCTGGCTCAAGGTTATATACAGGCGGCAGACTAGACTCATCTCCTAGTCTTCTTGAAATTTAGCTCTTCCCTGGCTATTGGCAAGAGAGTTGCTATCAGTGCCTACGGTATGGAGACTTACTGGAAAGGGAGTGCAGAAGGAGACATACTAACATCATAGCACCATGAAGAACTCAGCAGAGATGGCTCATAAGAACAATGGACAACAAAGAGGAAGAAAACAACAACCACATATCATCTCATAAGAGCTTCAGTGAATCCTAAATGCATTAGCCTTTGAACGCAGGTTGATTTCAATTGGTAAACTGTAATCAAATTTTTAGGAGAAAATAGCTACATAGATATTGTGGGCTTTTTTCTTTTTTTTCTAAATTTCATAATTAAGACAAGAAAAATGCCATGCCAACGAAGCTCACAAAATAAGGGGTGGAAGTGGATATGGAGCCTAGGTTTCCTGACACATGGTCTCACATGGTAAGTTACAGGCTGTCATCAGCTGCATACAAGAACACCATGTAAATAATAAGTAGATAACCCCTCCCCACAATTGCAAAAACTACTGAGAAATGTTGTTTTTGTTCACATTATGCTTACCCAAAGGATTGTTGCCCCCAAATAATCATTGTGGAGACAATAGATTATAGTCATTGAGTGTCACTGTGTATCCTCTTCCTAGGAACAGGTAGATCACTTTGCTGTTGACATCCTCTATTAAATGGGGCCAGGCTTCTTTCAAGACAAGTAATGGATCTAAGATGTTTTCTTCCCTTAAATAAAATTCTTACCATATAGTAGAAAGAGCATCTCATTAGTATTTGCAGTCTACATGCATTTAACTCTTCTACCCAGCCACTTCACGGGTATTTAAAAGCGAACTGATTAAAATGCACCACGCACGCATTAAATTTCCATCTTACAAGAAGTTCTCCCTGGATCCACCTGAGCAGAATGCTTAAGTAAAAATGATACAACTCTCCTCAGTAAGAATTTAGACTGAAAGAAAGGGAGATGTATCACCTGTCTGTTATCTGTCTGGCTACCATATATCTACCTCTCTTATCATCTGTATCCATATATCTATCTGTCTGTTTGTCTGTCTATCTATCTATCTATCTATCTATCTATCTATCTATCTATCTATCTATCTGACTATTTATCATCGTTTAATTTCCTCTGCAAGAAGCAGAAATTGGCAGACACACATATACATTGTACACATACATCACACACTACACTACACACACACACACACACACACACACACACACACACTCAAAATATCAACTTTGGGAATCTCAATATCTAGGAAAATACATCTTGCTCTGCCATCAGAACTACTTCTCAGAGTCAGTCTCAAAGACACACTGTTTATGTGAAAGGAAGACAATAACTCAAATGCCCCTCAGCAGGGGACTGACTCAAAATATTTCTAGACAACTGGAGAATTGAAGAGTGGAAATCTCTAGATGCACATGACATGATCTTTAGGGATGTTCTACCCCAAGAAGAAAGAAAGGGGAAGAAAAGTATATGCACACAAAAAAGATGGTTGTGCCATGTTGTGTTGGAGGGGGCTATAAAATACAGTACCACAAATAGGTGACTAGCTAGGCCTGGTGGCACAGGACTGTGATCCCAACTCTCTGAGAGGATGAGACAGGACATCCACAGTTCATGCCACCCTGGACTACAAAGTGAGTTCAAGGCCAACCTGAGCAGCTAAGTGACACCCTGTATCATTTTTTTTTAATTAATTGAAAAGGAAGAAACATAATATGAAATATAACAGGCTTGTATAGAACTAGGATACATCAAAAATCACTTTACAATTCTTCTAGGTGTAAAACCGCTTGCTAAAATGCAATGAGGGTGCACAAAACCATACTATTTCAAGGCATGACTGTGACTAAGTCATGCGACCACTCTATAAATAAGATAACCCTCTGTCGATCAGCACAACCTTTTCTCTTGCTCCCTTCAGATCCTGCTCCCTGCCTCGGATCTTTCCACCTTCAGGAACCCAGTCTCCTAGTCTGCTTTCTGTCAATCATTAGTTTACGTTTTCTTTGCAAATCAATGGACTCCTACCATATGCATTTGTGTTGGGCTGCTTTCTATGAGCATAACGGCTTTGAGATTCATGCATATCTTTGCATGTGTTAATAGTTTATTTCTTTTTATTGCAGAGTAGTATTTCAGGATTTTACAGCTGTAACCTAGGCTGCTCATCCATTCATTGAGTGATACTTATGTTTCCTACATTCTCTCCAATCATAGATATTGACGATTAGAAAGAAGCAGCCATGATTCCTAGTATATAAACATTGTTTACGCACATTCCTTCATTGCTTTGGCATAAATATGAAGGAGTAGAATCTCTGGGTTATGTGATAGGTCTATGCTGAACATTTTTTAAAAGTGAGAAATGTTTTGCAAAGTAATTTTGTTGTTTTTCCTGTATGACATCTGTGCATGAGAGCTTCAATTCCATCCTGCCAACACCAGGAAGGCCAGTCGGCTCAGCTTCTATTCTTGAAATAAGCATTTATATAGGATCTCATTCTGGCTCTACTCTGCATTTCCCAAATGACTAATGATGTCTGTGGTTTTTTTATGCTTATTTGATACATATTTTCACTTTGATGAGGTGTCTATTTCAGTTCTTTGAATAGCTTTTAATTAGATTTCAAGAACTTTTAGTAGAGGTTGGAGAGAGAGTTCAGCAGGTAAGAGCACTTACATAGGACTCAGGTTCTGTTCCCAGCACCTACATGGTGGCTAACAGTCCTCTGTGACTCCAGTTCAAGAGACTCTGATGTCCCCTTCTGGCCTCTACAGGCGCTGTGTGCATGTGATGCACATACATACATATAGGCAAACACTCATATACATTATATAAAAATAAATTTATACATTTTATAATTTTATAAAAAATACATTTATAAAAATAAATACAACTTTTTTTTCCCAAAAAGACCTATATATACTTGACGCCACACTTTTACTAGATTTATGATGTACACATTTTCTTTTTACCTTTATACTGTTTTTACTACAGACTTCATTTTCATATGGGTTAGGAATCTTGTATTATTATTTCTGTTAAACAGTAAAGTATTTTAAAGATGTTATAGATATATATGTATACTTTTTATAATTTATTATATATATAATTATATGTATATATAATTTTAAAAACATTTAGTTGTCATTTGCAGTGTTCTTTGCTCTTTTCTATGGATACACATTTCCACTCAGCCTCATTTTCCTTCCATTTGATGTATCCACACCCACCCTCTTGAGGTTGCCACAAAGCAAGGTCATCTACAGAGTTCAAGCCTGAGAAGTGCACAATGAAATTACAAGAAAAAAATTCTAATAATGCTTTTAAATAATCTTCATCTTTCCTGGGGTTTTTAAGCATACTTTAGCTGGGTATAAAATTCTGGGTTGGCAGGCTCACCTCCATCCTGCTGTTGTAAAGCCATGTTTCAGACAAGAAACGCACTCTTGTACATTTTTTTCTTTTCTTTTTTCTTTTTGTCCTTTTTACTTCCTTCATCCTTGGTTTTGTGCAATTTGTTTATATGTTATGTTTTCATGTGGTTTTCTTTGTGATGCCTGTACTTGTGGTTTGTTTGGCTTCCAGGATCTACAGGTTCATCATTTTTATCAGATTAAAAATATATTGATCTAGTATTTCCTCAGCTACTGGTTTTGAACCACCCCCCTCCTTGGAGTTCACTAATTGTACGTATCTTTATCTCCTAGAAGCTATTTCAGGGCTTACTGATGCTCTTTTTGTCTCTTTTAAATGTTTCTCTCTGCTTGCTTCATTTTGTATAGCTTTTGATGCTATGTCTACATGTTGAGGAATCTCCTCTCTTACAAATTCATACTTGACATTTATCCTACTCAGTATGTTTTAAATATCAAACCCTGCCATTGTTAGCCCTAGACACTCAGTCTGGATCTTTTTTTTAATATATCTTTCATATCTTCCATTAACTTCTTCAACCTGCGGTAGAGCACAATTAAAATACCTTCTTAAAAGTCCTTGGCTGCTAATTTTAACATGCTTGTCATTTCTATATCAGTTCTAATTGCATTTTTTTCTTCCTCTGAAAGATTTTTATTTTACCATCTTTTGAATGCTTGGTAGCTTTTTATCAGATATCAGAGATTGTGGCTTTTCCCTTTTCTGGGTTCTTCAGAGATTTGCTTCCTCACTGATGATACTCTTGTGTTTTACTCTGGGTTGTAGTTGCATTTCTTGGCAACAGTTTTATACTCTTGGATATTCCTTTTAAGATCATGACATGGCCATAAGTGTTTAGTTTACCACTAATTATGACCAGTTTAAAATTGAGGAAACATTTTTCTGGGAACTGGACCGTTCTGTGAGTTAAGGGAGTTAGTTCTGCAGGCTGGCTGGGAAGCATCTCTTTGTGTACACTGAATGCAGTGGCTTCTGACTCCTGGGACGTGTTCCCTAGATCTTGCATAGTGCTTTAGACTCTCCTGTGGATTGTCTCTCTGATAACACTTGCAGGAGGATCTGTGGGTTTTCCAGAACCCTCAGTGTACAGTTCTCTCTGCTTATGTACTTCACACTGTAGCCTCAAGCCACTGTGGTCTTCCTGGGTTCATAGCTCTTGTTCATCAACTCATACACTCTATCACACACTGCCTGGGTTTTCCTTCTTAGGTAGTAAATTTGGTCAATCATGTCCCAGATTCCCTTGCTACCTGTCTCTCTGGGATCCAAGTCAAGATATACAGTATCTTGAGAAGCATTACTTTGTATATTTTGCCCAGTTTTTTAATTCTTTCAGGGAACATAAATCCATTCTCTGTTTCTTTTGCTTGGCCCGAAGTAGAATTATTATGTTACTTAATTAAAAAGCTGAATCGAAAAGAGAAAAATGGTTTCTGAAAACTGATAAAAGATAGATATAAATTAACATAATTTCACACCAAGTGAAAGTCATAACAGCACAGACTAATTGTAAGAAGTTCCAAAAAATGCACAGTTGTGCTCTAAAAAACTCAAAATCTTACAGAAATAGAATTGTGAATGGCTAATAGCAATGTCATTTTAATCTAATCATATGTTCTAACATAACATAAATTTAAATTTATGTTAGCACGAGAAGAGATCAAAGTTTCCAGGATGAAAATTATAACAGCAAAATAAGATGAATTTTAGTAATATTTTGATCAGAAATGGGAGTATTAATACATCTCAAATTATTTACTTTCAAACTTGTCTTTCCTAGCTTCGCCCATTGATGTGGCCTAGACCAAATGACAACCCAATAGCAGCTAGTGTTCCAAGGGCTCATGCTTTAGATTCAGAAACACTCGGTGAAGGGCTGAGTCTCTGAGGTCTGACCAGGTAAACAACAATAATACCACACATTGTGTTCAAAGAAAGGACTTTGTTAGCTAGTAATCAGCCTTGTGGTGAAAGCCCTGGGGCCTCCCACTGGCCTATAATGAGATAATCTGAGCATAAAAAAGAACAATGAATATGCTTCTCTGAGGCATAATACCCACCCAAAACCTATGTGTTCATAATGAAGAAGAAAGAGAGAGCAATAGATAAATTGATTAATTAATTAGAAGCTATAAACACAAGATAATTGTTCCTCAATGAAAAGTATCAACTTCTTTCCTCTAAAAACCTAGCAATAAAATGGATAGAATTAAGCATTTAACTGTATTCTTGATAGCAAACCCAAGGTAAGAATTTCTTCCAAGAAATTACTACTCTTTATTCACTCAACATTAACATTTTGAGAAAGGTTCTTACTGTACGTAGTAAATAGCCCAGCATGGCCTTCGTGCCTCAGCCTCTTGGATTCCAGGTGTGTGCTACCATGGACTCCACCGGTTCTTAACCTTGATAGAGCCAGGAGAGTATATATGAGAATCAACATTATGCCTCCTTTAATGAAAGTCGTAAATGTAAATGTTTACAGCATGAAAAGGCAGGTGCAAGCTCTCTCGTGCTTGTTCTTACATAAATGCCACACTTAAGGATCCATTTGTGAAGAAAAAATATATAACTGTGACAAATGGGTGAGGTTATTTTAAATCTAAGATTCTGCTCTCTCTCTGTGCTCCAATAACCATTTATGGCTACATATAATATCCTGAGATAAGCACATCTCAGTAGCAAAGAAAAGCGTACTAGCACAGAGAAATAAACACTCGTTCGGCGGGCCAGAGCAAACGTCAACACCCTTCTGTAGACTCGGAAACAATGATGACCCAGGCCAGGGCTGGTATGCAAAGAGGATGTAGGAAAGAAAATGGTAGAAATATTTTTGCATATAACTCAATCATATTTGGGAAATCTTAGTAGCAAAATTCTTTATAAAATAAAAGCCAGATATGAAAAAATAGTATGACAAGGTAAACATTTTTAAAGGACTAGAAAGAACAAAACATCAAACACAATTTTTTCCTGGAAACATCCTTGAGATCAGACAATTACAAAGTTTTGAGCACAGGACTCTGGGGAGGCCAGCTGAGGACTGGCTTTGAGACTAATTTGGGAAAGTTATTTAAACTTTTCTGGGCGTGAATTTTTTCATCTATAATATAGGACTATCAAATAGAGTTATTCAGAAGGATAAATAAGCCAGTGCATATAAATAATTAAAATAAGACTGTCCCATAATACAATTTTTAAGAGATTTATATTATTTATAGTGTGTGTATGTGTGTGTGTATGTGTGTGTGTGTCAGAGAGAGAGAGAGAGAGAAAAGAGAGAGTGTGTGTGTTTGGATAGCCACTGAAGACAGAATATGCTGTCAGATCTCCTGGGCCTGGAGTTCTGGGTGGCTGTGAGATGCCCAACATGGATGCTGGTAACTAAACCCTAGTTCCCTCTAAGAGAAGGAAGCTCTCTTAACCACAGAGCCATCTCTTCAGCTCCCCCACCCCACATTACATACTTCTAAATATGTCAATTGGATTCTTGGTTCAACTTAGGTTTTAGGTAAGTCTAATGTTTGACGCTGCAGCTGGGAACAAGATGTGTTGTAAATTTGCAACTTAAGGATTCTAGTATCTGATAAGACACACCCAGTCTCTAAAAACCAGCAGAAGATCCTCTGAGAAAGAAAGGGTGGGAAGAAAGGTGATCCGACTATGTGGGGTAAAGAGGAGTCATGGCCCAGAGTGGTGATATTTCCACATTGAAAACAAAAGTGGCCTCAGAAGTAATTTTGCTCATTTTCTGGCCTCATCGGTTTTTTATATAAGACACTCTTCAATAGAGGTATCAAAAAATTAGCAGGAGAAGGAGTTCCTGCTCATAGCCAGACCAGTGCTCAGTTAATTGGAACATGGAAGACTTCCTTGTACTTCACCCGAAGATGGCGCTTAGCTCCTCATCTTGGAAGACCACTCTCATGCTCTTCTGTTTTCTGAGAAAGAGGCCGAGGCAGCTTTGATGCTGCCTTTCCTATGCCATTTGCTGTGGGCTCTCACCTGCACCCCGCTATTTGCACCTAGGGGATGAAGGAGTGCACATCTTCATTCTTTGATGCTTTCACCATGGAATTTCCTCAAGACAGGGCTGCTGAGGCACCGAGGGTGTTGCTCCTGTTAGGGACGGCTCTCGGAGACGACTTTGCTAGTTTTGAATATGACCTTAGGGAACAGACGTGAGAACTCATAGCCATGAGAACCCTGTGCATGCGGAGGTAGGAACAGGTAGTAGATTGCCCTGGTCAACAAAAAATTCCGAGACTCGGTAGAAACCATCATAATCCTATAAACTAACATTTTTAATAATTCCAAATGAAATGTCTTATGCTAAGAAGATGATGCTATCCTGCGCCTTTTTTCCTACTTTAAGCACGGGAGGAGAACCAGAATCATCATTGACTCATGGTTTCTAGACTGAAAAGACTGCATAATAAATCATCCCCGAATCAATTTAAAGACATCTACAAAAGAACGGATCACTGGCGTTGTTACAAATAGGTCTAGACTGATCTCATCGTCCAGGACAGAATGACAGGGCTGCTGGATTGAGGAGAAAAAGTGGAGACAATCTATCTTGAGCTCATTGAGGGATAAGTCCTGGTTCACACGGCATCCTCATTAATAACCCTGTCATGGTACCCTTTATCTATGCTCTCTATGCTACACTGCAAACAGGTGTCTCTTGGTTCCTGGAGCTTTTCAGAGCAGTCCATTCCCAAGTTCACGAGTGCGGACAACGCGTCCTAAGACTCCTCCACATCTGACCAGGCCACGCCCTCACAAGGAGGATCCTGTCCCACTTCGCTTGGACCGGGATAGTACCGTCAAGCTCTAGGAGAGAAGCCATTAAGTTTTGTTGTGAGTCCCTCCCTGTCCCTTTTCTTCCGATCGCCCTGTTCCTGCCTCTATATTCCACGACAGACCTGTAGACCCTTGAGCATCTTGCTTGAAAGGCATAGCATCTGAAGAGATGAATGTGTCGGTTTTGGTTACCGACCCTACACTGGCTGGTGAATTCTATGAACGTGGCTCTCAGTGGTATGTAAGGAAAGAAATGTAACACATGGTGCATTGAAGTCTACCGGGTGGAGGCGGTCTAGATTCAGAGTGACTGTAAGTGTGGACCCCACATCACAGGGTCTGAGCCCTCGAGCCACCTTACCAGCCCTGTGTCCTTGAGTAACACACCCAACTTCTCTGCGCCGATTCTTTTTCCATACCCTGCGTCCGACCTTTCTTTACACAACGCGCTCCCTGCAAAAGCTGTCAGTTCCATTGAATTAGCTTTGGATGCACGGATTAATGGATGGAAATGGAAAACTCTGAACAGTGATCTCAGTTGTGACATTGCATTCCCAAGAGCTTAAATTGGTTAAGCTGGCAGCTTCGAAACTCTGTTATTAAACGATCTGGATTTATACATTTACGTTGGCAATTAACATCATCTGTAATATTATTTCAAAGGCAAAATGGAGGAAACTTTTACAACGTAATTTATCCTGAGGTAAAGTCTGCATTGTAGCCAAGTCTCAGTAAGGTTAGAGATGCCACTAGAAACAGAGATGATATTTCCCCCAAGGGAAATCTTGTCTAGGCCGTTTTGTCCCACTCACAATTAAAAGTAGTTTTCACTAAGTAAAATGGTCCAGGCATGCCTAGTGTAAGGTCCCCATTTTCATCTATTCTCTAGACAAGAAGCATGGCTTTATCTCATAAACACGGAGAAAGCTGGACTCCTGCGGGTGTGAAATGGTGATACCTTGGGTGAATTCAAGAGCCTTGGTGGTTCTTGTCTCTGCTGGTTCAGAGACGGCTCCGACCGCATTGCGCTGCTCTGCATGACAGAAGCCTGTCTTTGGATAACCCTGACTTCCCCTTGACCTCATGGAACACTCTCTGTTTACTAGGGACATTGAAGTGGGTTCAGGAAGCTGGAAAGTCTGACATCAAAGGAACCACAGATGCAATGTCTGCTGTCAGTCCTTCCTTCCCTCCTTCTCTCCTTCCTTCCTTCCTTCCTTCCCTCCCTCCCTCCTTCCTTCCTTCCTTCCCTTCCCTCCTTCTCTCCTTTCTTCCTTCCTTCCTTCCCTCCCTCCTTCCTTCCTTCCTTCCTCCTTCCCTTCCCTTCCCTCCTTCTCTCCTTTCTTCCTTCCTTCCCTCCTTCCTTCCTTCCCTTCCCTCCTTCTCTCCTTTCTTCCTTCCTTCCTTCCCTCCTTCCTTCCTTCCTTCCCTTCCCTCCTTCTCTTCTTTCTTCCTTCCTTCCTTCCTTCCCTCCTTCCTTCCTTCCCTCCCTCCCTCCCTCCTTCCTTCCTTCCCTTCCCTCCTTCTCTCCTTTCTTCCTTCCTTCCTTCCCTCCTTCCCTTCCCTCCTTCTCTCCTTTCTTCCTTCCTTCCTTCCTCCCTCCCTCCCTCCTTCCTTCCTTCCTTCCTTCCTTCCTTCCTTCCTTCCTTCCTTCCTTCCTTCCTCCTTCCCTTCCCTTCCCTTCCCTCCTTCTCTCCTTTCTTCCTTCCTTCCTTCCTTCCTTCCTTCCTTCCTTCCTTCCTTCCTTCCTTCCTTCCTTCCTTCCTTCTTTCCTTCCCGTAGAATCTTGTGTAGGCCAAGCTGAACTTGAACTTGTGCCAATCCTAACTCAGCCTCTACCTCTAAAGTATTGGTATTACAGATATTCTAGGCTTCTCTATTTCTTGTGTGCATGTGTGTGCATGTGTGTATGTATGTGTGTGTGCACGTGCATGCGTGCACATGGAGGCTAGAGTTCCACGTTGTATGTTTTCCTCATTTGCTGTCCACTTACTGATTCATTTGTTTGTTTGCTGGCAAGAGGCCTTTTACTGAACCTGGAATTTTCCAACACAGTTCGGCCTCCAGCTTCTCCCTACACTAGCATTACAGAGGCTCACTGCTGCACCTGAATTTTACCTGGATTCTAGAAATCTGATCTCAGGTCCTCATACTTGTGTGGCAAACACTTTTCTAACTGGACATCTCCCAAGCTTCTTCTATTCTTTTTTAAACTTATACTTCCTCCGTTAGAATCCATTCACGCTTCTGAGGGAGTTCAGATTCTTTTGGGAAGTTTCTCTGGGTGGAAGGAATTCTGCAGGCATTGGGAATCTAGAGGACTAGGGATTAGTGGGACTTTCTGGGACTTGTGGTTTTCCTGGATGGACCACAAAAATTAGAAGAAAGGGCAAAGAAGCAGAGGCACATGGGAGGGAAGGTTGAGATATGATAGACAGGTCTTGGATGAAAGAGACAAAGGAAGGGAGGGAATTCTGAGAACCTTCTCAAGGACTGGAGTATTCCTTGGTGGCAATATTCCTCAGATCTTAAATAATCAGTGGTGTGTTCAGCCCTTTTCAGACCACAAGATTTTTGCCAAGTATTTTAACCTTCGATTTTGAGAAATCCATATGTCAATATTGAGAACAATTAATATTTTCCAAATATGTTAGCGGAAGTGATTTGTCTTAACCTTGGGTGGATCTAATTTTCCCTCTATCACCCAGCACGGCAGAGAACATCAGCGCCCACACGCCATGTTATACTCTTATTGGCTAGTTTCGAATTCCACTTTGCATGTCTAACCCACGGCAGGCCTGCTCCTGTTGAACATGACCAATGCCACCACAAGAAAGGCCACAGAAGCTGAGCTGGGAAAGGATGTCAGATGTTCATACATTCACAGCTTCTGTGAGTCCCTGTAAGGCCTCTCCTGTGAGACCCTGGGTCTAGTAACATAATACATTTCAAGCCTTATAATAAGTCTAATTCAATCAGCAAAGAGGAAGAAATAACATGCGGTGCTCAGGCGGGAAGAGCACCACCACTCCCTGGCAGTGGTCTCAGGAAAATGGTGAATCTCCCAGCACATCAGGCACACTGATGGAATAGTGGCATCCTACACAGAGGAGCAAGCCTGTTCAGTGATATCAGGGACACGGTAAGTTCCCAGTAACACCATCAGAAAGACTTAGCTTGTCACTGGTGGGCTGAAATCCTCAAATACTTTTTTCATAACTTTATATTTTATCTTATATTTTTAAATGTACATCTACTTAAATTGTGCTTTTTTGGGGGGGAGGCTGGCCCCAGGCTAAATTTAGCTTTTAATACGCGTGTTTATAAACAAACATATTGAATGAATGCCCCCTTATTTAAAATGCTTAGAACCCAAATCATTATTAATTTCATCTTTCAAATGCTGGAGTATTTTCCTGTGTCCACCCACTGAGATATAGTAGAGAAAGGAACACAAATCTAAATATGGAATTTATTATGTTAAAACTCTATAAGTGCACATTTTTCTTCACATGACCTGAAGGCAATTTTACACATTTTTAGTGTACCTCTCTTAGGACAGTAACCTTTCACACAAGGCCAGGTATGAAATTTTCTGCTCATAGTATTGTGCTAAGACACAAACTCTTTCAAATACGGGAGCATTTCAAGGTTTTGAGTCAAGGATGCCCAACCTGTGTATATTGTGTTGAACATAATTTATTTTTTATGTTTCATCGCTAATTTATTATTTTATGTACATAATGCAATCTAACAACTCCTGGCAATGTGTCACCAGCATAGAAACACACGCTGTTGGCAGAGGAGAAGATGAAAGAAGGTTTCTCATCAGAACTTCCAGTGCCTGTGCCTTCGTAAAAGAAGTTGTGGGCTGTATTTTTTTTTTTTTTTGCTCCTAATCAGAATTTTAAATTTTTAACTGTGTGGAAATAAACAAATAAGTGAATAAATACATGTTGAAATAAGTACGATAGTACCTTCTTAACACTCTAGGGATTTTTAAACTAAAAAAAAAAGTTACATGAATGCACGTGTGCCAGCTTGTCGGATGCGCATGCGAGTGCAAGCGGGCAGAGACGCTAGGCGTCAGACCCCCTGCAGCTCCGGTGACACTTGGGGAGGGCTAGCCTGATGATGTGGCTGTGAAGATTTGAACTTGGGAAGAGCAGAGCACTGGCCCACTGAGCCGTTTCTGGCCCCTCCAGGGATTTTTAGAAAACACACTACAATAGAGAGAAAAGGGAATGACTTTCTAGTAACCTGCTGTAAAGGACGTCGCTTAGTTCTTCAAATTCTAAACAGGAAAATGTGTCCTGTTGTGGAAATTTATTTTCAGTTGTGTTTAAAATAATTGTTTTTGTACGTTGTTGGAAGAAGGGATGCAGGGGCCTTGGTGTTTTTTATTGTCTGCAGGTGGTGGATTTCTGTGGCGGATGTTTGATTGCTAATGATCTGCACATGGTTTCAGTAGACATCTGAGGAGTTCTGAATCGATAAAACACCTAAGCTGAGATGCTCTGGGTTCCACTGTGAGAATGGCACTGGCCAGGATGGTGGCTCCCTCTGCTGAGGTCTGGCAGAATTTGCACCTGTGAGAATGCCTCCTTGTCATCCTTGCTGAGCTGCCACAGTAAGCATAAAACTACAGTGTCCTTAGGACTTTTCCTTCTCGGTCAGGACTTTGTTTTTCTTTATTCAAATAAAAATGGGCAAAACCATATTTGTTTTTTAGATACTGTAGTTGCTTAAAAACTGGAAGAACAACTATAGTTGGGATGTCCAGCCTTGTGTTTTTGTGTGTTTTATTTCTGTAGCACAGGCTCAGTGTAGAGGTGGAATTTTCCAGCCTGTACTAGAAGAGTCTTGCTGCAGAAGGTCATTGCAAACTGGTTTTCTACTTAGGGAGCATTTATTTGGTCACGTAAGGTGAACCATTTGAAGGAATGGAGGAGAGTGAATGTGAGCATGCTTTGGAAATAGTGATTTTTATTTATAAATGACTACGGAATTCATCAGAAGTGGAAAAGCTGAGATAGGCCCAGTTTCCTGCCCTCTCTCGTCAGCTGCATCTGGCCTATGTAGACAACATGAGCAAACCGATTTTAGTTTCTGTGATAGCTTGCTAGAGAAATCTCAGATCGTCTTCCGTTTCACACATGTGCGCATGCCCCTGCCGCAACAGCTCTTTCATCTGTGGGTCTCAGCCCGGAGTCATCTTCGATCAATACCAGTCTCCTCCACGGAAGGAAGCTGGAATGCCTTTAATTGTGACAGCATTTCTCCTTGAATCAGGTCAAGCCCAGGAGGCTCGACACAAATGGAAGCATAATTTGGGGTCACAGTCAAGACCCTCGTATCAAAGCTTTCACTATCAGTGACCAAACAAAATGACGGGTCAGATCTGGCAATGTTTATATGATGCATAGTTTGTTTGTTTGTTCTTAGCCATTATCCCTCTTTATCTTCACTGGGGGAAAAATACAACAACACATAAAACACAATATCTTTTAAGAGGTCTGGGTCCTTAAATACCATAGGAAATGAACATGCACACCTCCCCCCCCCCCAACAGGTTTGTATTGTGTCTGTGTTGCCTTTCACATGGGGATTCTGTGAGTACAAGTCAATTTTTAGGCCATGCTTTTAAAGTGTAACGTATTAATAAAAGAGATCAGGAGCTCCAGCTGGCTGGAGGGGATGGGATGCGATCCAGCACGGATCCTGCATTTCCTGACACTTCTCCCTCCAGAGGCCTTTCCAGGCATCGCTAATCAAGTATGGGATTATTTCCCATTGAGCCAAATAATACCATCACACAACACGTCAAGCTTCTGCAACCAATTAATTATACTTGTTGTTAGAAATAAAACCCCATGTGGGTGCTAGAGAAAGGCTTCCCTAAAAAGATCTGGTTTGAAAACACTTAGGAAAAAACAAACTGAAGAAAGGAGGTGACAATGGAAAAACATTCACTGTTATATGGGTAGATTATAATTAATGAAATCTGACTATGGCATGGTAGATTATTAGGAGTGTTGGGATGCTTCTTCACGGATTCATTCCTGGAATAGTATTCATAGAATTAATACAGTTTTGCTGAATTAATAAACTAATAATGTGGGCCCATTTTTGGTTTTTGGTTTTTTCTTTGGGGGGGAGTGGTTGGTTGTTTTTGGCTTTGGTTTCCTTTTTAGTCACCAGGGAGTGGTATCAGAAAAGGAAGCCACTTATAGGTTGGTAGCCCTTTAGGGGTGAGGTGTAGGCGGTCTGCACAAACTCTATACTTTGATACTGTCAGTGTTCTTCAAGCCATTAAACTTAGGCATCCTTTGGTTTGTCTTTCTGCGTATAGCCAGTCGGAGAGTAGGTTTGCCTTCACAATACATCTCATTTTCATCCACTCAAATGATATAGAAATTGCACCATGTAATATCTTTATCACTGCATTAACATCTTCAACTTTTAATAGTGTTTTTCTGTTGCTTAAAACAACACAGTACCTTATTATAGGAATGTTATAAAACAAGGTTTGATCTATTATAACAAGAGAATTTTAGAGGTTATGAAAATTTGAATAATTATATAAAATCACAAGGAATATACTTTAAAAAGAATTTTGCTTCATTTTTAAAATTATGAGCATATGTATGCTAGGTGTGAAAATGTGCACATGAGTGCACTACCTGTGGGGGCCAGGAGAGGGCATCGGTAGAACCCTCCAGGGCTGATGTAGAAGCCATGAGCTGTCCATATGGGTTCTAGGAATCAGACTCTGTTCCTCTGGAAGAGCTGTATGTGTTCTTAGCCATGGAGCCATCTCTCCTGCCCCTAGATGTCATGTCTCATGAAATTATTAGTGTGACATTTTTCAGACAAAATTCAGAGATCTGGATACCTTCATTTTCACCAAAAGCAAAGACATATAGAATAAAGGCAAATAATCAAAACAGACTAATTTTTCTCAGAAAGTTGATATGCTGGATATCAAATGCAAACAAATATCTAGGGAGTAAAATCATAGCAGTAGTAATATTGATTACTTTGGGAGACCGAAAAGCAGGGTAGATTAAAATACCTTCACGATGACATTTAAAGAGGAAAAGGTACTTGCGGTAACAGCTCTTTAGAGCCTTCCAATCACTCTGAATGATGATTGCTGATTCAAGCTGGTCAATTAAAAACCCACATCACAATATCTAGAGTATATTAAATGGGAGGCAACATGATACAACACAAGGAGAAAGAATATATAGATCAAACAAAGATGACTCCTCTTAGGTTAAATATACATGTGTTTTGGATCATGCAAGTCTGCCCTAGAAAACACGGGTGCAGTCACAGCAAACAGTGGAAGCCTCTACCTCAGCATTTTTATAGCTCCGAAGAAGCTGGAGCTAAGTGGACAAATACGCTATTCACAAAGTGACATGCTATATACAGCGTGAGCTGGGACATTAATTGTGACATTTGTTGTAGAATGGTACCTTGTGCAGCCTTTTCAGAAAGCAAAGTGCCAAATTAAAAAAAAAAAAAAATATATATATATATATGTATTTTCCAGCTTCAAAACAGTGAAAACTTCTGAGAATAATGCCAATGAACTTGAAAGAGATTTAGCTACATAAAATACTTATATTGAGGCTGGAGAGAAGGCTAGATTGTTAAAAGAATGCACCACTTTTACAGAGGACCTGAGTTTGGCTCCCTGCACTCACAGGACAGCGCACAGCTGCCTATCGTTCCAGGGTACCCAATGCTCTCTCAGGCCTCTGTGGTCCCTGCACTCACAGACATACACACAGAACTTATAAAAATAATAAAATCTGTACTTTCAAAATAAATAAAACACTAATTTCTTTTTTAAGATGAAACCAATTTGAAGCAAAGATGGTTTCTGTAAATCTGGTGTGTAAGATACATGATGGTCTGATAGTCTATTTTTTGTACTTTGCTGTATATTTTGAACACACCAGACTTAAAAATAACACGTAAAAGAAAGCCCCTTTCATGCCTGATTTACATAAGTTAGATAAATGTTTTTAAACAGGCTGTGTCAAACAGTTTGCTGCTCAAAGACTACTTAGCCAACACTTACGAATCTAAAGCAAATGACATCCTTTTAAAAGCAATTTGCCTAAAGATAATGCATCTCCCTCAGTGATACCCTATTTTTGCAAAAGCACTTTCAAACTCTGTTTTGCATGTTCCTGAAGTATTTTGTTACCCTGATGTAAGGATTAGTATTGGTCATCAGTTTGACAAGATCTAGAGTTACCTAGGAGACGAGCTACTGAGGATGTCTATGAGGGATTATCTAGATTACATTAATCATTAACATGAAATCACGAAAAATATACTTTAAAAAACATTTTACTTCATTTTAAAATTCTGGGCATATGTGTGCTGAATGTGATAATGTGCACATGAGTGCACTACCTGTGGGGGCCAGGAGAGGGCGTCAGTCGGAACCCTCCAGGGCTGAAGTAGAAGCCATGAGCTGTCCATGTGAGTTCTAGGAATGAAACTATATTCCTCTGGAAGAGCTGCATGTGTTCTTAGTCACTGAGCTGTTTTTCCAGCCCCTGATGTCATATCTCATGAAATTATGAGTGTGAAAATTTTCAGACAAAAGTCAGAGATTTGAATACCTTCACTTTCACAAAAGACATGTAGAATAAAGGCAAATAATCAAAACAGACTTTTTTTTGCTCAGAAAGTTGATGTGCCCAGATATTAAATACAAACAAATACCTGGGGAGTAAAATCATAGCGGTAGTAATGATGAGATCATGAAATGATGAGTAATGATCCAGAGGAGTCTAAATGCCCAGTGTCATGGCACCATTCCATGGGCTGAGGTGCTGGACTGAGTGGAAAGGAGGACATGAGCTGAGAAAGAGCATTCACTACCCTCTGATTCATGGTTGAGGGTGCAATGTGACTGGTTGCATTTCTACTCCTGCTACCATGGTTTGCTCGCCACGTTGGAATGTGTCCCCTGGAATAATAAGCCAGAGTAAATGCTTCTTTCCTTAAATTGCTTCTCATAAGGTATTTTATCACTTCCAAAAGAAAATGAACACAGCGTACATGATATTCCTTTACTTCTAAATCTTGTTTATGATGCTCTGAGCACATACTCCTTTTCTTGGTTTTTCCTGAGTGTATATACACTGTGGTCAGGATCTGCCCAAGCTTTAACACTTGCTGCTCAGTGTGACATGGTCCCTGCCTTGGGAGAGCTTGCTGTCCAGAATTTTCTAAATAATCCCACATGGTTGTGAATTTAAATTTCCTATAAGAAGGCAACTTAGAACTGATGGGCAAGGAGAATTCAGTTTTGGGGGAAAGGAAAACATCTTAACGGGTAAAGCATAGGTCCAAGACCAAAAGTCCAAGCAATAAAAAGAAAAGAATGTCAAGGTATAGACAGATTACAAGAGCAGCGCTGAGGAGATGCCTCAGCTGGTGAAGTGTTTCCCTTGCAAGCACTGAGTATCAGAGTCTGGCCTGCCAGCACCCATGTTAAAAGGCCAGGCATGATGATGCATGTTCATAATCCCAGCTATAACCAGATGGGCAGCAGAGATAGACAGATCCCTGGAGATTGCTGACCAGCTAGCCTAACCTACTGTCCAAAGTTCTAGGCTAAGGAGACACTCAGTCTGAAACAAAAATAGGAAGACACTTATGGGGAATAAAAGGTTCTAGATTGTCCTCTGTCCTCTATATGCTGCTATATGTACATAGGCATATATGCAAACCTATACACACACGTGCGCGCACACACACACACACACACACACACACACACATTAAAGAGTAGAATAATACAATGAGGGGGCAGATGTGAAAGGCTTACATTTAAAAAGCTGTCGGCAGAAAGACACACACAGGGAAAGACACACAATCATGTAGAAAGACAGCAAACAGTAACTAAGGGACATACTGAAAGCCAAGTGTAGAGGACTTTTGCAGACCATCTTCGAAAGAAATACCCCAATAAAAATGAGAAAGGCCAAAGCACAAGTTGACCCACGCTGCCGTTTTCTAATCTATCTCAGTGAGATGGCAGACACGCCGCCCAGCCATCGTAATTGCTGTCCACTGGTCCTATAGCTAGTACTTTGATTTCCAGTAAGGATGCTGACTTCTGTGACATATGTGAGCTACTGAGGACAAATTCCCAACATTCTCTTAAGAGAGCCCATTATAACTTTATCTCCCTGTGCTGGCCACAGGAACCCTGACTGTTCGGTCGTGATGGAGTATCATTGGAAAGGAGGCAGACCCATTTGCACGCAGTGTCTGGGAGCCTGCTACAAGGGCAAGATGGAACACACTTCCCGAGAGCCTCATTTAAAGCTGGGTAACGAATGCTTCAACAGATCTCAAATTTTGAAATGTATCATGTGTTTATCCCACAAAGAAATCTGCAATAAAATTCCAGAGTATGCAAGATAAGTAGGGGGGGGGGCATGTCCAAGGCAGTGGTGAAGAATTTGAGTTAGCTCTTCACACAGACTGGAGCACTTGCCAAGACTGGGAACTGGGTCTCTCTCTCCGAGTCTCAATGTCACCATCCATTAAGTATGGCTAATAATACATACTTGGACAGGTGGTTTGGTGGAAACAAATTAGATTGGGCAGGTAAGATATTTTACCCTGCAGAGATAGCATAAGTCCATCCTCCATAGCCTCCTAATGGTAGCTGCCTATAATAGTAGTGAGAATTGCCAGACGTCATATTCTTAGCTTAACTCTGAGGTGGCAACCCAGTCTCCCACAGACACTTCCTCAGAGAAGGCCTCTCTGGCCCATGGAGTCCATCCGCTCTGTCTACTATGAGCTCTCCAGTTTATTATATATTTGAACTTGGTTCATGCTGCCTCCCTCCCACTTCTAAACACCAGGCACCCGGTACCTAGAGCGGAGGGTGCCAAAATCGTCACCCAGAAAGAGTGATTAGAAGGGAAATACCGAACGGTAGTTTTCAGAATGGAGAAGGGACTATCATCATTAACAATGAGCACATAAAATCCTGTGTGCATCTGTTCCCACAGTAGGGCCATGCCAGGCAGTGGGAATTTGATGGTATTCGAATTGGGTTTGAGCTTAGTGGTTCATCCTGCTCTCTGTGATGAATATCTCACGTTCCATCCAGGCAGTGTTTATCTCTCTGAAAACAGTCTTATTTCCTTAATAAAAAGAGCCAGGCAGAGAGAAACAGAGCACAGAGCAGAGTCTGAGAAAAATGGGAGGGGCTGAGGACATTCTCATTCCCCCAGGCTCTGGGCATCTGCATACCTCCAACAGAACCCTGTCTCTTAAGTCACAGTGGTATTCCTGAAAATGACGTGCCGATTAACTGTTGCTACAGCAACTGTGAGAGCAGAATGGGGCATGGGCTACGCTGTGAAGGCAGAAGTATTCGATTGTGACCATAGATTACACAGGAGTAAATAACAGCCATGAATCACCTAAGCGGAAAAAGGACATAGCTTCGTCCCTCTACACTCTGCTGTCCACATTCTGGTTTCCTAAATGTATAAAGCAGGGGTAAATGTAAATACTAAATGTGACACCATGACACTAAGAAATCTCTTTATGCTGAATGAGACTACTAAACAACTAAAAAGGGAAACCTATTTGGCTGAGGTTCTCAATCCTGGATTCACAAGAGAATTATCTAGAATGTTTGCAACAACTAATCTGTTTGGGGCATACCCTAGGAGTCTCTGGCCTTCCCACATTTAATGCTAAGATGAATAATCTTCAGTCCTTTCACGATAAACTACTAATTAGTAACAATGGTCTCCTGAGATAATATATATTTTATGGATTAATAAGAGATTTCCTTATTAATTTGTGTTCTAAATAATAAGAGGAAACATGCTATGTCCTCACTTGTGAGGATAAAGAGTCTTAAAGTACTAGCTCCCCCTGGGAGTTCTATCATGGATAAAGGAGCATTGAAGGGGCCGTATTAGGAACCCCCGTAGGGGACATATTTGTGACACCATTCTGCTCACTCCCATAGCCAAGTCAGAGCTTGCAAGAAGCCCCCCCATGTGCTGTACCTCAAAGCCCCACTCCTCCATGGCTTTAGGGGAGGCAGAAGCAGGTGGATCTCTGTGAGTTCGAGGCCAGCCTGGTCTACAGAGTGAGTTCCAGGACACACAGAGTTACCACAGAGAAATCTTGTCTCGAAAACAAAACGAAACAAAAAACAAAAAGCAAAGAGCCCCACTCCTCACCAGCTCTTCTATTCCAGCTCCTAGAAGTTGATGCAAGTCTCTGCCCAATCTTCCTAGGACTATAAAGCTCAATTGTAAAATGAAAGAGCCCAGATGGCTTTGCCATCCAGGAGATAGCTGGTCTACCTCCCATCCGCTATCCGACCTCACTTACATAATGTCTGATTGCTGCATGGCATTAATAGTTACTCTTAGACCTTTGATGATGTCAGGACTAAAGACCCCTGGAATTCCACAAGAAAAGAGAAACCAGTCTGAATCCATCTTCAATCTGCATTCTCAGAGCTCTCAGGCAACGTTGATTTGCATCCTACAATCCTCTAATTACTAGACTCCAATAATTTCTGAACTGAATTAGTAAACAGTCTGGTGACTTGCAAATTGAATTTGCCTTTATGTAGAGCATAAGGTGAATCTAAGATGTGTGGGCGAAAAAGGTGTGTTCTTTCCTATTTATCACAAGATCCTGTTTCGTCCTAAGGTCGCGTTTCCTCACAATATAGTGGTCTTTTCTAACTCTCTATTATAGAGAGCATGGTGTCTTTCCTGTTTCCAAAATAGCTTTCTACTGCTGGATCTTTTGCCTATGAAGATGAGGCTGATTTCTTCAATGCTACTGTTTTTCCTAGTTCCTATTTGAGGGTCAACAGATCTGAAGTGAACATGACGTTACTCATCTCAAACAAGCCTTCACACAAACTCTCCCAGTTAAGTCCCTGTGTAGTCGACTAATATAGTACGATGCTTAAGTTGGGGCCGAAATCACCAACATGCTATAGCTTTGTGTTATCAAAGACAGATCCGTGCAGTCACCAACAAAGTACAAAGCATAGGTCGCTATCTCACCAGAATTAAATTCTTTACCTTCATATCTATGAGTCATACCTTAAGCAAAGAGTCAGTTTTCAAAAGAGGAGTCATCTCTGAATATATCTGAAACAGCTGTGATTCTCAAATATTCTCAAGAAAGCAAACAGCTGTTGAATCTTTGCAGAGCTAAGGGTTCAAAAATCAGTAATAAAACTTTCCATTTTAGCCCAGCAGGGCCACCCGAGTGACATTTCCGGGGCACAGAATCAACTTCCAGTAAATTAGCAAACATGCACCACAAATGGAAATATTCCATTGAATATTTATAAGAAATAAAAAATTGAAGGTATATTGAAAAGAGGATTCTTACTGTTAAAATGCTTTATGTTTCAAGCTAATCATTTAAACTGAGAAGCAGGATGTCGTCAGGACGGAAAAGTAATTAACATTTTATGAGGAACTGTGCGGTGGTGTTTGTTAACACAAAAAGGAGAAAATAAAAGGAAACACTTCCCAAGTTTGCGTTGTTTATTTCACCTTCCAGAGACAGATGTTTTAAGTGTGCTGGGTGGCATGGTGGAAAAAGTAGCCAGGAAATCTGATTGCGACTAATGAGCTCGTGGCCTTCATTTCCTTCTTGTTAAAGTGAAAACAAGGCCCAGGCTTAACGTCGTCAGCACGTGTCTGATTGTATAGTCAGCCTCTTCCTCAAATAGTCTGAACCAGTAGGTCTGAGGGATGTATAGCTTCTGGAAATCCTATCCAGGAGACAATAGGAGGCATGGCTGAGCCCAATTCACCTTGCATTACTGAGATGAGGGCCCCATTATTTGGAAGGGACCAATATGATCCAGGGACACCATAGCAGGAAAGTTTGTGCTCTTGGCTTCCACTTTATTTTAACCTAGGACATCTCTGATGAGTTTATTTGAGATTCCAACTAAGGCCTAAACATATTCAAGTAATATATTCAAACAGACCGGAGAGTCTGTGTTAGTAAGCTTTGTGTGCCTACAATGAAATATTTGAAGAAGCCAACTTTATATGAAGAAAATGTTTATTTACTTGCTGTTTTAGATGCTGCAAGTCTACAGCGCATAGCTCAGGGTCAGCGTCAATCCTTGGCTGCCTGAACAGTGTGGATAGTGGTGGGAACAGATGTCAGAGTTTACATAGAAAGTTGGAGGAAGGGGAGAGAAAGTGGAAGGGAAAAGGAGGTATCATATTTTGCTTTTAAAACAATCCTTTCAAGAGAATCATCTCCCAATGTTTCCACTACCCCCCAATAGCACCAGCAGATCAGACCATCCATCATGAAAAGACATTTTTAGCGAAGGACAATGTTTGCTCCAAAGCCCACACCTAGTCAGGACCTGTCTTGTCAAATTCTATCTCAGGCTCACCCTGGTCATTCACCTGCCATTCCTACCTCTTCATGACAACCATCTACACGAAGGCTGTGTACCTCTGTCTAGCCTCCTAGGCTACAGTTGGCTTTTCCTTCTAACAATTTTTAAATTAATTGATTTATTATTTTATGTGTATGTGTTTTGGTTGCATGGATGCCTGTGTACCTTGTGCATGCTTGGAGCCAGAGGAGGCTCCAAGAGGACATCAGATTCTCTGCAACTGGAGCCACAGAACAACTCTCATGTGTGTGCTGGGAATTGAACCTGGTCCTCTGCAAGAGCTCCAAGTATTCTTAACCTTGCAGCCAGCTTTCTAGGCCCACTCTGCTCTTCCAGTTCATCCTACAGTGTGGTTCAAATATAGACCCCGGCTCCCAGCTTTCATCTTCTTATTCATGTTTACAAAATCATGCTGCAGATTCATTGCTTCCGTAAGATGCAGAAATCCCTTCCGGAGTAGAAAGGCTCTCCAAAATTTGAATCTGTTTAGCATTGCAAATGATTTCCTTCTATTTTCTTCGCACTTTGTTTTCTTCCATTTTGTTTCTTCTTTATTTTTTCTTCTATTTTCTTCCCCTATGACTGGGCCAAACAGCAAATGTCCCCATATCCACAGGTCTCCTCTCGGTCTCGACCCACTCTCCTATCTACGTATGGAGTTTCTCATCATCTTCGCCAGTTCGAAGAATAGAAGAGGTCAAACCATGTAATCCTGTGTTCCTAACACAACTGCTTTAAATTTTGTGTACTCTTTTTATATATGCTTTTTCATAAAAAAATAGTCAGCTTTATGTGCTTTTACATTTTCATTACCAGCTCTTTCCATTTTCTATATCACCCTAATAGTTTTCATTTTTAATAGTTGTGTAATTTTCCACCCAACAAATGTGCCATAATTTATTTAAGTACTTTTTTTTTACGAATGGCCATTTTGCCTTGTTCTATTTTTTAGCTGTTACAAATAGTGTTGCAATTAATTCTCCTGGGGTAATATTAGTTTTCGATTTTATTGTCTTTGTTTTACTTTCCAGGAGTGAAATTACTGGGCTAAAGATATAAAATTTTATAGTTTTGGGAAGTATATTGACAAATTATTTTTTAAAAAATATTATACCAATTTTTGGTGCCAGTTATAGGAGGTAGACTCCATTTTTATTTTGCCTCAGACTTGCTGGCTCGAAACAAAGTAAAACCATGCTTCAAAATCATATTAATTTTTGCATTTTAGTAAATGTAATTTCGCTATATGTTCAGCACTATATTCTTGTGTAAACTGCCTTTTTACCAGCTAGATGTATACTTTCCAAAGGGTCATTGGCCATGCCAACCCTGATTTCTACCCTGTGGATTCTCAGCACAGTTGTTTACGTAGTTGTGTACACAGGTGCGTGCATAGCATTCAGTATGCGTGTGCGCTGTTAATAAACATCCATTTACCATTCATAAATTTATTACTATTTTATAACTAGGAGTACTAATTTTTGTCATCATTACAGCAAAAATTACCCTTTAATTTTAGCTTATTGTTATTTTAGAAAACAAAAAAATATATAGCAAAAATATATATAGCATTATTTTTTTTAATTTTTTTTTTAATATTACCTAAAACATTAAAGGTTGCATTTACAGGCAGGCTAACATATCTCTTCAAGTTTTCACCTATTATGTTATCTTATTACTATTTGAGCTTTCTTTGGGAACAGTTTTCTCTCTGGAACCAAGGCCTATCCTCTGTGCTTTCTCCTGGGTCCTGTTTGGTCATGCGCCAAGCCTTTGATTTGGACCCCCAGAGCCCCAGCTTCCTTTCTGTCCATGGGGCTTATATATTTTCCACCTAGGCAGGAGGGATTTAAATGAACACAGACAACAGTCTGAGATCCAGGATTAAGTCAGCATTGCTGTTATGTTGGCCATAAGCCTTCCCGTCAGCTTTAACGACAGAGCTCCCGCAAGGACTGGATGCTGGGAGCCTGATACTTTAATGTGATTATTTGAATAAAAGGATGTTTTGATATGGACATTTTTATATGGCCTAGAAAACCAAGTCATTACATTTTAGGTATATTCCCATCATTAAGAAAAAGTATTCGACCGATACTTCATCCCGTCTCCTAATGTCACTCCACCTGTCCATCACCTCATTGATCACGACCTTACCTGGGAGCAGAGCAAAATAAAAATAAAGATTAGGTTTTTAAAAACATCTTTGTAAGATTCGTCATAGACTTAGGAATTGAATTTCTGTTTTCTTTTCCATTATGGAATAATTTTAGTATCATAACTCACTAGTATTGGTTAGGGTTCTCCAGAGAGGCAGAAGCTAAGAAAATAGAGACAGATTGATCCATAGACAGATGACAGGTAGATAAATTTCAAGAAAGAAATGCATCATGGGAGTTGGCTCCTGAAATTACGGAGCGAAGAAACTTCACATAGGTTGTGTGTAACCTGGAGAACCCAAAGAATCTGTGCTGTATTCCTATCTGGGTTCTAGAGCTTAGAAACCAGGGCAGCACATGGCGTAATTTGCATTTCACAGAGGACAGACTGGGACCTTGGGGAGATGATGTAACTCTGATGCCTGATGACCCCCAAACCAGAAGTTCTATGGGTAGAGAAGTACAGGCAATTTTTTTTAAAAAGCCAATCACTCCTGTCAGATATCTTATACAAGATGGTCTTCAGTGAGTTGAATGATCCCTGGCCAGATTGATGAATGGGGATTTGATTGACTCAGTCTAGTTCTTCCTGAAGGCCCTCCCCCAGACACACCAGCACACTGGCTCAGTCTTCTCAGCACATAGACTAACTGTCCTGTTGAATATCTACATCCTTTCTTATCACACATGCCTGGTGCTGACTTCCTGGCTAAACCTCAAAGGGTGTCCTTCGGAGTTGCTGCCGCATGAGCAGTGAACAGACCCTCTGTCACGTGTCTTACATATTCCCACCTGACATTTTCAGCTTCTGTACTGGTACTTTCCCCTACTTCCTCCTTTGGGCAAGTCCATTGTGCCGTGTCTTGTTTTTCTGACCTTCCAGGGTGGCTGTGTTTCATCCATCCCTATACCAGAACACTGCTGGCTTTCCCATGAAAACATCCCGGTCATTTGTTTATCTATGATTTTAGCCCTATCCTGTTTTTCTGGGGGCATCAAAGCTCCAGTCGATTCCCATCTCCCTCTACCTGCTCCTCCAACTAATGCGACTCTGAAGTCTTTTTTTTTTTTTTATGATGCTGATCTTATCGCCAATCTACTGCAAGGCTCTAGAAAGCAAGGGCTGGGCCATTTTATATCCATGCTTTCCTGAGCTACATTGAAGCATGTACACTTTCTTGGAGAAAAACAATATTAGTAAGTAATACATTTATTTTTCCCCCCTCATCATCCTGGCTTCCCTTTTTGACCCTGAGTATGCTGCAGCCTCAGTCAAATGGAGTAGCTAACTCCTTCTGAGTCTTAGTTTACATTGTACTGGGAAGAAAGAAGTACCCTAACAGCAAGGAAAAGAGAGCAACCTCTTTTCCACTTCTGTGTCCAGATACTTTCTCGTGGGCAACACACATCTCCAATACCATCTCTCCTCCAGGAGTGCCCTGCCAGCTTCCCGGACTCGGCCGCTGTCTCACTAGAGGTTGTCTGTCCGCTGCTCACCACCAGGCTCTGTGCATCAGGCAACCCTCCTTCTCTCCTCTTGTTCTCTGAATACAGTAGGTGGAGGTAAACACAAGGAGGAACCTTCATGAAAGTGTCACTGTTGGGCTCTAGTGTTGCTATTCTCGGTGTTTCGTTTTCTTTTGTTCATGGTGGTTTGCATGGGCTCATTCCCATCGCTTCACACTATTTCCTCAGGCCAGGAATCCGAAGAACACCTGAGGACTTGCTGCAACACGTTTCCCAAATTGGCAAAACTGTTCTTTGTTAACCAGAGGAGATTCCAGCTATACAATTCCCATTAGTATAGCATGAGTCTCATGGGTGATCAGGAGCCCTAACTGCAAACAATGACCAACGCATGTGTTTGGTTTCCTAACATTTGTGCATCAGAGAGACATGTATGAAATGCTCCCTCGTTTATTGTGCTTCTTCATAAATGTCAGAACTTCTCACTGGGCTCTGGTGGTATTGCTCGTACATTATAGATCAAAATAACCTGGGCATGCTGGCACATGCCTTTAAATTCCAATACTCAACTGGAGAGGAAAGTTCAAGGCTATACAGGTGATGTAATGAGTTTCAGACTAGCTTGAGCTGCATAGTGAGAACCTACCCTAAAATATGTATGTATGTATGTATGTATGTTTGTATGTATGTATGTACGTATCTATGTACATATGTATCTATCTACTGATATATATATATTGATATATATATATATATATATGTATATATATATATATATATATAGTCATTTTTCCTTCATGATGTGTGCACAGCCCACTCAGGCAAGGAAATGGGAAAACCTTTAAGCATAGACAAACTGGTCTGCAGCCTCTGTCCTCACATGGAGGACGATGCTCTTGGTGTCATCAAATGAAACAATGCCTCACAATGAAAAAAACTCCCATAAATACCTCTCAGATACTTTTCTGTTGCTATGATAAAACACCATGAGCAGAAGTGACTTATGAAAGAGTTTATTTTGGCTCATGCTCACAGAGGGATAGTAGTCCATCATGGCAGATACACATGGCAGCAAATAGCAGACATGGAACAGGACGCTGAGAGCTCATATCTTCAAATGAAAGCATGCAGCAGAGAAAGTAAAGGAGAAATAGGTGAAGCTTTAAACTCTCAAAGCCTTCCCACAGTGACATACTTCCTCCAGCAAGGCTGCACTTCCTAAACCTCTCCAAGCATAGTCACCAACTGGAGACCAACTAGTCAAATATCAGAGCCTATGGGGGACATTCTCATTCAAACTACCATACTAGGTAAAATAAAACTGGGCCTCGGAATTGAAATCCATAAGTCTACCTTTTGTTCTCAAATGTCATGCTGGATCAGAGGAAGTAGCAGTTCTCTATCATATTCCTATTCATGAAAGGGTTGTGTGGTCTTGAACTGTTTATTATGTAACAACATTAAGAAGGGAGGTTTAATGTCAGTACAAGATCATTACAAACCAGACCCTAGGTAGTGAGTACCAACTGCAAAAGTTACCTTGAGAAGAGCTCATAATTCCAATTTTTATATGTGCCAAATTCTTCTTAAAATATAAAGCTTTTATCCACATGATAATTTGTGTTTTCAAAAACCTCTTAAGGGAGTTGTGGAGATTGATCGGTGGTTAAAGTGCTAACCACACAAACTTGGGGATCACTGTTCAGATCCTCAGAACCCCTAGAATGTCAAGTAAGAAGACAGCCTGACTGTGATTCCATCCTTGGAAGAAGGAGATGAGGGATCCCGGAGCAAGCTGGTTAAGGAGACTCGCCATACTGGTGAGGTCTGAGCTGGATTGAGAGACCCTGCCTCAGTGAAGGAGGTTAGTGAGGATGATTCCTGATGCCAATCCGCAGCCTCCACATGCACAAACACACAAACACATAGACACACGAGAACCTACCACATGGATGCCCTCCCACAAGCATGCACACACCTATGCACAACACACACGCACGCACACACACGCACACACACACACACACACACACACACACACACACACACACGGAAAAGGAGAACTCAAACATTTCTACCAAGGTTATTTAGCTTTTCCTGAACCCTGCTCTGCTTGTTAAGCAGAGTTGATTATAAAGACCTTTAAAGCATTTTTATATCATTTGTTTCCTAAAGTCACTACAGTATAAGCTGGCTGAATCACCTGCCCTCCTTGAAAGAAGGGGTGGTGAGAGCCGGGAGTTGTAGCAACGAAAACATCCCGGGAAAGAACCCCGGAATTGGCAAAGCCCAGACACACATCTGCACACCATTTCTTCCCAGGTTACTGAACTGCCTTTTATTTCTAGGGAAATACTGGAGCAGTTCAGCCTAGTCTACCTCACAAAACTACTCTTTATGGAGCTTTTGACACATCCCCTTCTCAGAGCAATGGTGTCTTCCTTTGCTGAATGAGCTGCTTTAGGAATTAACATTTATATCCTTCCCACAAGACACTCCAGGGTGCGTATTACAGACAAGCAATGATATGCCTTGGCAGTTAATGGCACTCAGTCAAAACTACCAGGGCATGTCATTATTAGGTCATAATACCCACCCTGGAGTGCCTTACAGCTTAATTGTTCCCTCTTCCATTCCAGAAACCAGCAAAAGACATATTTTGCTAATGTTTCTGCTTTTGTTAATGAGTTCGGAATGGATGAACACATGTGTTCCGTCTCTTCTGCCTATCAAACATGTATTCAGAAATAAATGCGGGTCTCTCAATACCCAATTCCAGCTTGCATATTTTACTACAATAAGTTTGTCATGACTTCGATGCATTGGAAGTGAAGATTTAGTATGCAGAGTCTGTCTAAATATTCAGACATTTAAAACTCAGGAGGCGTCCCCTTCTGCCAATGTCCTCAGCATTTATCTCCCCATAGCATCTGTTTTTCTGCTAAAAATTTCCATTAATAGAGTTATGTTTTAATCTGGATTAGAATCCACAATAGACTGCCCCCAATCTTTTGCATACAGAGTTAGTGAAAGCCTGAATTAGGATGTAAGACTAGGTGGTTTTCTTTTCTTCAACTCCAATCACTGAAGCTCTCTAAACAGAATGGAAAATTCATTAGACACCTTAAACAACTCATTCTTCTACCCTTGAGCCACCTTCTCCTGATAACAGCAGCTTAAAAACAAAGAGAAGACTGAGAAGTTACAGGGGGAAAAAGCAGCTATGGCTGTGGGAAGGATCTGTGTTCCTCCCAGTAAGGAATGGGGCAAAGGAAGACCATTGCTAGGAGTTATTCTGGTACAATCACTCTTGGAAGGTTCAGAGTGAAGAGAAAGCAGGTTTGGTTGGTTGAGGTTGTTCAGTCTTTAACTTTACCCCCAAACAATTAATCAAAACAACAACAAAAAAAAGGAAAAGGATTCCCTTGCTCTTTGAAACCTTCCACAAAGCCTGATTTGGAAGACCATTTCACTGGTGAATCCTTCCAAACATTTAAAATAGAACCAAGGCCAATTTTTATCTAAGTTCCTCTAGATAGAGAGAGAAAAAAAAAGAAGCCCTCAATTTGTCCTCCAAGGCCTGCAATCGTTTGCTACTAAGTTCAGACAAAGCAGGGCTGAAGAGCTGGCAAAGAATCCACATTCACACAGCTCCGTGGAGGACCAGAGTTCAAGTCCCATTACCTCACAGCTGTATGGGACTCCAGATCCAGGGTATCTGGCGCCGCTTCAGGCCTCGTAGTCACCTGGACTCAAGTACGAATACCCTGGTCCCCAAGTCCCCAAGTCCTCATGTACATACACACAAAGATTTATTTAAATTAAAAAATAAGTTAAATATTTAAGATGGGTCAATACTAGGAGTCACAGAAACATGCTCTGTATCATCACAGCTGTCCGCGAAAGCTGCACAGCTGTGATGACGTCACGCCTACTGGGGAGACTGGGAACAAGGCAAGGGCATTTCTTATCATTTTTCGTTCACACTGTACTACAGAGTCTTAGAAACTAGGCATATTAGCAACAACAGCACTCTGATGTCTTCTACAAGCAAACTCGGATATCTGAGAAATCATTTCAGAACAAAGGCAAGCGAAACAGGCCTCAGCAGAAAGCGCTGGGGTGATTCCCCACCAGTCAGCCACGTTTTGCTTCCACAGATTTTGATCTAAAGATTTCATCGTTTGGTAGGCAGTCAAGAAAATCTGCACGCTAGGGTGGCCAAGGTCATATCCCCTAAGATAGAGCCCTACAGCAGGGAAGTCCCCCGGACCCGCTCTTCCCAGAGCAGACCTTTTGGGGATCCTGGCAAAAATCAACAGAAGCCAGCGGAAGTCAGGCTGTGGGTCCCAGCTCACTCTGTATGCAGCGCACAGTGAGTTCAGTTTTCATGGAGAGTCTCCTCATCAAGGTTATCCGTCCAACGGCACTGAACCCTTTTATCAGCCCCACTTGGTAATTATAAAATATTTGCAATTATACAATATGTTAATTCTCAGACATCTACAAACAGCTTAATCAATTGAGTGCATTTTATTATTTCTAGCCTAAACATTATGGACTCACACGAAGTCTCAGGGATCAGTAAATTATCCTCGATTGTTAAACTGCTGCCAAACCAATCAGAAGTTTTATTTGAATTTATTAGACCTGCTACATTATTTAGCCAACAAGACTGAGAGAAACAATGGAAACAGAGAGGCAAGCTGGAGTCTCACTGTGAACCCTGATCAGTTCCTGTGCATTACAAGGAGGGGTCTGGGGGAGCCATCTAAATTCAAGGAGAGCAGGAGTCACCTGAAATCTTTGCTGTCTAGTGGAAATTAACGTTAGGCTGAACTCTGGAGGCATCTGGACTTCACATTGCTTCCTTTCATGCTCTGCTTGGTTCGTGTGTTTCCCATACATGTGCACACATGCGCATATGGGCATGTGATAGATGATTAGACATATATTTTGTACAGGCTTGCATATGCAAATGTTGTGTGTTTACAGCTGTGATGCCGGAAAGTAGACTTTAAAGTGCTTATTAAGACATATTATATCCTCAAATAGAGCAAAAGATGAAGTGCCCTGCTAGCATTTATGTCAAAGTACATCCAGGGACAGCCAGCACAGGTTCCTAGTCATAAGGCTGGCTTCTATGCACCTCAAGGCTCTTTCCTTCCTTGTATTAAAGCTTTATAAAAAAACTGTATCTCTCAGTGGTTTGGATTTTATGACAATTGGGTACTCTTTGGAGGGCACATGCCATCTTTTTAAAAATTTACTTGTATTTTATATCCGTGGGTATTTTATGCACATGCAGTACCCACAGAGGCCAGGAGAGGGCACCAGATCCTCTGGAACTGGAGTTACAGACAGTTGTAGGCTACCACATGGGTGCTGGGAATCAAATCTGGATCCTCTGGAAGGGGAGGAGAGAGTGCTCTTAACCACTGAGCCATCTCTCTAGATCCCAGAACATGCTATCATTAGGGAAACCTGTTTAAACAATCCTAATTTGTGTACTCATGGAGCTAACCTGATTGAATAGGCTTAGTCAGGAAGAGAAGATGAATGCAGACTTAGCGGTCTTTTGTTTCCCCTATGGAGGCAGAAGCTTCTAGCATGGAGGGCCATATACTGTTTATCAAGCCAGTAAGCAGCACACTCAGTTGTTATGTTGGGCAAGAAGCGAAGAAAATGTAACATTAGGGATTAAAGTTAGGGTTTTGGACATGATAGGAAAATGTTCTACCACTGAGGTACCTTTCCAGCCCTTGTTTCTTATTTCATAAAGAATACTTTTAGACAGGGTCACACTGAGTTGCCAAGGCTGGCATTGAATTTGAAAACCTGATTTGTTGAGCTCAGTCTTCTAAATAGCTGGGATTCCGGGCCTATGTCATTAGACCTGGTTATGAATGTGTTCTAGGACAAACGAAAAGTGCTTTTAAAAGTTCAAATGAAGTGCTGGTGAGTAAGGTAGAACTAATAACATCAGCTTCATATTTAAAATAAGATTATGTTCTATTTTAAAAACTCCATTTAGACACGCAGATGACATGCTACCCCCACCCCCAACCCCAGCAGCTCTCCTGACTCTGCAAACCAACGCTCTAGGGGTCTTATTCACAAATACAGCCTTGGTCGAGTGTCTGGCAGTTCCCATGGATTGGTTGGATTGTTTCCTTGCAGAGCAGACTTGGAAGAGGGTCCGTGCGTGCACACATTTGCACACACAACCTAAAGCTAGACTTTCCAATGTGGAATTGTGATTAACCGGGTACATTCAGAAGACTTCATCAGCTACATCCACATAATTCAGATGTTTGTATAGAGCTGAGTTGCCTGAAAGCATTTCTGTGTGGGATACAGGCAGACTGCTTTCTAGTCATGGTCATGTGTGTGGCATTTCTCCTGAAAATTTCCTGCTCTGTTTAGCAGAACCGAGAGACTTAGCCAAATTAGAATTTTCTTTGCAGATCGGTTATTTGAGCTGGAATAAAATGAAAATGTGTGTGTTTCTTTTGGTCATTGATTAAACAGAATGATATTCCCAGCTGACTGATCTCTACCACAAAATGAAAAAAAGAAAATAGAAAAAAGAAAGAAAAGAAAAACAGTCTCCTTTTTAAAATATTTAGGCAACTTAAATAATGGGCCTAGACTACTTAAAAAAATACTGTGCATAGAGGAACAAGAAAGAGGAAGAGAAACAAAACCATCTGCTAAACTGTGCAGCCTCAGGACCAGAATCCCATCAGGAGGTATCCTGTGGTTGAGAAGGAAACGCCCAACAACAATACTGCTTTTAAAGAAAGCAAACATGGAAATAATACGTAAATTTAAGTGAATATAAGAAAGAGGCCTTGCTAGTGTCTCTTCTGTTAAATTCAAAAGGTTTTAGAAAAAAACAAAGCAAAACAAAGACTCAACTCTCCACTTAGGCAACAACTACGGACACCATGTTAGGCTTACCTCCGAAATGTCAGCTCCTTCCTCTCCATATTTTGTTCTAGGGACATTTCCTTCTAAAAAGGTTTACAAAATGGACCAGATACGGGCTGCTGGAATAACTATCCTAGAGCTGAACATTCATGTGAAAACATGTCGTGTCCACGGAACCCTGCAGAGTATTTTCACCTCCGTCATCACTAGACTAACTGGCCTAGTCATGGGGCTCGGAGCATCCAGGAAGCTTTACAGTATTGCATTTATCTCAGCGATAAGCTCGCCCTCTTGTTGCAGAAAGAGTAAAAAAAATCACAGATCTTTTGTTTTGTACTTTGAACACTTAAAATATTTCCATAAATGAAGCCGGAGAGGTGATTCAGCAATTAATGACACGTGGGCTCTCACAGTCCCAACAATAGGGTCTCAGAAGTGCCTGGCCTGATGCCCAGAGTAGCCAGCAGAGGACCATAGATCCCTGGGTCTGAGCTACAGGCTGTGGTGAGGTGCTGGGAACCAACTCAGGTCCTCTGTAAGAGCAGCAGGTGCTCTTACCTGCTGAGCCATCTCTCCAGCCCCAACAAAAACATTTCAATATGGTTCACAAATGAGCTTGCAGTGGTCAGACAATGAAAACATCGCATAACATGGTTCAGGATTTACTGGACACGCTCACATTCTGCACGTGGTTAGTTATTTATGAACCATGCTTCAAGAAATTTAATTTTATTCTCTAGAGTAGAATGAAATCGAGGTCTTTTCCCATTGCCATTTTAAATCCCCTAGATTTAAATAGGTATGGATACAGTGGGCCTGGTAAAGCTCCAGCAACAGTTAATATTGAAATACTCGCATCTAATGGAGTATGGACAGATAATTATCAGAGAGAGCACAAAAGACTAATGAATGTGGAATCTTCATCTTGATACTAATGATGAGTCTGATTAAAAAGTTGTCAGTGAGGGAGTTTGCAAAGTTGGACTCTTATATAACACTGGGAGCAGTGTTCGTGAACTTCTAGCCATTTGACAACACACAAGAGTTTCAAAAGCAGACGTTTAGTAATGATGGTTCCAAGGATTATTCTAATATAGAAATGTGAATTGTAAACAAATTTATAAACATATTTAGCAATGGGCTGAATGTCCAACAAGTAGTTAAAGGTCAAATAAATAATGATATGCCATGGTCTGAATGCTTTCTTCCTTTCCAAAATTTATATGTTGAAGACTCATCACCAATGTGATAGAATTAGGAAGTTGGGATTTTGAGACGTTTAGGTCATGAGACAAAGTCCCTATGATTAGAATTGGGAGGTCCTCCTAAAAGAGACCCCAGAAAAGCCCCCGGCCTTTCTGCTACATGGGGACACAGTAAGATCAGCACAAGAACCCAGCCGTTACCAGATACTCCATCTGTTGGCTACCTGATCTTGGAATTCTCAGCCTTTAGAATTATATTGCTCGTAAGTCATCTAAGTCTGTGCAGTGAGGAAGGATGTAGACATTATCCATCTAAAAAATTAGCTAGCTCACATGTTTTTTAAATATATGAAGGGCCAGTGCAGTGGTTCAGACAGTAAAGGCACTGGCTGCTACGCCTTACAACCTGAGTTTGAACCCTGGGACCCATGTGGAAGGAGAGAACCAACCTGTTCAATTTGTTCTTTCAACATTTAGTACCTTGGCACATACATATGTATGTGCACTCTCGTACACACACACACACACACACACACACACACACACACAAATAAAATTAATAAATAAATGTAAAAAGTAAAACAAAAATAATACTTTATAAGATAAAAAAAACCTTAATGATAGAAGAAAATGCCAAACCAATTACACACGTAAGTTAAATATTTCAATTATAAATACATATTCATGATTACAGAGTTTATATAGAAACAGGTTTGATAGAAATGGATCAACTTTCTTCCTCATTTCATTCTGCATTTTCATTTGCAAGTTCCCTCTCCTGATGTGACATCGGGAACATTATGCTTGTAGAGTCGGAAGGAAATACAACAGCAAAGCTAATTTTAAGTGTAGATTATGTAGATTATAATTTCTGAATGCTCAAGAGTTAAAATATACCCATTGCAAGTTGGATCCCAAATTAGACCAGCTAGACACATAACCCCATAAACAGGCACATCAATATTTTTCAATTGTATGCTTTTCAGTGAAGCTCTCTTTGCCACTCACTAAGAAACTGCTTCAGTGATCGTTCCTTCAATTGTCTAATAACAGATACTGAATTCATAGATTAAAGGTTTTTATTGTGTTAAGATTAGCACATCACTGGTGAGGTTCTGAGAGAAGGATTTGGTGTGTGAACTGTCCTTGTTTGTGTAATCGATGCTGCAGGAACTCTTGCCATGATGCCTGGATTTGCTACCTTCGTGCCTGGCTCTGTGGACGATTACTTTTCCCCAAGGAACATTCCGGTCATGTAGACGCCATAACTTAGAACCACCTTTAAGGACTTGGCTTCAAATCTCACTTGCTGCCTTGACTCATAACAAGATGCCTACAGTGAGTGCTGTTGCTTTCAGGAGAGATGGTAAAAGAACTATTAATGACACTAATTAAGATGTGTGAACACCACTTAGCTACTCCTCCTCGCTGCTTTCCGAGTACACGCTATGTTACCTAACACATTAATTGGTAATGATACAAGTGCATATCTTTCAACTACAAGGTCAGTTTTTACAGCATGGCTTTTATTATTAATGTGCTTTCCATTCCTACACAGTCCACGTAGAGATCCCATTAGCAAACCGTTCTGTGCTCCTCCTTAACCGCGCTGCAGTCATAGCTGTTCCTATCCACCCAGAAGGCTTTGGTACTGTAGGCTCAACCCTCCAAAGCGTTTACTGACCTTAAATGTAGTTCTTAAAGTATTGTACACCCAGAACCTGTTTGTTTAATAGAGTTTTGCCTTCTGCCTTTCAGATTCTTCCCATTTCTTTGTGATCTGAACCAGCCAAGCAAAACTCAGATGACACTTCTTTGAAACGCACCGTTCCTCTATCCCTTCATGCATCTAAAGTAAAACTTACCACACATTTATAAAACTTTAGGTGTTGACTCTATTGCTATGATGCCCCGCTTGTACACAGCTACTCAGAATTCTCAACAGCTTAGTATAGTAGAATCAGAGGAAGATTCTGGAGGAGAGAAGACGGAGGTTCCAAATGTCTAAGATCTCAGCACAGTTCAGAGCTTTTGTTTTCTGGTGCTGAGATTTCAAAAAAGAAGAAGAAGAAGAAGAAGAAGAAGAAGAAGAAGAAGAAGAAGAGAAGAGGAGGAGGAGGAGGAGGAGGAGGAGGAGGAGGAGGAGGAGGAGGAGGAGGAAGAGGAAGAGGAAGGAGAAGGAGAAGAAGAAGGAGAAAGAAAGAACAAAGGCACATACAAAGTCCTTTGTTATCTTCCTTTATGGAGGAGGATTTGGTTTAGTATAAAAATCATGAGTACTTTTTTCTCTTTTTCCAAATATCCACTCTTTCCGGTATACAGAATCTCTAATTGTAGCTTGCCACGTGTCCTTCCTTAGGAGTAGCTTCCCATCATGCATCATGCTTTGGGGATGTCTGTCTTTTTCCCTGCATATTGTCCTCACATGTCGTCACAGAAATCTATTTTTAGTCATCCACTGAATCTGAAAGACACAGGTCTTTAACCCAAGGAAGTTCTCGTTACATAAAGTTTATGATTGGTTTGCCTAGCTCTGTCTCATCTCAGTTAGATTCGTGTCAGCTTCTTCTCTGAATTTCACATTTACCTTCCCTTCCCACTACTGTTTAATATTTATCACTCTATTCTGAATTCTGGGAAAGCTCAAAATTATAGTCCATATTAATGTTTCAATTTTCCACAACGCCGGTTCTGTTCTTTGCCGCTCCTGACACTAGTCTGAGCTAGTGACTGATATCCTCCCTCACAACCTCCTTTGCCTCTCAACCACAGCCTGTTCTTATCCATATCGCAGCTAAATCCTGGAACTCATAATTTTTTCTTTCATAGTTAGGATATGAAGAAATTTACCACATTTTCAGAATTTTGGTGAAGTTATTTCCAGAAGCTTCCCCAACCCCGGATCATGCTCCAGTTATTCCTTATGTGTCTTGACCTCTCCCACTTCTAAAATGACTGGGTAACTCTCCATCTCCGTGCTGTTCAAAGGATAAGGCATGTGATCTATCTTTGATTTTCTTCCTCATTGTCAAGTTGAAAGTGAATAAAATCCTACAGGTTTCAGACTTCCATTTTTAAAGAAATATTTATGAGGTTGGTGCTCAAGTTCTAGTGTCTAACTTGGTGCTTCATTATTGCTGTACAGTAAGGACAGAAGTCAAGTTGTGTGTGTGTGTGTGTGTGTGTGCGCGCGCGTGTGCACGCTCGTGCATACATGTGTTGGGGAGGGGATGTATTTCTTAGAAAGACATATTATATGTGCTTATGATTTTATTATACATGGATAACTGGTGGAGGTAAATGGAAACAGACTCAGAATACATATAAGATGGAACGGACTATATATTATATATATATATATATATATATATATATATATATATATATATATATATATATTCATGTAGGAAAGCTAAGAACATGAAAATCGGAATGTCTTTTAAGGTGTCCCTCCAGCTTGGAGTCATTGATTCTAAGCTCCCCTCCGTTCCCCTTTCTCCCTAAGACCCCCAAACAGCTTAACAGAGACTTTTTAATGGAGGAAGATCACAGCTAATATGCAAGCCACACTGCACCGGCGCTTGTGCAGCTCAGAGGGACCGCCTAGGTAGATTCTTCAGATTCTGAACACTGGTCCGAGAGCTGGTCTGCCTGGGGCAGAGGAAGCTCCATCCTGCCTTCTCAGGAGATTAGTTTGCCACTCCACGGAGCAAATTTTTAGAGTGAGATTGTCTCAGTAGATTCTTCTCTTCCTCTCTCTAGACTTTGTGGTTATTAGAATTTTCTTCAAAATCCTGGCTGTTAATGCAACGTCGGTATTATTTTTTCTGCTTTCTTGGAGAATTTTCTTCCTTTGTGTATCTTCAAAAGTACTTTGGAAGGGGTGAGAAGCCATCTCAGGAACTGCGAAGCACATGTCACATCGGTTCTAATTTTAGTCCCAAATCACTCAATTCAGTCGCACAGACAAATGAATTGTCACAAACTATTTACAGAAGCAAATTGAGAACAATCCTCTCTCATCCTCACCGTTCTCTCCTGAATCGAATCTTCAGGGGAACAAATCCGGTATTAGTTGTTTCTTCCTCGTTGTGAGATCATGTCAATATGTTAACTTTCTGCATATATTAGTCTAAAGCTCTCTTCTAATTAAGTGATAGCTACAAATTAGAGGAACTTGAGGCGTCGCTGCACAGGCAGCAGACACTTTCTTCTAAGCTGAAAGCCTGAGGGAATCACAACCCAGAGGCTGCAATATGAAGCGGGGCTTCCATGCTCGGTAGGTAGGAAATGCAGCTCTGCTGTTTTCAATCGAAGGGGACCCTTCATCTACCTCCTTCCACTTCCAATTCTTGCATTCTGAAAACAGATAGCAAAAATAAATGTGAGGCTCGTCTACAACCTACACTGGTAAAAAATATGGCTTCTGGATTTCACCCAAGCAGACAATTGTTTCAGACTATCCCAGGAAGCCATGGGATTCTGAGGTTTCGATCCCATGAACACAGTCATCCCTCTGTGCATCCGCAGTGTTGTGGCAGCTGTTGGAGGAGGTGGAAAGGAAGAGCTAGGGGCTCCCAGGAGGAAGTAGTACTGAGTAGTAGTACTGAGACTGCATCTTTGGGGTTCATATCCTTGGAGCCTGCCTGTTTCCCTTTTCTCGGCTTGGTGGAGACCAGACTGTGAGCTGTTCCCCATCTCCTCCCTGCCGTGATGATTGAGAACTCTGAACCCATGAGCTCTAGTCAAGCCTCCTTTAAGTTGCTCACTGTAGCATTCTGTCACAGCGAGGAGAAACGTAAGAAACTGTACATTACATGCAGTGTGGCCCGGGGCTGCCGGGATACATCTTCTCGTCTCTTGGCACTGTTACAGGATTTCCAGGTGAGTGGAAAGCTAGTCCTCCACAGTGGTTAGAACAAGGACCTCATATGATTGACTTGTTCTCCTCTCAGCTCTGAGGGACTGGGCTTCGCTCTGGGTGCTGCTCAGAAGAGCGCCTCCCAGTTACAGCCTTCTGAATGTAAGGACCCAGAAAGAGTTGTGGTCAGGTGCTGACAAAGCTCTTCACACTAGGCCATTCACACAGTGATACTGAGAGAAGAGGCAAATACCTCTAGGACACCTCCAAACTTGAAAACTCCAGCACTTGAGAATTATCTAACTGATTCGTAGGTTTTCTCTACTGTACCTTCTATTAAATAGCATTTATGAAAAGAAAAATCCAAAGTGTTTTTTTAAAAGTATAGTTATCTCTGCAAAATTGTCAAAACAGAAAGGAGAAACATGTTAACCACTGTTCCAGAAATTTCCTGGCTACAGAATCATAACTCTGGAGGGCTCCGTCGGTTTTGTTTCCAGAAGGGGAATTTTTCTGTTTCTAGGGCATTTCATAAATTCAAAGAATAATATATCACTCAGCTTCCCGCTTCCTTTCTTCTGCCATGACATAAAGAACTAACTCAAATCCAAGGAGCATTTTATGGATGGCGAAGCTTTCTACCGTCTTACAAGCTGAAGAGATGTTGACGTCAATATTTTAAATGCAAAAAGAAAAAAGAAAGAAAGAAAGAAAAAGAAAAAAGAAAGAAAAGAAAAAGAAAAGGGAATTCGAGAAATGTCCCCAACAACAGCCCTGCTCCCTGGCGGATTCCTCAATGTAGAAAACAGCCCATGTGTCTATTATACAGGATTTGCTCCAGGCAGGACAGCACGATTATATTTGATGATTTCTTCCCACAGGAGTTACAATCGTATCTGTATGTTTAATTTTGTCCGTCTCAGGTCAGTGAAACATCTCTGTTAATACAGACCATCACTGATAACCTACTAAAATCCGATGTCAAGGAAGCCTGTGTGTGCCTGTGTGTGAGTATGGACACATGCGTGCCAACGTGCGTGTGCGTGTGTGGAGACAGAGGACAGTGCGCAGGTGTTGATTTGCTCCTCCTACTTTGGGATCCAGGCTTATGAGGCAAGTTCTTTCCCCCAGAGAGCCATCTCTCCAATGTCACGCGTCATGCCCTGTTTTGTTTCGGTGGGTTCTGGGGATTAAACTCGAGCTCTCATGCTTGGAAAGAAAGCTATCTCCACAGCCTGAGAAAACTCTTTTAAAAGTGAGTATCACGGTCATCCACCACACTACCATAGGGACTCACTGAAACGAGGAATCAGGTCTTACGAGCTCTGGAACAGTGCCTGGAGCAGAGCCAGGTTCCCCAGGGAAATTTTCTTTAAGGTTATCTCTAGTGATCAGCCTTTAGCCAAAGAACAGGCAGAACAACACTGCCCCCTAAAACTGTGATTCCCAGTTCCCAGAGTCTGTGACCCTTCCATTACAAAAGGGCTTTTCATATGATTAAAGTTATGTCCTTTAGAGAGAAAAGTTATCCATATTATTCTGGTAGTCCCTAACTGATTCACATTAACCATTCAACTTGCAGCTCTTGTGGAGAGTGACCACAGACAGGAGGCTAGAGACTGGCTCTGCTGTTGGACTTGAAGACTTGAAGACTGAGTAAGAGACAGACTAGGGGGTTTGAGCATCTTCTAGAGGCTGGAAAGAAACTTTCCCTGCTGACATCTTCATTCTGAGAAGTTTATTTCTATGTAACTTTAAAATAATTGTTTTGTACATTGTTTGTATTATCTGCAGGTGTTGGCTTTATGTAAATCTGTGATTAAGATGATTGTTTCCTCATGATCTGCACCTGCTCACTGTTATCTGGCATAGACGCTGGTTCACTGAGATCTCTGTGTGAAGAGGAAAGTTGTTGTGGAAGAATTCTCATAGTCCCTCTCCTACAGTCTCAGGCAACAAGTAGAGAACACTCCCCTGGGGCCTTGAGTTTCCCCACCTAAAGGTGACATAGCTCAGCTACTAAAGGATTGTGGGTTAAGATTAAGCTACAGGTTCCCTTCATTATGCAAATAGGCCTTTGGGTGAGAGGGTGGAGTTTTTGTAGCACCTGAAGAGCTTTTGACTCAATAAAAACACCTGAGATCAGACGAATGGGTTCTGCAGTCCAGGATGGTGCTTGCCATGGCAGACTGTTCCCTCTGCTAAGGTCTGGCAGGGTTTGAGTCTATGAAAGTGTCTCCTTGCCTTCTTTGTGGACCGACACAGTAGCTATCTGCTACAGTGGGACCCTGAGACCTGAGTCAGACCAGTCTCATCCACTGTAAGACTCAAACCATCATTGATTTAGGCACCTCAGCTATGACAACAGCAGTCAAACCCTGACGGAACAGACGTCACTGAAATATGGAGACAACATTCTGAATTCCTGATTCAAGCCTGGCACTTGACCTCTGACCTTCCCACCTCGGTGCACTAGTGTTCTCCAGTCAGGAACCCTTCCTGTTTTTATTTGCCACTTGGAGAAGAGCGTTACCAGCCTGACTTCTTATTCGTGTAAGTGAAATTGAAATTTTTCGGGAATAATTTGACATAGACTTTCCTTCTGGTGAAGGTATGTTTTGCAAAATAAAATATGAAGTCAGCCATTGCTTTCTTCACTCTGAGGATGCAGCCTAGCAGCAGCCCTTCAGGGATCCTGTCCTTTGCCCTGAGTTCTTCCTAACACATTCTGCTCTAACCGCTGAGTTGTGGGAATCAATTCTGTGCTCTGCCACAAAGCCATGCATATTTTTGTTTTCCATTCCTATTCTTTTAAAAATCGCATTTTGAGACAAAGTTTCATCCTGTAGCCCAGGCAGGCATGGAACTCAATGACAGTATAAGCTGGCCTCAAACTCATAGGGATCCTCCTGCCTCAGGTTTTCAAGTGTTGGATTACAACCTTGAGCCGTGATATCCATAATGGATTCTCAGATGTTTTCTTGTTCATGCGTGTGTGTGTGTGTGTGTGTGTGTGTGTGTGTGTGTGTGTACATGGGTGAGGTACATACACCAGCACGTGAGGCCTGGGGTTGATGTCAGGAATTGTCTTCTGTAGCTTTTCCAACTCATTCAATGAGACTGGGTCTCTTAACCAAACCAAGATATCACTAGCCGTCTTGCTCTGGGAATCCCTTGGCTCTCCTTCCCAGGATGGAATTATGGGGGTCTGCTACCCAGCATCCACTTGGGTCTAGGGGACCTGAATTCTGACCTTCCCACTTGTGCTTATGTGACAAGTCCTTAAACCACTAAGCCATTATCTTTTTAGTGAAGAAAATGAACACTCGTTACTCTCTGTATTCCCAGGTTTTAGAGCAAAATCTGATTTACAAGAAACTTTATAAATATTAACTATAATATATATATGTATATATATACACATGCATATATATGGTATTTGTTTATTTAAGAAATACTTATCTAATGACTTCACTGTGAGCTGGATGTAGATGAAATGAAAATAATTTTAAAATACCATTTATTAGAGCCCTTATCATGGTGAGTGAGGCATATTTCAGCAAATTATTAAAATGCAGAATGAATAAGGTGCTCTAGGGATTAGAAAATGGCTGTGACCTACAGAGATGAAATGCATAGTCTATTTAGGAATCAACTCTCCCTCTATAATTGGAGCCAACCCCAGAATCACAAGGTAATTTTTTCCTGCCTTGCTAGCTGTGTCCACAGCCCTTTTGTTTTTTAAATGGTTTATTTGATCGCTGTTAGTTTGGTCAATGGGAGTCCTAATTAACATCGATCATGGGCGCATTCAGGTTGTCTCCTAGGGATAGTCAGGGAAGAGGGGCATCAGGGAGCCCTGGGAAGATGACTCTCCTCTCTCTTCCAAACTGCTGGCTGCTGCAGAGCTTAGCAAGGAGAGTGTATTTCATTGTTCTGCAGCTTGGGCAACTTACTTCATTTGGCCTTTTTACCCTTCCTTCAGATGCTGTGTTTCTCAAACTGACAAAATCGGACAGTAGGAATTTTAGGAGAAAGGTAGACTTTTGCCTAACGGTCACAACCCAGGGACCGTTACTGTTATCTAGTGGATAAAGGTCAGAGATGTCATTAAGTATTTTCTTACAGATGCACAGGATGGCCTCACAAGAAGTATCCATCCCAAACACTGGTAGTGCTGAGACTAAGACACCCTTGCCTCAGGTTTACATACGACTCTAGGAAAGAATAATAATGCACATGTATGTGTCAGTATGTGTAACTATCAATCATTTTTGCATATTTGCAAAACTAACATTGTAACTTTGAGGATATCTATAGGTTTATCACCAAGGGTATCAGCGTATCACCAAGACTTTAAAACTGCATGCATCTGCTGTTGTTCTAATGTCGACTCCTGGGAGAGACCCGGAGAGTCCCAAGCACTCTAATTCTGCAGACATAGTTCTGAATAATAGTGATCACACTTCATTGCAGTTCTAGATGACCCTCAGACAGGAACTTGACTTTCAAGCCTAACTCATCTCCACAAAATTCAGCTTGTGATTTTTTTGACCCCTAAACTCCTAGAACTTCCAGAAAAGCATTCAGTTTAAGCAAAAATCAGAATCCTTAGTTTTGAATTAAGAGCTTAGCTAATGAGAGGGAATACCTGGTACCAAGGGCCACCTTCTTCTTCTTCTCCTTCCTCTTCCTCTTCTCTTCCTCCTCCTCTTCTTCTTCTTCTGCCACCTCCTACTTCTCCTCCTTCCCCTCCTTCTCATCTTTCTCCTCCTTTGGGACTTATACTTGGTAAACAGGCAAGCTGAACTGGGATAAAATGTCAGGCAGACATGAAATACTGTCTATAATAATTGAGGCTTCTAGTGATTATTATGTAGCACATTTTCTCAGGTAATAAAGCCATTGTGCTCTGGATGGCTCTATTCTTTTAGACAGAGGAGGGAGAGGGAGGTAGTTCGTATTTTGTGTTTGACTTTCTTCTTTCTTTTTTTTTTAACTTTTTGATGAGGTTCTTTCCATTCTTCATGTGCCAATTGTAATGTTTTATGATTATTCATGACTGAGATAATGGTGCTTTAGGCAGTCAATAGCAATTCTACTTGTTGAGAAGAACATATAATTCAAATTAGACCAATATGGATTTCCCCCTTTACTTTAATGTTTAGTTACCCAGTTAGATTTAAACTGAGGCTACAACATTTAATAAATGATTTGTAGTAAAACCTAACTGACATTAAGAAATGTTTTTTTTTTTTTTGCTGTTGCCTTTAATACAGAGGAACAACACGAAATATGAATTCACTTAAAAGGTGCCATCAGTTAAAATCAAATATTTGAAGTTTATACACTATGAGGTATATTTCCATTTGTGTTCTGGAAATGTTAAGTTGGTACATTAGCCAGAAAATATGCAAAAATCAGCAAGCAGTGAACAGCTAAGTAATTTGTCTTAATGAATAATAAATTCATGCACAGTTTAGGTTTGTGGCTGTTAAATTTAGTGATATTCAGAGTGTAATTTTGAATATACATTATCTGTTATTTAGACATTTAAAACTGAAATAAGTAATTTTTCACTTATAAAAGTCAAAGGAAAGATGACAGGGGTGATAGAGAGTAAATTTGCACCTGCCCCCATGCATATATCGGAGAACTAACGCCAATATTACTATATTTGGAAACAGAACCTTTAAAGACATTAATTAAAGTTAAATAGAGTTGCAGCAGCCAGACTTTAATTCACTAAGATAGGTGTCCCTAAGAAGAGGAAGAGAGCCCAGCGTTCTGCATTTGCAGAGAAGAAAGATCATGTAAGAAATGTAGAAAATAGACTGTTTGCAAGACAGTAGAGAAGCCTCAGGAGAAGCCAATCCTTGACTTTGACCTTGGACTTCTGGCTTCCAGACCTGTGATGGAAAGCTATTGCTTTGGCCACCCAGTCTGTGGATCCCGTCTGAAGCTTGGGGAAATCAGGCGGATAAGGTTTTTAATATGCTTGGAGATCTCTCTCATCAAGCCAACACTAAGATCCATCAAGTGGATCTTGTCACTAAGGTTCAGATATTCTTAAATCTAGGTGAGTGATCAGTGGCCTCTCGGAAACCCAGCAGGTACTTCCCACGGCTTCCCACACACACTCCACACTCTACCCCATACCAAGGGCAGCCATGTTCAGATGAAGTTGAACAGCAAATTACTGCTCACTAGAAAAAAAATAGCATCTTCACAAAAGTGAATAGTGTAATCAAAAGCACTGAGAACTTTCTGGACTTGTTGAATTTTAAATGAGCAGATAGTATTAAAGTTATCCAGTTAAACTCCCCATTTAGTTCCTGGAATGGCTTAGTCTAAAGTGAAGAGCAACTGATGTGTGTGGAACTCTGGCTGCATTTGATGGGCATCGGGTAATATGGGGCTGAGAGCATCTTTGAGTCTCAGTGTGCTCCTCGATACTAACAGTAACAATGGCAATACTGTTAACCATTAATAGCAATAGATGTTGTTCAGATTGGGCCTTAAAGAAACGAGAGATAAAGACTAAATACTAACTCAGTGCAATCGTTTGAGGGAAGCCAGGGCTGTGACAGAATACCAAAGAGCGAGGCACTTGACTAGAAATGTATTGGCTACTGCAATTATGATGATGTGTAGCTGACAGACAGACGTCTCTATGCCCAGTTAACCCAGAGTGTGTAAAGTTACAAGGACCCACAGAGCCCCTCAAAAGATGCTCATCTAAATTTAGGGGTGATGATTAAAACTATGGATTATTTTAGAAGAATTTGAAGGACTCAGAGTCTTGGTTCTACCATGCCAAGATCCTCCGGAATTTGGCTGGCTGGGTGGTACTTTGGAGTTGAAGAGGTCAATATGTGTTGATTTATTTCTTTGATTTCAGCCTCACAATGTATTTCTCAGGTAATAGGGATGATGTGAGTTAGTTAGATTCTGTGTTTATTTGGAAGGCAATGCACTCAAGTTCATAGGCAGAACTTGCAAGGTGGGAGAAGACAGCAGCCGAAGGATGAGGCATACATTTCTGTCACAGTGTCTGGAAGGACGATGTTGTTATCAGCAGGGCTGGGGAAAATTCGGGGACAAAGATCTGGGTTTTAGTTACGGTCATGGTAAATTAAAGGCTTGTTCTGTTTAAAACATAAAATAACGTGGTTCTGCGGAACCACAACGAGGTAAAACAACGTAAAACAACGAGGCATAAAACAACGAGGAAGAGCTCCCGGAGTGATGAAAGCAGAGAGGACCTATATATCAGAATGGAAGTTCAGCTACGCACCCACACGCAATGGTAAGGGCGTGGCAAGTATGGAGGGCAGAACAATGGACTTTGGAAATCCATTTTTAGTAGAATTTTCTCTGAGACCCTAATCCTTTGTTTTGTGATGACGTATATTTATATTATTGTTATTGATACTCATTTTTGTTGCACTGTAATCTTTTTAGAAAAGACTTTTCCTGTTGTGGTATACATGGCAATTTATAGGAGACAGTAGACTTTTCAACGTAATTTTTTTCAGTTGTGTATGTTTATAGGATAAACACTGTGATTATATATATATATATATACACACATACACACATATATATATATTTCAGGCTAATTAGTATTCCCATCTCTGTAGACATACATTATTTTTGGCCTGGTCAGACTACAGGATTCTTTCAATTTCCCCCTTCACAGGATGTTACAAATTATCTCAGAGGGATATGGAAAGAATTAGATTTCTCAGTTTTATAACTTCCTCTAACATCACAAACGCATCCCTAACTACTCAGTGATAATAATTGCCCTGGAATATCTGACCTAGTTATGGAAAAGGATCATGAAATACTGCAAGAGAAGCCGGGGAGTTGGCAAGGTGGACAGTGGAACAGGAGGGAAAGAATGGGACCGACCAGGACAGAGGATGTGGGTACAGACCCCCTGAACCCCGGAGTCCAAGTGTGCCGGATGGGGTCTGACCCTTGGGATAGTGAGCGAAGCCTTAGGAATGTTGATATTTTCTCACTCATCCTAGCAACCCTGGTGTACTTTGAAGACATCAAAGCTTAAGAATATACTAATTTTATAAAAGGCAGGCTGTTGGATGACTACTTCTAAAATACATGGTAAATTTGTTCGTTTGTGGTGTATGCGTGTGGACATATTTGCATGGATGCACACATGTGTGCACATGGATGCAGAGACCAGAGGTCAAGCATCTTCCTCAACTGTTCTCCATCTTATTTTTTTAAGGCCAGGTCTCTCATTGCCTCTGGAGCTCGCTGGTTCAGCAAGACTGGCTTGCCAGTGAACTCCGGGTAGCCTCCATCTGCTTTCCCAGTAAAGCCAGCTTACAGGTGAATGTCACTATGACACTGTGTTAGGGGTTTTTTATTTTGTTTTGTAACATGGGAGCTGATGGATCAAAACTCAGTCCTCATCCTTATTCAGCATTTTACTGAACCAGCTATTTCTGCATCCCTAAGCAATAATATATTTATGAAGAGAACCAATATTTGCTTATAATATATTTCACATATGGCTATCATAATGAATAACGAATAAAGTGGAGTCATTAGTGGTGTATTATCATCTTGTAATAATAAGAACAAGGTACTGAGGATGTTTGAAGGAATAATAAAATTAGTAGAATTATTTTGCTTTACAAAATAAAAGACGCCCAGCTTCTCCTTATCTCTTCCTTCTCATCCTGACCTCTGAGTCGTCAGCAAATTCTTTTCATTCTGAATTCCATTATCTCTTCTGTCTATAACAAAGTTGCATAAGGACATCCTGTTGCAAATCTGGGCTTTTCAGGGGAATAGTGTACACACCAACCTGTCTAAATGCATATTCTTTCAGATTCACACGCCTTTAGAGACTTATTCTAAGAAACAACATTAAATGGTTGTGGGCAAGTCCCAAATATAACAAACTGCACTAATGAGACACGCTTTCTTTTCTCCATTTAATCTTTAACTTAAAAAAAGATTTATTTATTTTTACTCCATGTGTGTTCATACCTTGCCTGCATATATGTCTGCGTACTACCTGTGTGAGGGGTGTATGCAGAGCAAGAAGAAGCTGTTGGATCCCTGCAACTGGTTGTGAGCCAACAGACAGGAATCCTGGGAACTGAACTGGATTCTCTGCAAATACAACAAGTACTCGTATTCACTGAGCAATCACCCCAGTGCCTAAATCCTAGCACTTGCCCTTAAGGACTTTTACTGATTGGAAGGGCCACAGCCATATGATTAGCTTGAAATATACTGATTGTAGATGTCTACCACATCTGCAACACACATTCCAAACAACCCTGGATTAAAATTTGACTAAGTGATTGGCCATAAGGTTTGGCACAAAGACATTTTTTTTTCCATTTTACATGACCTGTCTACTTTAGGCAAATATGTTCATTACATTCTAAAACTCAATTATTTAAAAAATTATTTTGAATATGCGTGATACATGTGTGTGTGTGAGTACAAGTCTGTGATCAAGTTTGTCTTCTCGTTGCTGTGATTAAAACTATGACAATATTCCTCACTAATTTTTAAGACCTAGAGATGCACTTTCACAGATCCACACTTCCTCCCGATGAAGTCTACATATCCCAATGAAGTGCTCAAGATCACTGTGTATGACAAAAGACAGAAATGTGTGATATTATTTGCTCATCATTTCAACTGACCATCTTTACCACACCCATCTCTGGGCGTCATATTTGACCACAGAACTAGCTAGGGCTGATTGCATGTGAGAATAAATGGTTCATGAGTCCAGAACATTTGAGACATTGTGAGATTCCTGGATCTGCCATCATCATCATTCCTGTGGTGAAATCAATGAGTCCAGACAAAATCTGCTCTGTTAACAGGGTCCTGCTAACAAGGCACAGACAGAACTTAGGCAAGGAAAGGGAAGAGGGAAGGAAGGAAGGAAGGAAGGAAGGAAGGAAGGAAGGAAGGAAGGAAGGAAGGAAGGAAGGAAGAGAGGGAGGGAGGGATGGAGGGCTGAAAACAAACCATAGAAGTGTGCATAAATATTAGTAATTAGAAACATTCCTTTTATAAATCACTAGAATTTATTATCCTCTATTACTTCAGAACCACCCTAGTCAGCATGGTTGGTAAAAGCACGTTCTTACGTATATGATGAATGGAAACACAAATGAATGAATGAAGTTAAAATTTACTTCCTCTGAAATGCTCCATCTTGGCCATTTTCTGACTATTGAAATTCCATTCATCCTTTAAGGTCTAGCTCAATAGCCATCTAGTTATTTCTAGCTATAATTGATGTTTAGCTAAATCTCTGTCCAAAAAAAATCTATTCCACATTTGAGATTCTTTTCTCCCAATTCAGAGGGAAATATCCAGTGAGATCTAGGCATTGCTGGATGGGTTCCTAAAGACACATTGAATTTATGTTTGATTGTTTCCAGGCATCTTGTTGGCTCCTCCACTCAGCTCTATTGCTCACCAACCATCACAGGAACTCAATGCATGGAGATTTCAAGTGAGGCCAGAGCCTTCTCAGAAGACCTCACTCGTGTAGCGGATGGCAGGCAGCCATCCATTAGAAAACAGATCCATAGCTTGGAGTTAAATACAAAGGGACTCCATGATAATAATAATGTAGATGAGTACATTTTAAAAATAGTCATGGTTTAAAAAAACTGGATAAAGCATTAAAATTTAGAATTTCTTTCCCTTGGTGAGAAAGAGGAAGCCTTAGGGTCATGAGAAATCTTTCTGTTGAATAGAGCAAATGTCAGGAAATGACGTCACCTCAAACCGTATTTCAGCCATATTTTTATATATGAGAAAAAATGATGTTGTTATTCCTCTGTGAAGTTATAGAACAAAGAATAATCTCAGCATTCCTTAACTCCCAGCTCTAACTTAAATAGCATTGCCCAAGAAAGGTCATTGCCAAGAAGGAGGCAGAGGAACTATGAGTTGGAGGCCCATTTGGGCTACACACTGTCTCAGAAAATCAGAGAAGAAAAACAAGCGCATGGCGAGATATCTTAATAGTTTAGAGTGCTTTTGGGTGCTCCAAAAGATCTGAGTTCAGGTGCTTGCATTTAGATCAAGTGACTAACTCTAGGTGATCTGATACTCTCTTCTCATCTCTGTGGGGAAACACACACACACACACACACACACACACACACACACACACACACACACACGGGGGTGGGTGGGGGAGAGATACTTAAACAGATATATACATACATATACATAAAAATAAATCTTTTTAAGAAAAAGAGAAAAATGAGAAGGGGAGATTGATATAGATGGATGGATAGACAATTGATAGATGATAGATAGATAGATAGATGGATAGATGATTTGGAGGGATTTTTGTTGAGCACTAATCTTTTCCACACAGTAATCCCTGTGTGTATAAAGCCTTTCTTAAACAAAACATCCAATAAGGTCCCAGAAATCACTCCCCTGCTCAAGAGATTCTACATGAGAGCAGGTAGAGGAAGCAAGAGTCCCTAGAGTAATACACAGAATTCCTGCTAGGTAGAAAGTGAAGTAGTTTCTGATTAAGGCTTGGGGTGGGAATAAACAGTATCTATAAATTGGCATGACAGGTCTTTGGGGATAATGAAAATGTTGTAAAATGAAATTATGGTGATAATTTATAACTGAAAAGTTACTAAAAGATCATTGAATTACAGGCTTAAAAAGAATACATTCTATAGGTTCTATGGAAATTGAGAGGAATACACACACGTGCACGCACACACACACACACACACACACACACACACACACACATAGCTTGCATCTAGGGATTGCTCTGTGCTTTCCTCATTGAAAATTCATTTATATTTTCTAGTTTGTTTTTTTTTTCTTAACACTTTAGCAATGGATAAATAAATCAGTGAAGAAGCATGCACTAGCCAGGACCAGTGAAAAACCATTTGAGATTTTATATAAATGTATAATATACATTATATATAAACATATATATATATATATATATATATATATATATAATTGACAATATGTGTGTGTGTCTTGTAAAATACCATTTGAGCAGCTCCCTTATTTTTAATTAAGGTGTAGTAGAGGTAATAGTCACAACATCTGTATTTAGTTCAAGCTGCACAACCAAACGTCTTGTAGTTAATAAAAACCTTTTGCAAATGTTTTCCTCAGATTTTTTTTCACAGGGTGAAAGTAAGTTTCCTTAATGAAATGAGGAAGTTTCTGTGGTTACAGACCTCTGGATGCTACCTCGAGATGCTATGCTCATAAAAGCTGGACGTAAACCAACCCTTTTACACCCAAGCAGAGTTTTCAACCCTCACTGCGGAGCATGCTCTTCCCCACAGAGCATGCTCCTTTTCAGGGCTTTCTGCTGTCACCCTGTTCTCAGCCATCTTCGATGGACAGTGTTGTTGAGGTTCACAGTGTACTTCCCTCTTGATAAGTCACTTATATCTTCTAGTATTTTTTTTTTAACTCTTTGCAGAGAAATGGATACATAAGCAAATGGATGAATAGGGCCACTAGACAGGGCCACTAAGAACCATTTGAGACTTGCAGGCTGGAACATAAATTAACACTCCTTAAGTGAATGTCTTTACATACTTTTTTCCCCAACAGTTCTTTAGACGAGAGGCTGAGAGCTGTACACAGAAAGTAAAAAGAATAAAGAATTCAGGATTGTTTTCTTGGATCTCAAGTCTCTTGAAACAAAAAAAAAAAAAAAAAAATGCGTGTTGAGGCTAGAGAGGTGGGTTAGTGGTTTAGAGCACGTGTTGCTCTTTCAGAGGACCTGGGTTTGATTCCCAGCATCCATATGGTGACTCACAACCAGCTGTAACTCCAGTACTCCAGTTCCAGAAGTAGTAGCCTTTTTGAACCTCTACAGGCACCAGGTACACACACGATGCACATACATATATTCAGGCAAAACATGTATGCACATAAAAATTTTAAAAAAAAATAATAATAATTTTTATTATTTTATTGCAGTCTTTGAATCTAATCTGGCCAGCTCTTTGTTTCCTTAAGCATAATGAAATAGATGACTGGCACCAAGCCAATTAGTGAGGAAGTTACATTCAGCCATTAATGGCTCAATAGTATCTTTCTTGCAACCACTGATCCTTGGAAGATTTAATCTACATAAATGCCCTTGCCTATTTATAATGCCAAGTCTCTTGTAGAGGAGTTACCATGTAAGCTCTCTTAGAGGTCTGTCCTTTGTCCCGGCTCTAATTCTATATTAGACTTGAGTTTCCATGCCAAAAAAAAAAAATATTCATGGAAATCAAGTATAAAGAACATAAAGAGGTGAGATGAAATCTAAGAACCCAATGGCAATTTCCAATAAATTTGCCTTGGCTTCATGTGTCCCCAAGTGCTGAGTAATGAAATTGCTGAAGACAGCTAAGGGGGAGAGGAGGGAAGGGAAGGCTCCGGGAAGCTGAGTCCTGTGACGATTAGAACTTCAATTGGCAATAACGTTGAGGTTTCCTGCTGTGTACATTTGAGTTGATGTATCTCTTGGTATTGCCTCCTTTCCAACAGGAGGCAGCCCAAGCTAGCGCTGTTTTCATGGTGAAAACAGATCAACATATCTGACAATTATAACTCCAAATGGCCATTGAAGAAAACTATCCAATTACGCTGTTAGTCAGATTGTCACATTTCAATATATTTATTTTCGTTACCCACAGACAGATCAGCCGGTTGATACCATTCATTCGAGACGAAAGACAAATCTTGCAAGATTTGCATTTTGTAGCGGTTTTTTCTTCTTTCCTCGTATCATTGCGAGCACCATGTGGGGTTTTATGGTTAATAATGTATTGTAACAGATGTCACCATGATGCAGGGCTGCATGTCTGCTTCCGAATCATCTTGTCTCACTTTTTGTGGAAAAGCTGCCGCAGCTCGACTGGACTGTCTCCTATCCTCTGAGAAGCTGACCCACTTATTTCTATAAAAGGGGGACATTTAAAACCGGAGAACATGCCATCCTCTGCCAAGTGAAGTTAGAATAATAGACACTACGGCAGAGGAGTTGATACTTGTGAGCTCTTCCCCCTGCTTCAGCATCCTGAGCAGTAAACTGGAAGCTCTCTGCTGTTACAGCAGCGTCTGCCAGCTGACTATCCACTGCTTAGCTAGGTGGAAAAGCCACAGAGACGACATAATCTAAGTCATTAATGCTATTTTTACCTACTTCCCTTTGTTACTCTCGGCTAGAAGATGAAGAGGTAAAACACTCTGGATACAACGTATTTATAAGTATAGTTTCTGGGTAGCATTTACATTTACTTGAACGCTATTCTTTTATTCTTTACCATGCTGCTGCCGCCTCTCTATAGTTAAAAAAGGAAAAGTTACAAAGGGTAAGTCAGCTTGCAAGGTTGAATCTGTGTGTCAATCAAGCCTTTAACAAAAAGCTAGTTTTGTAATCAAGTGGTCCCTGGCATCAGTATAAATTAGAAATGTCATGTTGTAGAGGAAACAAGCCAGGCTTTAGAAATATCTAGTCGTCCATACATGTCGTCCATACGGGGAAAAGAAGTTCATGCACGGAGAAGGAAGTTCAGTGCCAAAGCTGTGAGAGCCACACCCCAAGTGTTTGAACCCAACACATCTGTTTATGTTGTTTTCCATTTAGAAAACGCTGGACTTGAAAGCAACACGATGGGAGAGAGGCAGGAGGCACACATCAGGATGCCTACGTTTTTAAAATATGCAGTTGACGGTGTATCTCTGCAGCAACCATCGTCTTTAATTGCCTGCCCAGTCACTTGGGGGAACCCTCATTTGGCTTCGATGCTGTTTCATGTTTCAGATTACAAAGCACTCTCTTATGGGTATATTCTACAGGGTTCTACGTAGAGGTATGCAGTTCCAAGTCCTTCTTATGTATCAGACTCAAATACAGTGACTATATATATATATATATATATATACAGGGACATCTATAAAATTGGCAGATGATGCAGTCAGATCCATGGCTCGGTGCCACGTAAATTACTTCTTCCTTTTGAAAACAGAGCAACTTTTCTAATATCTTCCACAGCTGATGGGACATTCCAACCCCAAAAGTAAGGAAAATAAAATTAGCCAAAAATGGGACCCTCATCACACGTATAGATAAACAAATAGTTCAACTTAAAAAGAACTCTGCAACTAAATATAAATTGAAAGGTATTCACAAAATATCTCATTTTTGGTACTTATTAAATTTACATATATGTTTGCTCCAACAAAAATAGAAATAAAAGAATAAATGGATATCCCAGAAAAAAAAAAACAAAATACACATTGTTGAGGAGGATAAAAAAATTATTAACCCTTGATGGTAAACAAATTCCATATAAATGACCTTCTTTCGATCAACAAACAAAAACTACAGTTCACATGATAATGCGCTGGTGTGCATGTGGGAAAGCACAAACCTGTAATTATCACTGGGAAAATAGCACCCTTCACCTTTGTTCAGAGGGGTCTTTGCATTTGTTGGACAGATTATGCTTATTTTCTACTTCTACATATTGATGTCTACGTACTTATTCTACGGAGAGAATGGTATGATGGAGCAAACGCACATGAAGTCTGTTCATTATGCAATCTGCTTTAATTTGTGATGCGTCAGAATGACGTACACGTCCTACAATCGTCGATGTAGAGCCGTAACGCAAATATAGAAAACATTAACAAGCAAAAATAGGCCATAGTGACATGTATCACGTATTATTACCTATCTCTTAATTACGTATGCTGACTGTTGGCACACATATTCAAACATATAGGTGTGCACATATTTAAGGGGAGGGACAAAGGGGAGAGGAGACGAGAGGAGACGAGAGGAGACGAGAGGAGAAGAAAGGAGAGAAGAGAAAGGAAATGGATCGTGAACAGTTAGAATAGGGAATGGATTGTCTTTGGCTGATTGGCTTTTATTACTTATAGTTTCAAATATTCCTCTAATCACCCAAATTACTCATATAATGACTTATGGTAACAAATTAATTTTGAAGTTTCTCACATGGAAATTTTGATGATATATTCTAAAAAAAAAAAAAGTGTTAGCACATTACAACATCTTCATCGTGCCCTGAAGTATTTTGCAGTATGGTAGACATGAGATTACCTGGTACCAGCTCCCTGCTGCACAGAAGGTCATACGACAATGGTAGAGCACATATATTTACACTTAAAGACTCTTTTAGCAGGTCTGCTTATCACTTGCAAATTAGTTCTAAATTAGTTTTAATTCAACTTTGGTTATTCCCCGTCTTTATGGATTATGAAACTGTGCTATTAACCATTTAGTTTAGACTGTTCAGAAGAAAGAAAGAACATTTGTGCTTGTCATTCTTATGTACTGAGCCGTATGGCACAAACTCGCAGATAATAGTGGCCTTGGGTCGTTTGGAGAAAGATGTTCAGTGCATCTTTCACTCGGAACTGAAGGGAACTGAATGTTTGTGCCCTCGCATTTCTATGTTGAGAACTCAGCTTCCAGGGTGATGACATTTTGAAATGGGCATCTGAACAGGTAATTAAACCTGGAATTGGTCATGAGAGTGAACTCTAGTCTGATGGGATTAGTGTCCTTGTAAGAAGAGACACCAGACGGCACAAAGACGTCATGTGAGCTCCCAGTAAGATGGCAACCGTCTGCAAGCCAAGAGAAAAAATCTTCTGTGTTAGCATCTTGATTGAACTTCTCAGCCTCTGGAGTGGCAATAGATAACTACTGGTTATTTAAGACCATTTTGTAGCATTTGCTTGACAGACCAAGGTGACAGATTCAGAGGCATGCTCATCTTTTACAGGAGGCATAGGTGGGTGGAGCAATGGAAGTTGCAACGAGGAGAAATGCCTGAGTGAGCAGGGAGAAAGACCCAGCTTTGAGAACGCCCCTCACAGGACAAACCTGTACAAAATGTTCCCCAGTTTCTGCTCTGAAGCGCAGCAGAGAAAAGTTTGCTTATCATGTTGTTTCCTTTTAGACCCAGTCCAAATTTGAGTTGCTTTTACATTTTATAAGAATCATGATTAGGTCATAAAAGAAACGGATAGAAGATAAGAACGTAGACCAACGTCTTTCAACATTATAACATGCCTGACCCGGGCTTCTTATTGAGAAATGGATGCATGATGCCAGATGTATCCTACAGTCGGAACAGTTATACTTGAGTAATATATTCCATAAGTGCTCTGTAATTTGGAGAGTAAGACCATGTTTATAGATATTATAGTTTCTCATTCACAAAATTTCCTCAATACATAATCTGAAACGAGCCCAAAAGCATTTTAAAAGATGAGAGCTCCTAAAACGAAATGAAAAGTCACTACGATTTCTCTTAAGGCTCCAAGGATCGGAGAGAGACAGGAGAGCCACACTGCTGAGTGAACGGAAACTTTACAACCATTGTCAAGTGCTGGTGCTGTCTGCACAGCCCGGACTGTAGCTCCACAGGAAGTTCTGCTTTGGGGAGTGTCTTATAAGGGTGCCTTTGCATTTCTGAGTCTTGTTTCACTGGGCCTCACGACATCTCTTCAGAATCCCATCCCTACTTGGCAAGTGTAAGCTCAACTCCCCTAACACGGTCCAAACACAGCCAGTGCGGGGCTGTAGGGCAAGAGTGTCCTAAGAAGTGCCAGTAGCTCCATCAGGGAACGGATCTTAAGAAGAGACCTGACTGGGAGTGAGCTGTTATCTTGCATACGTGGCACAGACTCTCAAGAACGCTCTTAATGTTAGGGTTCTGTATTACTGAAAGTATGTTCCTTCTCTTTTAAGTTCTTCTCTCTTCTCTTGGTCATGAGCACACCAGAGGGTACAGACTCTCTGCCTCTGTTTGCTGCCCACGTGAACCCACTTCTCCAAGGAAGAAATAGCATCTTCACCCTCTGGCCACACACTGGCTCTGGCGATTGCCCTTTGCTATCCTTAGAGTCAAAGTCATTTGAGAAAAAGTCTAAATGTATGTGATTATTCCATTGGCTTATTATGGTTTGCTTATGAAGTGCCAATCCCCGAAGTATAGAAGGCTCAGGTCCTTGACACACGTGGTGTTCAGAGGTAGGGCTTTGGAACACAGATTGTATCATGAGAGCTGAGTTAATCAATCAGGTTAGTTTCCTGATAGATTCACAATTTGATGGCACCATTGGAAGATGCTAAAAGCTAAGCTGTGAGCTCCATTTGGAGAAAAAGCATGAGGAATGGGCCTTTGAAGGGGGTCTAGGTACGGATATATAGATCTTGTCCCCACGGGCTTCCTCTCTGACTTTCTCCTTCCTGTACATCATGAGGTAAACGGTCTGTCTCCTCTGCTGCCTGCTTCTGCCTCCCTGATGTTTTGTGTCACCACTGCCACCGTAGCAATGGAGCGGAACCTACGGACCGGAACCTATGGACCGGAACCAGGAAACTCGGAGTCAACGTAAGCCCCTCTCTGTTAAGTGGTTTGTGACAGAAGGTTAACACGAGGCATTCAGCAGGCTTCAGTCAAATGCTTACCTACAGCAGAATGTATTTCATTAGAAACAAGCAGTTCTACTACACTTTTTTATTAGATGAAAGTGTTTTAAAGGCTGGAGAGATGGGTCAACTGGGGACGCTCCTGCTGCACAGGCATAAGGGCCTGAATGCAGTACTAGAACCCTTGTAAAGAAAAACAGTCAGGTGTCATAGCTTCTGCTTGTAACCCCAGTGCTGGAAGGGGAGAGACACTATCCCTGGGTCTTGCTGGCCAGCCAGCTGATCATAATTGGTGAGACCCAGATCTCAGGAAGAGAAACTATCCTAAAATACAAAGTTGGGGGCTAGAGAGAGAGAGAGAGAGAGAGAGAGAGAGAGAGAGAGAGAGAGAGAGAGAGAGAGAGAGAAATCAGTTGTGGGGGGCTTGCCAAAAGAGCATGAGCACCTGACTTAGATTCTTGACCCCTAGGAAGACAGTAGGCATGGTGGCACTTGCTTTTGATCCTAGCACCGAGGAGACAGAAACAAGCAGACTCTTGGAGCTTGTTGGTACCCACTCCTGTTCAATAGGTGAGCCCCATGTCAAAGTGAGAGATCTTGTCTCAAAATAGGGGAACTGGTGAAGCTCAACAATGCCTGAGGTTGACATCTGGCCTTTTACACCGGTGCACACATGTACACACACATGTGCACACATGTGTACACACACACCAAGGTGGCTGGCTCATTAAAAACAAGATTTATCTCTGGCCTACACCCACACCCACAAACTGGCATATATATGTGTGCCTGGAGACACCTGAGCCCTCTGATCACAGAGTTTGGATGTCATGAACTGTTTGGTTAATATTACTGGATGAATCTTTTCTTACCTCTTCAGGGGTGACACAGGGAATCGATTAGCTACTGAGGCTGAGGCCCAGGTAGAATGCCTATTTTAAATACATTTTTTTGTGTACTTAAAAAATGCTCTCATGATACTTACTACATATAGCAAATTCAGTAGCAACATATTTCTATTAAACGTCTAATAAATACAAAGAATTAGTGGTTAATGGGAAATTCACTGATTTATATGACCTGAATGACCAAGACAGCATTTCTAATATTTATGAGAAGTGCTAGACACTAAATTTCCTCAAGATAATAGTTTAACAATCCAAAGACAGTGTTTGATTCTTCTATGGTTTCGACTTACCCACACACAGTCTATCTTCTTCAACTCATTTAGCACAGGGGTTAGGGTGAAGGTTAGAGGTTAGGGTTAGGGTGAAGGTTAGGGTTAGGGTTAGGTTAGGGTTAGGGTTAGTGATTAGGGTTAGGGTTAGGGATTAGGGGTAAGGAGTAAGGGTTAGGGGTTAAGGCTGCGGTTAGGGTTATGGGTTAGGGCTAGGGTTAGGGTTAGGGTTAAGGCTAGGGTTAGGGTTATGGGTTAGGGCTAGGGTTAGGGTTAGGGTTAGGGTTGTGGTTAGGGTTAGGGTTAGGGTTAGGGTGAGGGTGCCACACTTCTGGATATCACTCTCAATGTCTGACTTGGAGTTACATGCACAAGTGGTCTACATGTGCATAATTGCAAATGCTTCCTGTATATCATTAGTTACATGTCCCCTCTATTCATCTTTTTCTATAATCAGTATCTTATAATATATAAATGTACAATTCAGAAATATCTGTGACACTAGTGTAGGGCATTGGAAGTAAATTCCTAATTTCTTTGCTTTACTGAATTTTTTTTTTTAAGTTTCCAACTTGTATTCCTTTCCTGAAATTTTTAAACTCTGTTGTTGTGTCCTTGGTCTCTTTGATAAACACAAACTTCTGGAGATTTTCCTATGGCTGATCCATGTTTCTCTAGTGCAAGAAGGCTCACACACTTACCTGGGAGGTGGGAAGAGACTTTCTGGGTTTCCTTTCTGTTGCTGTGTTAAAATATTCAGACCAAAAGCTACTTCGGGAAGGAAAGGCTCTATTAATTGTTCTTACACTTCTAGGTCACAGTCCATCAGTGGGGGGGTCAGGAAAGGAGCTTGAAGCAGAAACCATGATTCCTTCACAGGCTCATATTTAGCTTGCTTTCTTATACTGCCCAGGGCTACCTGCCAGGGGTTAGTGCTGCACACAGTGGGCTTGGCCCTCCTACCTCATTAACATCCAACACACACACACACACACACACACACACACACACACACACACACACACCAATCTGACCTGGACAGCCCCTCAATTGAGACACCCATCTCAGATGACTCTAGGTTGTGTCTATTTGACAGGTAAAGCTAACCAGGACAGGCAGTGTGCCACTTTGCATATGCCTCAGATTATCCATGGAGAGGTAGGTGGGGTTAGGGCTGTTTGCTAGATGGAATCAGCTCATATAAAATGTAATACTGATAGTGGCTTTCCTTGCCTTTTTGAAAAAAAAATTACTCTGGAAAGAGAAATGTAGAAATCCATACAAAGGTATATAGCCTTAAAGTCAAATGCTCACTGTGGCTAGCTAAGCTGAATCATAACTGTTAGCTCTTTTCTGGAATACCTCAGTTAAAGTCAAAGCTCCTAACCCTTACCCACGCATTCAAATGGTGTAAAAACATAAAATATTAATGAGTGTATTCCTTTAAAACCATACTTCTTTTCTTTAGGAGAAATGATGGGAAAAGGACACAATGCAGAGGGCTGTAAGTGACTATGAACGGTCTGGAAATGGAGTTTCTAGGGGAAGGTGCCAGTGCTGCGGTCAGCCAATCCCGTCTGCTCTTTAATCTGGGTTTATCACTCGATGAAGGGGGACAATCATCTATTGCAGAAGCTGACGTATGATCCATCCGGTACTGGATAGTATTAGTCAAGCATTTCACAGCAAAAAAAAAAAAAGTTACTGTTATTTAGCAGTGAAATATGTTTGGAGCTGCTTAAAGCCATGGAAATAATACTGCTAGGATCCATAAGAACCTAACAAAATGTTATTTAATCTCTACAGAGAAATCGCGTGATTAGTATAGCACATTATTCTTGTGTCTCACTTTGCTTTCTATAAAACACCATGACCAAATGCAATTTGGGGAAGACAGTTCTCGTCCACCACAAAGAGAAGTCAGGGTAGGAACTCTGAGGTAGGGACCTGGAGGCAAGAACTGGATCAGAGCCCACGAAGGAAGGCTGCTTCATGGCTTGCTCTCCATGGCTTGCTCAGCTTGTTTTGTTTTGTTTTGTTTTTTCATACAGCTCAGGTCTACCTGCCCAGGGGTAGCACCACCCACAGTGCAGTGACCTTCAATCATTCATCATCAAGGATTAATCGATAAAATGCCCCACAGTCAGCTCTCTGCTCCAAGCCAATCTGATGGATACAGTTCCGCAGTTGAGAGTCTCTCTTCCCAGATATGCCTGTCTGTGTCAAGGGGACAAAAACTAACGAAACCCACTGTGCTGGAGATGGTAAAATTGTATACTTACCCGCTTTAAGACTAAACAAAATATAACGGGTGTTGGAAACCTCAAATCAAACCAGGGTGCAGGGGAAAATGCCAGAGAGTTCCCCGAATGGGTTTTATGCATATAATTTTATAAAACTTAAATGGCTTCAGTGGTATCAGGAAAGAGAAGTGATTTGGGCACTTATTGACTTATTTAGAATCTCTGATCCTGCTACCTTTCAACGAGAGAAAGCACACAATGGAAGGAAGAGCCTGTAAGATCGCTGCTTTCGCAGACCTTTCCTTTGCAAACCAACAACCACTTCTCCAATAGGAGGCATCCCTTGAAATCGGCTGTTTCAGAGCAGATCAATTACAGATAACCTTTCTTGCTCTGTGGATTAACAACTCCGATTGTATCTTTAACCACATAGCTCAGCTAAATAAGAACTACTAGAGCATCTATATTAGATTTCTGTGCGGGCTGCCATCCTTTCCTGGGAAAGGCTGACTTCTGGTTTCAGGCAGCCGTGGCGACGGTTTCCGTATAGGAACCGTCATTGACATAAATTCTGGTGCAAGAAACACAGCTCAGAAATGTGCCAGCAGGAGACACAGAGTGGGATATTTGAGTCTACCAGCCAATGCTGTGTCATTTTTAAAGTCTCAATCCATGAGAAACAAGCATATCCAACAATTCCTCTGAGAATCTGCTGGAGAAGCAATAGCTAGCTAGCAATGTGTGTGCGCTGCTGGGTAGCCACAGTGATTTCTCTGTCGTTCACTTGCTGGAGTTCCAATGGAGAGAGTGTAATTCCAATTAAGAATGATAACTCTCTTTTTTTAAAAAGAATTATTTCATCTTAATTATGTGTCTGCTTGCATGCCTGGGCGAGGGTTTGTGCCCACAAGTGCAGGTACCTGCAACATTCAGAAGAGGGCGTTGGGCTCCCTGGAGATGGAATTAAAGGTAGTTGTGATCCACCCTATAGGTGTTGGGAACCCAAACTCAGGTTCTCTGAAAGAACATGCTTTTAATGGCTTAGCCATCTCTCGAGCCCCAAGAATTATAACCTTTCTAAAGCTTGTGGGCAGTATTTGAAATATCTAGGGAAAAAAAATGTATAGGTTTAGCAACATATAAATAAACTCAAATCATTACCTTTATAGTTCTGGTTTCCAATGTAGAGCAGGTAAAATATTAGACTGGTGTGTAGAAGGAAAAGATGAAATATTTTGCTCATATTTATTTGATATCATTATTCTTAACCTCCATCTTTTTGTATGTTTATGATGTTTACCATGTAAAAGAATGCTTAAAACGTTTTAATATCTTAGTCACTGTTCTTCCACTGTGAAGGGACACCATGATCAAGGCAACGCTTATGAAAGAAAGTATTTATTTGGGGGCTTGCTTATTGTTTCAGAGGTTTAGTCCATTAGCATCATGGTGGGGAGCATGGCTGCATACGTGGGGCTGAAGTAGTAGCTGAGAGCTACATCCTTATCCTCAGGCCTAGAAAGCAGCACTGGGCCAGGTGTGGGCTTCTGAAACATCAACACCCCAGTGCCACACTTCCTTTGACAAGACCACACCTACGAATGCTTCTAAGCCTTCTCAAATGGCATCACTCATGATGACCCAGCATTCAAATACATAGGCCTACGGGGGACATTCTTATTCAAACCACCACAACCGTATAGAACACATTGTTTGAAAGCTGGAAGTGGTAGCAGATGGCTGTAATCCTGGGATTTAAGAGGCAGAGGAAGGATCCAATGATGTCATCCTTAAAACAGGTTAGAGGCCAGCCTGAGCTACAAGAGCACCTATCTCAAGAACAAAGCCAAACAAACAAAATAGTTTCTTTAGCATTACAGATTTGTGACTAGAATGTAACCACTCAGATGCAAGTATTTAAAACATGCAGCTGTTTCTGTTCAGAGTGGACTCACATCTGCAAAGAGACAAATAAACTCCGCACAATATAATACGCAAGGCAGTGACTCCCACAGGCACGTGGTGGCCACTTCAGCGGGTTGTGCAATCCTTAGGCTCAAGGTTATTGGATGTTTGGAGGGAGTGTGAGAGAATAAAGAGAATTTTCTGGCAAACTGCTATGTAGAAGCTGTATTCTTTGTCTTCCTTCCTCCATGGGGACTACAGGGTATTTCCTTTTCTCTCACTTGAAGCCGAATGAGATAAGGTTTCAGGGACCACACTGCTGCTGGACTTGTGTCCACCATCCACCACGGCTTGGAGGCAGGGAGTTGGAATCTGAATAATGACAGGAAAAGTGTTTAGGATCTTGGGACTTCCATATTTGGTGAATGCAATAAAGTAGATATTCTGAAGTACTCTACAGAGATACTCACCAGATACAGACAAAAAGAATGGTGTGGGTGAGAGAACTGACCTATCCTTTCACCCTCTGAGCTCCCAGATCTCAGACGCCCTCCACAGACCCGGCTATCCACATGATTTCTGTCTAACGGATCCTGTGACGTTGACCAGCTCCATCTTCAATCCTCTCACTTCCCACAAGGGTTATTCATGAGGAAATAAACCAGTTGCCACACACAAAATGACAAAGAGATAGAAAAGCAACCTCTGTGTCTGTGACAGGAGCTGTGAGTTCCACTGGGGATGGATGTCACGTTGTCTATGGAATTCCCCCAGTGGTGGTGCTGGAGAAATTAATGAATGAGTATTAATAAAGACAGCCTCAGTTATATTACAGATGCTGTTACCACTCATAGAGACATTAAGAAACAATATTAGAATCAAAGAATGATCGTTAAAAATAAAAGCCAAAGGAAAAGGCTTAACAGCGGTTCAGACAGACGCAATGAGTGCAGAATTATGGCATACGTGTGCAGAAATCATCCCGGAAGAAGCAGAGTCACAGATAGAAAGTATAAAAGAGTTTAAGAGACTTGGTGGACAGAAATACCCAGCAGTCATTTAATGCGTATTCTGAATAAAAAAAGAATTCCAAGGAAAAAGCAGGGAGAGAATCCCACATATAATAGCTGATAATTTTCAGAAAATACATAAAAGAAAATACTCAATTGTAGGGCACAATGAATTTCAAGCAAGATAAATAAGAATAAATTGACAAGTATAGATGATAGTAAGCCTACACACCTGCAAGAATAGCAGTCATATTGGGAAAAGCTAGTTTTACTAACATATTTGTTTAGTTGTTTATATTCACGTGTGTGTGTGTGTGTGTGTGTGTGTGTGTATGTGTGTGTATGTGAGTGTGTGTATGTATGTGTGTATGTGAGTGTATATGTGTGTGTATGTGTGTGTATGTGAGTGTGTGTATATGTATGTGTGTATGTGTGTGTATGTGTGTGTGTATGTGTGTGTGTGTGTGTGTGTGTGTATGTGTGTGTGTGATTGTGGGAAGGCACATCGTTTGTGTGGAGGATAGAGGGCAGCCCTCAAGAGCCAGCTCTGTCCTTTTGCTGGGGTTTCTAAGGACCAAACTCAATCTTGTGTGGCAAGCACTTCTCCAACCCCTTAGAAGGAAGTCTAAAAAAATCAGCTGAGAAACTTGACTTTTCAACTGTAGCATGGGAAGCAGGTAGAAAGTATCTCTACCTTCAAAGTGCAGATTTATGGAAAATATTGATCTGGAGTTACATATTCAGAAATATTCGAGAGCAAGGATAAAATACAGTGTTAACATCGAGAAAGTCATCACCTGAACACTTTAGTCAAGACTTCTTTGAAGGCTACATATCAAGAGTGGGAAACACGAAAGCAGCGGGAGAAGGCAGATGGCCCGCACCTGAATGATAGCAAGCCTGAATCGCATTCGGTGAAAGGGTGATAGTGAATATTTGGGCTTAAAAGGGCAGAGAAAAGGTAGCGATAAAATGCTAAATACTTTCGTCTGCATTAGGAGAGCAAGATTACTGATAAATACTCAACTGTTTATTTTATAGAACATATGATATGGTTTCCCTTTAGCATTTTAAAGTTAACCGAGTATGCAAAATTGAAATATTGTCTATGATCTCATTTGGGAAAGGACAAAATTGAAGTAAGGAGACAATAAAACAAACAAACAAACAAAAAAAACTTCAGCTCGGAATTAAAAGGGCAAAGGGAGGGGGATGGATAGAATGGGACAATGCAGAAATGAATACAAACAGAAATAATCGTGAGGAAAAGGCACGGCCGAGAAGAACGCATAGGAGGCAGGAAGGAAGGATTAGAAAAAAATCAGAAAACAAAAAAGAAAAGAAAGGCAATGCTCACTCCTTCCATCTAACGAGGCTATTTTGCTTTTTGTTTGTTTGTTTTATTTTGATTTGTTTCGTTTGGTGGTTTGGTTTGCTTTGGCTAACCTTTAAAAGCTTTTCTGAGACACATTTCATAAAGTCCTAAGAGATATAGTGAATCCACTTAAGGAGTAACATCTGGTAGAATTTAGTGTATTCACAGATATCCACGCACATCACACAGTCAATTTGACTGAATTCTATTCATCAGCTCATAATGAAATCCTGTATATCTGCTGTCACTCCCCCCATGCCCGCACACACCCCACCAGATATACACAACCACTGGCCTTTTTTTTTTTTTGGTAGATTATAGATTTACCTATTTGGGACTTTTATAGGAATAGAGTGCATTTGACATAGAGCCTTTCAAAACCAGCACTTTTCATTCAGTTTTATTTATAGTGTAGCTTTTTGTAAACATATCATTACTGTTTTAATCCCTGGGTAATAGTTCAGGGTGAGGACATGTCGTATTTTGTCTATACATTCACCTATTGACAGAAATATATTGTTGTTTCCTCATTTTGGCTACTAAAAATAATATTTCAGTACAAAACAGAGTTTAAGACCAAGAGCAATAGTCAATTTTGTCAGCTCAGCCCATGATACACATATGTTTATAGACATGACTTAGGATGTTGCTGTGAAACAATTTTTACACGTGATTACCTTTTCAGTCAGCAGACAGTCAGTTAATCAGATTACCTGCCATGTGGTGAGGGGGCCTCCTCCAGTCAGCTGAGGGCAGTGGGGGTCAAAGCATGCCTTGAACCCCGAAATTGTCACCCCAAGGGCAGAAGGGGTTCGGCTACTCCCCTCTCTTACTCTGACAAATCCCAGCTAGCTCCTATGTCGCTGTGCCTTCACAGCATGGCGCTTACAAGATCTTGCCTCCCCAAGGTATGTGTCCTGGTTAACATTTACCTGACCACTGTGACCGGAGTGCCCTGGGCTGGGCTTCTCTTCTCCCTATGTGACTTTATAAGGTCTCTTCCTCTGGCCTCTGTGAAATCTCTGTCTATGCAAAGGAGGTTTCCTCAGACAACCAGGTCTGGTTGTGAGCTCCCCCAACACACATGCAAATGGAGCTGCCCCAGTACCATTAACCAATCACACTTCCCTCTCTACCCTACACATGTGATTCCCCTTGCTTCAGTAAATGGAGCTGTTTCACTGAAAACCACCTCCCAGGAAGTTTGTTTCCGGTCAACTCTCAGCCTCTGACCAAAGGCCTGCCTGGACCCTCAGACCCACCTGACTTCTCTTCTTCAGAGTGGGGCCGGTGGCCAAAGGCTTAGCTACAATTCCTACAATTCGGGGAGCGGACAAAAGAATCTACACTGAGGGTCCTCATCCAATCATCTGAAGTCTTTCACAGAAGAAAACTGGATTCCCCCTAGAAAGACAGGCAGCTCTGCCAGTGAACACATCCCTGTGCTGTGACTGCCACTCTCCCCTGGTCTTCAGCCCGCCACCTAACTGAGCAGATTTTGGACATAGCAAACCTCAAGTGTCAGTTATTTTCAAAAAAATTCACTTGATACACAGGTGTCCGTGGAAAAATTGAGTCTCCTGTACCTAGTGGTAGCAGGAATCCAGGAGACTAAGTGGACACCAACTCTGGCTTTAGCGTGATTGCTGAAGGACATGAAACTCAGTTATTTGAACACGGTCATTCATTTTAGACTCTGGTAAGGAGAGACAAAGTCTGAGGCTTACCCAAAATGAGTCAAGTTAGAAGCAACATACATCTTGGACTCCAAAGTCTACATCCACAAAGTAAACATAAATTAGAAGCAAACTCACCTCCATAGCAAAGAAACTGTTGAGGAAACCATCTCAAACAGCACTTCAAATTGAGAGGAAAAGATGCTTGCCCTGAGAGCGTGGAGACCTCCAGCCCTTGTGGGAGTTTGTATCCCAAATTCATAGAACCCAGATGATCTGAATGCAACCCTCAAGCTAAGAATCTAGTAATGAATGATCACAGCCAAGCAAGATTCCCCAAGAGTTCTCTGTCAATGATACAGATCATTTTGGAGTAACAAACTTCATCAGTTTTCAAAGAAAAGTTTAAATACTTTGAATTAGAAAAAAAGTTTGAATACATTGGTCGCCTCCATAATTCATGTGCTGGAAACTTAATTTCCAGTACAACAGAATGTTGCAGGGGTGGGGGTGGAGGCTAAGGGGAGGCATTTAGGTCATGAGAGGAGACCCACTCATGGCAAGACTACAGGAAGAGCTGGCAAGAGGGCTTTACTCTCTCTCTTGCCATCTGCAAATACAGCACGAGTCAGTTCTGCTCTACCCTCTTCTGCAGCGTGAACACACAGCAAGAATGCTCCAGAAATTCTGTCGCTTCAGAACTGCGAGATGTACTTTTCCGTTCTTTGTAAATTACCCAGCCTCAGAATTTTTGTTACAGCATCACATAGCAAAGAAAAGCACAAAGCAAAATAAAAAATACATAACAGAAACTAAGGTAGGTGTTCAAACACAAAAGAAGACACCGTAAGAATCAAGAAAAAGTCACAGGACTTCAGAGTCACACACGAGAAAATATTGTTATCAGAACAGAAGCACTATGTTTATTGTATTTTCTAAGATGAGATTTAAAATGTGAATGAAGGGTAATAGACTATAGAACAATTAGATATATCTAAGGGCAAATTTCTAAGAATAAAAAATATGGTAATTAAAATTTTAAGTGTAAAAATAGAAGAAATCATAAGTTTAAGGGGTTGACATCAGCAGTCTCATTACTGTTCTGGAAATGACAATAAGACAAAGGAATGGGAACCTTTTGTGCCCCTTTATTTAGGACGTGGGTATATGTGAATGCAGACACAGACATACGTGTGTGCGTGTGTATGTGTTCATATGTATGAACTTGTGCATGAACTTGTCTGTAGTTGTGGTTCCTCAGATGCCGTCCACATTTTCTTTTTGACTGATTGAAGATGAGTCACTCAGTTAGAGTAGCCTGGGCTAGCTAACCAGTGGGTCCCTGGTTACCTGGTTACCTTCACAGCATGGGGGTTAGAAGTGGGACATTATGCACAGCTTTATATAAACACGGAAGTAAACAAATAAATGGATTCTGGGGATCAAACTCGGGTCCTCATACTTTTGAGACAATCAATTTTATGGACTGAGACATTTCCTCGCTCTCCTATTTACTTAAAAAGATTTATTTATTCATTTTCACCACACACATACACGCACACACACACACACAGTGTTGTGCCTGTATGTATGTCTATACATCCTGTATGTGCAGGACCCTGGAGGCCAGAAGGGGCGTCAGAGCCCCTGGAACTGGAGTCACATATAGTTGTGAGCTACTAAGTTGGAGCTAGGAACCAAACTCGGGTCTTCTGCAAGAACAAGTGTTCTTAACCTCTGTGCCATCTAGCCAGTCCTCTGAGTTTATATATTATATCATATATTATTATATTATTATTATTATTATATTATTATTATAATAATATAATATTATTATTATAATATTATTATATTATAATATTATACATTATAACTTCTAGCACGTGACTCAGCTTGTTTTGTATGAAAGTTATATGGATATACACATTTCTCAAAACTAACCAAACAGAAGCTTTTAATTCAGTGCATTTTTATTGTGTGCATTTGATACCTAAGCAAAATAATTCTAGATAATGTATTTTTAATAAGTCCAAAACTTGTTTTTAGGAAAAAAATGTTTATTCCTAAAAAAAAAAATGATTATATACATTTATCTTCATCGAATGAATGTGATGTATACACCCAGATCCCAAAATTTCAAGGAGATTTTAATAATACACACAATTTACTTATTCTATTTATCTCATCTTTATTTTAAAACTATGTTAGCAATTTTTGCTTGAAAATGTTTTAAGGCATGTAGATGGCATAAGATACATGTCTTGAAAGTTTAATTTCATGAATTTTTAAACCCTGTGCTTCCTTTAAGCAATGTGTGTTTAAATGGATTTCTTTCTATCATGATGGATGGCACACTTTTACAAGGTGTAAGGTCTTAGAGTCATAAGACAAGCAAGTTTATAGAAAAATAAACAAATAAATAAGTAAAGTCAAATTTTCAAATTTGGAAACCTCTACCCTGTTAGTTCTTTTATTTCTCAGACTAAATGCTTTATTACCACGGGAAAATCACGCGCCAGAGCGGCAATGACAGTCAGTGGCTCCAGCAATGCTCTAGAACTCCTCTCCTGGCAAGAGTCTTCACGCCTTTTGAAGCAGAAGCACATTCTGCTTTTACAAAGATCACATTGTGAGGCTGTTCAATTAATAGCCCATGATCATGGAATGTCCCCACTCAATCAGAGTCACTGGCCTCACTAGACTAATTGGATATTATGGATGCTATACGTTTTTGGACCAAGGAAGTATCAGAGACAGAAATGAAGATGTGGTCGGTCTATTTGTTACCAATACACTGTGTATCTCAGGACAACACTGACCTAGGAAAGTGTGAAGGCAAAACAGCTTTACTGCAGATGGATGGAGCTGCAGACATTATTAAGAGGTCTCCCCTAATAATATGAGAAATGTTCACAAAAGAAATGCTTTTGTACAGAGCAGTATTTGTTCTGAGTGTGACACAATGTAACCAGTGGTAAGAACTTTGAAAGGAAGTGCTAGGTGAACATCATTTGGATAGTGCATAGGTACAGACAGAAAGATAGAGTAGATGAAAACCTCACTTCGAATTCACTGGAAACCCTTCACACCAATGTTTCATTCACTGAACAATCCTATTGTAAAACTTAATGGTGTTAAAATGGAAACCATAATAACTGAAGTGCCATAGACTCCAGAGCCCAGTTTCTTAAACTTGGGGTCACCCATTGTCACCCCTGCGCCATCCTGTAACTGGATGTGGGAATGCAAAACTTGGCAATAGTAAATGGTTCCTAAGCATGTGATGACCAAAAATTAATTCAAAATTAAATGCATCATGAATTAGGCGTGTCAGTTAGCACTCGCTTATGTTGCACAGTGTGGCTTCATTGCATCCTTTGCACTGCATCCACAACATGCAACTTTTGTGTACCAGGACAACACACAACAACAACAAATGCTGCATGAAACATCTGGGCTCACATTTGAGGCTGTTACATGCAATTGACTGCAGTGTTTTACTGTGCATTTGGTTTTCTGCTTTTATAGGGACAGGATAGAATAATTATCGAAAACAAAGACAATATTTTTCTAGCATTACTCCTCAGAATGGAACAAAGTCTCTCTCTCTCTCTCTGTCTCTCTCTCACACACACACATACACACACACACACACATACACACACACACACACACACACACATACACACACATCTCCTTAGAATATTTTATTTAAAAATTGCTATCTGAGTTGTTGACTTTCATAAAAATAAGTTTGATAAATTTGACCTGGAATTTTGACATAGCTTCTTTCAATATATTTCTGCCATTTATAGTATGTATTTATACGGAGTGGTGGTCTCAGTATTGAAGACGACAGAATCAAAATATCAATGGACTCTGGAAAAAAACCTAACAATGTTCTACACCATGCAGGACCAAAAGGTCAGTGAAAATTGATCTTTCTTGTAAAAATAATATAAAAATAATGTAAATATTAAAAAAATCATATTCCTGCCATTTGTATGCAAAATTGCTTCCATCTTTGATAAATGATTAAGTTACACATATACCAGAAGGCTAAAGTTAAATTTATGACTTATTAACAGTAAATGTTTGATTTGTATACTCACATATCTAGAGAAATGTAAAATATTTGCCATAAAGACGTTGCAAGTGGACAGAGTTGAAGAAGCTGTGTACTAACTAGATTTTGGTAGCTCAAAGAGGGTAGGAGATTTTCTGGGTGACCTTTGAGGAATGGTTGGCGTTGACCATCAAACTGCACTATCAATGTCTGTGCTCAGCTTTCACTGTTTTTTAATTCTTCTGCCTCATTGTGGGAATGGAAGTCACGTTAGATGACTCTGAAGAAGATGTTTCTAGCTGATGGTAAATTAAGTGGTTCTGCTCAGAGAGATGCAAAGAAGTTTTTTTTACTTGGGGATATGATTGACTTTTGTCCCATATGAGAGAAATGAGTCCCAATGCTGCTCCTATTATCCTTCACTGCTGGCCAGTTTTTCCTTCATCACTCCTCACCCACTGAGGTTGAGGTCTGTGTCTCTCACTTGTACTTAGGATCTTACGGAATTCCTCACTGCCAAGCAAATTAAATAAAATTTTGGATGTGTGTTCATTTCACAGTTGTAGAGAAGTCACAATTTTACCTTTTAAAATATTTTAACAGTTGGAACAACTTCTAGTTCCTTATAAAAGTTTGAGTTGTTTTGCTGAGATTCAAAATCTTCACAGCTTTGAAAATATTTATATTTTATCCTTACCATGTTTACAAGTTAAAAAATGAAAAGGTAACAAGCCTTGTTTCACAGAACTCCACAAACTAAAGGATAATCGTAGGTTTATTTTGTTGTTGTTCAAACTATAATATTTTGAGACTGCAAAAGGGCACTGTTACTAACCACACTAGTACCATGGGTAGAAACTAGGAGAGTCCTAGACAGACCAGTATTGTTTGGGGCAAACTCAGGTGCATGGGTGTGGGGCTGGCCTAGAGTTCAGAGGGGGTTGAAGTGTGCTTTGAACCCTGGATTTCTCATACTGAGAGCAGAAGGTGTTCCACTGCTCCCCTTTTCTTACTCTGACAGACCTCAGCTAGCATTAACAGCTAGCAAAGCTTTCCCGGGTGTTGACATGCCTTATGTCACGTAGTACCTGATAAAATCCTTCTTCTTCAAGGTATGTGGCCTGGTTGCTGTTTATCTGACCACTGCAGCTGGAGGGCCTCAGACTAGACTTCCTTTCTCCCTATATGACCTTATAAGGTCTCTTCCTCTGGTCCTTGTAAAATTTCTGCTTATGCAAAGGTGGCTTCTTCAAGATTTTGGCCCTAGGCAATAACATGCGACCACCCATACCTGATTGGGAGCTTCCACATGCAAATGGAGCTCCCCTAATACCACTGCTCTAACCTAATATACCACCACATAAGGCATTTCCCCCTCCCCTCTCTCTACCATATTTATATCATACCCCCCCTCCGTCTTGCTTCAGTGAATGAGCTGTTCACTGACACTGCCTTCTGAGAAGTCTGCTTCTTACCAGTCTCAAGCCTCCACCTAAGACTCTCTTGTCCTGGACAGTTCCTGATTGCATCTGCCTCCTTGAGGTTGGACCAGTGGTTTGGCTATCCTGGGGAGGGGACCAGGAAGCAGAGACCCAGACATGGGCATCCTTTATACAAGTTACCCTCAATTCCTTCTGCATTATGCAAGCATGCCATGAAATGTTATTAAGGGTTACTTATTTTTATTCCATGTCAATGAGTGTTTGCATGCATGCATGTATATGCACCATGTATATGTCTGCTACCCTTGGGAGCCAGAACAGGATTTCAGATCCCTTTGAACTGGAATTATAGCCAGGTAAGCTGATAAATGGGTGTTGGGAATTGAACTTGAGACCTGTGCAAGAGCAGCAAGTGACCTTAGACACTGAGCCAACTTTCCAGCTCTGAGTTTTTTGGTTTTTTTTTTTTTTTTTAATTATTTGTGACATTCTGTGAAAAATATTTGGAAGTACTGCTATATCAAAAGCACACTGTAATTTATTTATTCTTCTGTTAGTCACTGTTTTGGTTGTCCTTGGTCTTTGACATTACAAATGACCCTGCCAGCAGCACTTTGGTATTCTCTCCATTTTTAAGGTATTTATCTAGGACAATGCTGGATGAAATAAATCTACAAATGTGTTATACCATTCAAGAAATATCCAACTTCTTTTTCAAGGTAATTACACTCATTTGTACCAAACCTTAGACACATTTGTAATCATCTGCTTCTCTGCATCTTTGGTCCCTCTTCTCTCCATCTTTAGCCCTGCTTGTCTCCATCTTTGCCAGCACTTAGTGACATTAGACTTGAGAACTGATGTTTTTGAGAGTAGGAAACTGCATCTTACCTCTCCCTATGCCTGTCCCTTATCACAGCGTGCTTAAATTCTTGAAACACACATTTCTCCTTCTGACAGCCATAAAATTTCTTATTGCATGGCATGTTACCTTCTGGGTTAGTTTACTTGCATTTTTGTCAAATTTGTCCAAATATTTTCTTCAGTGAAATTCTCTCAGTAACACTTCATGCAAGTGTCCCTATAATAATTTCCTTTTGTTTGTGGTTCTTTGGGATGTAAAAACTCTTGGCTTTGATGCTGTCAAATTTACCAATTTGTTTCCTTCTGCTTTGGACTTCTTGCTCCCACATCCTAGAGTAAAGAAGATAATTGACCCACATTTCCTTTGAAATAGTTTCAGAATTTCCTTTTCAAACTCACATCTTAAAGCAACTTGAAATTGACTTTAGTTTCTGGGTAAGTTGTGGTGCAAATCGTTAGTTTGCTCCACACAGCAACAACCAATTAGCCCAGTCTGCCTTCTTATACTGCTCACGTTTTCTGCTCCCATCTCCAGGACATTCTGCCACAAAGGAAGTTTCTATGTCTATGTATTCATGTTTCTACACAGCTGTTTCCTTATTCCATTAGAGATTTTTTTTCTTTAACTCCTTCTTCCTCCTTTTTTTTCCTTTCTTCCTTCTTATTTTTGAGGCAGGCCAAGGATGACCTTGGAACTCCGATCCTCCTGCCTCCCACCAAGGACTAGGATTGCAGGGGTAGACTGATGCTCCTGGCTTAGAGTTTTGTCTTTCCTGTGTCAGTAGAACACTTATCCCACCGCTGTAATGTATTCTGGTCTCTGGTGGGGCAAGTCCTTCTGCCTTGTCGTCTTCATCAATTTAGAGGCACTTTGATTGTGAATATAAACTTTACATTAAAATTTTCAAGTTCCTTAAAAATACTCTTCTGATAATTCTTTAGGAAATCATAACTAATTATGAAAAAAACTGATGTATTTAGGATATGAACACTAGCCACGAATAAACATAGTATATTACTGAATGTATTTAGGAATTTTTACTATCTTCCCTTAAAACTCTATCCTGTACTTCAAAAATATTATGAGCACATTATGCAGGATTAATTCCTTATGTGTTTATGTCATTGTAAGTGCTATTACTATTACGTTTTGCATGTTGATTGTGTGCTGCAGTCTTAACCCTTACTGGTTAAGCTAAATGCCCAGAAGTTTAGAAGCTCTATTTCCTCCTTTAGATCTAGGGCCTGAGGTGTGATGTTCACTTGTGGGTCTTAAGATGCGAATTAGCATTTCAGAAGGATAAGGACATATGCCTGGTGTCATGGATTATTTCTGTTGACAAATATAGTTACAATGTTTGGGCTTTCTGGAATACCTATAAGAGGCCCCAGAATCTGGACACGGTCTTCACAGGTAATGAAGAGTAATTTCCTGTCTCAGATTGGGAAGGAAATACCATGAGTCTAAAGCCGGAAGAGTTCACGGACTTTGTGACTAGTAAGACATGTCTTGATGGAAAGACAAAATATTATAATAAAATAAAACAATAAGATCATTCATACAAAAGTTCCCCTTCTTTATGAGTAATATACTACGCAGTTTCGTGGATTAAATTTAACTGATGAATTGAGACATAGCCCTCGGTGTGGAGATAACCTAGTTCTCTCTTGTTCTTAATGCTGCACTCTCAGAGTTAGAAAAATGAATCAAAAGACTCCATCCATCCACAGAGTCTTCCGGGCAAAAGGAAGAGCACATCTCCCTGCCCATTTGGGGATGAGGTTGACGCCGCACTCATCAAGGTTAGTGTTGAGAAGAAACACAACCGCAGCCTTTGCTGCACCAGCAAGTACCGAGCGGAGCGGGAGGCAACAGCCAGGCTTTCTTCGGCACCTGTGGCTTCCCCTCTGTTTTGCTATTTCATGCAAAGTGTGGCCTTCCCCAAGTTTCAGCTTTTTCTGCTAGTAAACACAGCTGCAGAGGCCTTTGTGATTTCTGCAGCCATTCTAAATCTCTTCCACACGTGTGAGTCATAAACATGCCGGTTGCTTGCCTGTTCACGCCACCCGGGATACATGTATCAAAGCATCATATTGTGCCTGGTACACTGTCGATCATAATTTTCTTAGCTATGTGTATCTCATAACATCGTGCAAATCTCAAATATACACAGTAGAAACGAAAATATTAATAATTAAATTTAAAAGCCTGCTTACTGTGGAACTCTCAGTTCTGTGTCGTGTCCTGTGCAGGCCCAACATCGCCTCTCACGACCTCAACTGTTGAACTCCCACGCTGTCGCATGGACGTAGGCTTAAGCATGGACGTAGGCTTACACATCCATGCAGGTGGAACCTTTGAGAGCTGGGACCTCGGCAGAGGTCAGACACCGGGTACGTGCCTTGCCAAAGGGGAAATGGGTGTCTTGCCCTTTCTTCTTCCTTCTTCTTTGTCTTGTCTAAACGTGAAGTGAGTGGGTTTTGTTCAGCTGTGTGCTTCTTCCACGAGCTCCAACCATGATGCATTGCCTTGCTTCAGTCTGAAAGAAGATCACATTATCAAAGTCTTCAGGTTCCCTGTCCCTCTCAAACTCAACAAACCGTATTTAGGGACCTTGAGGATTTCACTGAAGAAGAAAAGACAAAAGATTGCTAAGCTCCACTCAAAACCAGTTAATACCTTGGGTTAGTTCAGAGTGTATTAAAACCTGACTCTCGGGTGTTCCGATGTGTAGCCAGGGTTGAGAGAAGACTAAAGGCTTAGGCGTGGAAAGCGTGAGGAAATGTGTTTTCTAGACACAGTAGATAGAAAATGGAGGCCCAAATACCTGGTGAACACAGTAGAAGAATCAGGAAGCATGGGCCTATGGACTATACCACCTTAAGATATATTATAGTCTAGAATGTTAAAACCTGGGCTTGGGCTTGTTCAGAATCAAATAAATCCGAATATAAGGAACGGAAGAATTACCAAAGCCAGCATGGAAAACACATGGACAACCTGAAGTATTGATGTCTGAGATGAAAACTGGACTTCAACCAATAAGTTAGTGTTGCATTTTCCTGCAGAGATGGTAATACACAGCCACTCACCCTAGAGAGGACATCAAAAACAAATCGAAGGTACAGTTCCTTTCAACAACAACTTGGGGAAGCAACAGGTTTATTAAGCTCACTTCTAAGAGAATGAGTGAAGGTTATGTAAGGGAATGGGTAATGCCAAACCAGCTCTACCACTGAAAGATCCCACCTGGGCATGGGGTGACAGCATCCTCAAGACTACACGAACAAAGTTCCTTCAGTTACTCCCCCACCCTATATAGTCTGTACCACCTCCTGAGACCACTCAGCTAAGGAAAGATTACATACATCTGTGGGGAGGGGGCAGGGAAGGAGGAGTGCCTGAAATCTCATGTGATGATCTAATGGCCCTCCTCCATTCCCTCTATGAAAGAATGTCAACAGGCCAGTCTTCCTGGGCCTCACAGGGGAAGTCACTGCTGATCTGGTTAAAACAGCCAGGTTAAGCACCAAAGAAGGAAGCAGTCCAAGAAAGCTAATTCTCATGTCATTTAAAGATGATGCTTTTTTCAACAGCTTTCTTTTATCTGCAATTTTGTTTCCTGTGGTTTTGTCAGCCCATTGTGTACTGTGGTCAGAAAACACATGGGGAACTCTAGAAATAAAGCACTCATCAGTTACAGACAACTATTACGGTATATTGTTATAATTATTGATCTTATTATGCTAAACTTATAAATAAAATTTCTCAAAGGTATGCATGTACAAAAGAAAAAAGTGTGAATGGGGTTTGGTACTGTACATATTATGTTCAGTTAACAATCCAATATCTCAATCCCAGAACCAGAAATGAGGGCTTAAAGAGTCATAACTAGGGTCTGAAGCAAGACTTTTCTTTTGTCTCTGACGGCCAGGGTAAAGTCAGCCTCAACTGTCAGGCATGGAGATGCAGGAGCGTCCTTTGCACAGGCAGGGACCTGGCAGAGAACTGTACCCTTAGAATGGCAGCTGTCAGATTTGAACTGTGAATTCTTAAAGTATTCCCTCGGGCCAACACACAAAAAAAAAATACCCACACTCGGCTTCCCACCCCTCAGTCAAAGAATTTTTGTTTATGTCTTGAGCCAGGACTGTCATAGGTAGCCTGTGATGGCCCCAAAGGTCTACTTAAGCCTCCCAAGTTCTGAGATCATACTACATATGCCACCATGCCAGACTTAAGACTTCAACTTCTTTTTCTTTAAGGAGACCATCATGGCTAACTGTCCAGGGTCTTTATTTCTGCGTGCTTCCATATGCCAAGACACTGAGGCTTCAAAGAGTAAAAGAAAGTGCCAAGGAGTAAGAATAGCCCGGCAGACTTCTAAACCCATCTGCAAGTGTTTATAGAACCTTCGCCGCACTCCATTCTGACCTTAACTTTTTCACGGTCTCCTTTCCAAACACATTTTCCTGTTGCAGATATTTAAAATTCTTTTCTTTCCTTTCCTTTTCTTCTTTTCTTTCCTTTATTTTTTTCTCTTCTTCATATGAGCTGAAGAAATGACTGCCCCATGGAAAGCTCAGCTGGGAAGTTCTGCTGATGGAAACTGACCGGACAAGGTCATTCAAATGCAGGTTGAAGTTCCCTTTGGCTTTTGTGCCTACTCGAAAAAAGCAAAGACATTTGATTTGTTAAATTTGGAAGTACGGATTCTGCCCAGCACTCGGACAGAGGTAGGTCAGGCTGGGTCAGGTCTATTTGTAGGTCAGTAAGTGGGGCTAATTCTGGTTTGGCTCAGCACAACCACAGCCTTGGAGTGTTCTGAAATGTTCTGTTTCTATTTAGGGGTCAGAGTTGAAAGAAAATATGTGCCCCCGCCCCTGAACTCTGTATTTCAGAATTATAGTGTCACACCAGTCAGGCCTAGAACTGCAAACCGCTATGGAAAAGAGAGAGAGAGGGAGAAAGATTGAGTTTGGAAGGCACGTAAGGGGTTGAATACAAGGTTACTTTCCATTAAAACATTGCTGGAGGCTGAAGGTGTACCTCAGTGGCAGAGAGCTTGCCTAGCATGAGAGCCTCTGCTCCATCACCAACACACACACACACACAGAGCACACACATATCAAAAATACACACTCATACAAATATACTCACAACCACAACTCAGACAAATCTGCTCCATCAACAGCATTACACACATCAAACAAAACACACTCGTACAAATATATTAACACACAACACACACAGTGGAATTGAGATCAGCATCCAAATTTTAATGTGTTTTAAATTAATGTTTTTTAAGGAAATTTAGTCATTGGAGCACACGGCCAGGGCATTCATTTGTCTTGCCGTTTTCGTCTGTCCATTTCCTTTCTCTCGCTTACTCAGCACTACAGAGGCCTCACACATCAGCTGACATGCACTTCACAAGGGAACAGCCCGTTCATTGCACTCTCATGGCCATTCATTACATGGACTTACCACGCCTATGGCGGTCTCTCACTGAACTTTCTTCTTCCTCCCACCCTCTGATTCCCTCTGACCCTGCCTTCGAGGCCATTCTCAAATGTCTGCCCTGATCCCGGATGCCGACCACGGCTGCAACTCGTCGGGCCTTCTCATTTTCCCGAAGTAATTAAGTTCCCTAATGATAACGAAGCATCATTACAATAATATTGATACCCGCTGTAATCACCAGCATTCTGGCTTCCAATCTCCAGTATTTCCTTGGATCAGGTAGTTCCGTGCTAACGCAGCCGAAGGTCACCCGATGAAAGAGCTGATAGCTGTGCGGACGCCTCTGCTTAGCATGCATGCGGAGTTGCGCTTTGCTGGCATCGGCTGGCTAATCTTTCAAGTTGTCCTTTTTTGACTTTCTCAGTTTAATCAGTTTAATCTCATCTTCCCTCTTCTCTGATTACCAGGATTTTCTGTAGAAACCTGGCCTCCACAACAAAGACCATGTGGCAATTTATTCTCATATTGATTTCAACATCTCTTTGCCTCTACCAATGGGCCAATACCAGGGGAAGGGAGGAAGCTAGAGAGACGAGACCTAGGGAGGAGATGAGAGGGTGATGCAGAGGCTACTCTAGTACCTGAGTTAGTAGGAACACTGTAGATGTTGAGTGTCTTGGCAAGTTAATTCCACTTTAAATGCACAGAAGACAGAAATGACAGCTAAAGAGGGAAGTACCTACAGCGAGTTAGCATTAAAGGCAAGCCTGGCATTCCACAGTAAAGACACACCCTTAGTGAAATCAGAGACTCCATCACGTGTTGAAGTAGATGAGACATGCACCAACAGAGTCCCTCAAGGATTTGCTGTATTTGGCTTTAATCCATATCTCCTGGTCCTCTTGGGGGAGTGAGCAGAGTCCCCCAGGGTCTTGGACAAAGAGCAGGCATAAGGCCATTATGCAGAGAGGGGGAAAGGGGAAGGGCAGCTCGAAGGAAGGTGGGGGACATATTCATTAAGCATCCCTGGGAGATATGCAGACAGTTTAGCGCAGGCTCGGGCTTCCAGCACCATGTCTGAGGGAGGAAATAGCGATGACTGAGGGCTTGGCCTGTGGATACATTTAGAAAACAGTTGGCCCTGTGGGTCATATTTAAGTGTTATATATTGAACTCATACAATTAACTGTGTGAGCCTTATAGATCTCAGGCACTGTGGGAACTTGGTTACCATGTGTTTAACCACATGATGTGCACTGGAAGAAACAGCAAGTAAAAGAAAGGAACTGATTTTTTGTTTTTTTTATATTTCCCCCTTAAGAAAAAGTTAAACATCTCCTTAGGCATTGGATTTATTGCAGGGCTGATGAGATGGCATAAGAAGGTAGGGGTGAGGAGGAAGAGGGGGAGGTAGAGGAGGAGCAGAAATGTCCACAGGAATTCGTGCGTGCTCCAGAACTGAAATGAATCGCTGATTTTTCAATTCTCAGCCTCTTTCCACTCGTTCTGATACAAGCTACCACGATCATTAAATGCTTAGCGAGTGAGGAAAAAAAACCCAAAAGAAAACCAGTTTTTTTCTGCGGCGGTTACACTCGGTTTTAAAAATCATAAGCCTGTAATTTAAAATGGACTGTTCCAGCTTAAAGAGAAATGACCCCAAAGGCCTTGTGTGCTAAATGCTTGGTAGCCAGCCTGAGGTGCTGTGTGCCGGATGCTCGGTAGCCAGCCTGAGGTGCTGTGTGCCGGATGCTTGGTAGCCAGCCTGAGGTGCTGTGTGCCAGATGCTCGGTAGCCAGCCTGCCTGTGGTGCTGCTGGGAGATGGTGAAAGCTCTAGGGAGTGGGGCCTCGTGGGAGGAAGTAGGTCAGGACTGTGAGCATGTGAAGGATGGATGGATGGCTACTTCCTGGCTGCTGAGATGTTAGCAGGTAACTGTTCCAGGCTCCCACTCTCTCTACCACACCACAAGCCTAAAGCAATGGGTCCAGCTCACCATGGCGTGCCAGCTTTGAACCACGTAGCCAAAATAAACCTCTGTTCCTTAAGCTGATTCCCATCAGGTGTTTTTGTCACAATTGACTCCTGTGCCCACTTCATCTTTGCCTGGAATGGGGCCTTCCGTGGACGGAGTGAGCGGAGGGTAGGGGTGTTTGCAGGGTGAACACTCAGGGTTTGCAAGGCGAGTCTTTGTGTCTGATCTTCGGGATTTCTGGAGATAATGATATACCGTAGCCAGCTCGAAAGAACATCGGTTTTAGGAGCTATGAACTTACAAGAGCCATTTGTCTAGCCGATCTGTTCCCATTATTCTCCCCCATCCTGCACCTTTATATATCTCCATTGATCAAATTCACACAAAATAAAGAGATGGAGAAAAACACTGCTCAGCCATAATTTCCTCTCCTTTCAAAAGGCTACCCCACACCTTCCCTGTTAAATAATTCTGTATGATATAAAACACTCAACTTCCTTTTTTTTTTTTTCTTTTCTTTTGGTAAGCATGTGTTTTCTGTTCCCTTTAAATGGAAGTCTTTCACTCACTAGGCCTTACACGCTTAATGACAATATGCTGGAGTTCGCCCAGGAGAACAATACCTCCATTAATCTGCCTCATGCTTAATTGGTAACTACTGTATGGGCTGGCATTTCAAACACAGATTGCAAACGTACTTGAATTAGTTACTGTTTAATTGATACAAGCGGTGCTCAGCCTAGAACCAACATGAGGCTACTGTAAAAGAGAGACTTGAAAGGAGAGATGGGGGAAAAAAAAGATGTGATTGTGACTCATCTTTGTGTGTTTATATCAATTACTCACAGAATATAATTACATTTCTGTTCACATTGCCGTAACAGGAAACAGACCAAAACAGACTGCAAAGGCACACCTGTAAGGCTTGCAGAAAACAGGGGAGCGAGCCATCTCCAATTCCCTCTTCCTGTCTTCGTCTTATGCTTCCCCTTCCAGCGCTAGTTATGTATGTATGACCGAGGTTGGGGTGTGTGCTATTTATCACAAGATGGAATGCCTGAGAGGATAATTTTGACAATCTCTCTAGAATAGCAGGATTTCAAGGAAATAGAACACTATCGTGGCAATAATTCAACTCTATTGCCTTTCACACCAGTGTTCCTTTGAACATATTTTTGACAGAGAAAAATTAATTCTTTGAGATTAATTCCCAAATAATTCTATGTAGGCATGCCTTGCAAGAACTATTCAGCCTGCCTTTGAACTGAAAATGTTTTGATCTGGGGTATGTGGTAATATTGGGCTGGGGTTGTAGCTCACGGGTAGAGTATTTGCAAAGCAGCTTGGTCTATCCTAGCTACCACGAAAGGAAATGCAGAATGCCTGGGTTGACTGTACCCTCTACACCTAGACCTGCATTAAGGCATTCTATATACAGTTGCTTGCATATCCTTCCAGATAGCTTCCTTTCTTCCACAGTTAGATTCTTTATACCACTTACGGAGTAGTTCGTGTAAGTAACTAGACAAAAAAAAAATCATTAAACCAAACTTTATAACAGTTAGCACATTTTTAGGCTTTCATGCTTTTGATTTACGTAAGGCAAAAAAGCTGTAGCAGTATGTTGCTGTGTCAGCTCACCACGGAAGACAGGGGCGTTTCCATAGGTTCTGGCAAACCCTGCCAGGCCTCAGCAGAGGGACCGCTGTCAAAGCAAGGGACATAACGGACAGAAAAAAAAAAAAAACAACAAAAACAAAAAAAAATGTAGATAAGAGGCTTCTGCTCCAAGCCTGGACTTCCACAGCAGGGGGAACTGGGCCAGTGGGAAGAATTTCCAGCCAAAATGTTTTGGTGGGCAGCTTGCCATTCTCCTCTCCACTGCTAAGGGGAAATATACTTCTTCATAGACCTCAAATGCAAGACTCTGAACTACACACACACACACACACACACACACACAGACACACAGAAGCTGTCAGAAAACTCATTTTGTAGAACAGTGCGCTCCGGCTTGCATTTCTGTGCCATGGGTACCACCAGTGTCGGGAGAGAGCTTAGGCTGCACGATCAGGAAAAGCGGTCAGAAACTTTGCTTCCTAATGCTTTGACAGACCCCTGCCAAGGTTCTCATACTTTACTAGAAAGAATTCCCTCTTCTTTTTTTCTTCAGTACCCTTTATCTGCAGATAGCTCTTTCTCTATGGCTCTCACCTTTGGGCCCTCTTTCTCACTTAATTTTCACAGCCTTCTCTCTTCATAGAGGCTTATTTCCTTTCTCACTCTCCTCCTCCTTCAGGAGACATCTACTCATTATTTTTGCACCCGTAGATAGATAGATAGATAGATAGATAGATAGATAGATAGATAGATAGATAAACTCTGTCCTCTGGGAGGTGTCCTGAGTTTACTTTACTGGACTCTGTGAGCTCTGGACTTTCTCATTCTTCCTTGTCTCCACATTGGATGTTAGTTGGCACGATGATGTGTCTCACATTGTAGGCACCACTTGTAGTTGTACACCTACAGTGGCAGCTCAGCCAAGAAGACACGGAGACATATTCATAGATGCAAACCCGTGCCAGACCTCAGTAGAGCAGAGGTAACCACCATCTTGATAAACACCATACTAGACAGCGGAACCCCAAGTGTCTCATCTCAGGGGTTTTTATTGATACCTAAGCTCCTCAGGTGTTCTACTGATAGCATGTGCAGATCACGAGCAATCAAACATCTTTTAGGTAAAGCCAGCACCTGCACCTGCAGACAATACTAAACACCAATGTCTAGCCAGCACTTTTCCCAACAGTGCACAAAACAACCATTTTAAACATAATTAAAAATAAATGTCTGCATCAAAAAGCTGCTGTCTTGATTTGCAGGTGTATGTGGCTCTCAGAAGAAATGAAGTCTCTTAAAACAAGCAAAATTATTTTGTCCAATCGCCAGTGAAAATTCTGTCATTGATTCAGTAAGTAGGTGTTATTGAGGGTCTATTGAACATCCAGTTTGGTCTGAAAATATGAAAAGCTTATCTCAATAAAAGAGGCAATGAGTTTCTAGCTGACACAAAGGAATGGTTTGTATACCATTTAACAATTACTTTAGGGGTTGGGGAGATAACTAGGTAGAATGCTTGCTTTGCAAACACAGGGACGTGAGTTCAATCTCCGGCATTCAAGTAAGAAGCCAGGCATGGTGGCACTTACCTGTATTTCCAGGGAACTCTCCCAATTGGTGAGAGGCCCAGGTCCTCATGAGAGATCCTGTCTCAAATAAACAAAGTGCCTGGTGCCCGAGAAGGAATGAGAGCCACAGCTGTCCTCTTGCCTTTACGTACACACGAGTACACATGGGAACACTCGCACACACACGTGTACAGCTCGTCCTTTATTATCGTGCTGTGTCATGTGTCTCGGATCATGTCTCGCAGTATGAACTTGACCTTTATTTGCTTATCTATTTGGTTTTCTCTGATGTTAAAGCCCATCAGGTTTGTGTTCTGCTCCTCTGGGTGCTGCTCACTTGCCTCTGGAAGCCTCACATTCCTTTCTCCCACAGCAATGAGAAATAGGATATGTGGGCTAGAGAGATGGCTCCATGGTTAAGGGAACGTGCTGCTCTTGCAAGAGACACAGGGGTGTAGTTCCCAGCACTTGCATAGTGACTCACACATGCCTGTAACTCCAGCTCCAGAAGCTCTGACGCCCTCTGCTGGCCTCCATGAGCAGTGCACCATTTAGTGTACATACAGACCAGCAAACACACACATGTAAGGATTAAATAAATAAATAAAATTTAAGTTTAATATCTCATATATCTTTCACCCTGTGCACTTTCTCTGTACCTCTCTTGTGAGGTACTGACTCCACCTGACACTATATATATATATATAAATATATATATATATATATATATATATATATATATATATATATATATATAATGTACCATGATTCTCATGGATTATTCCCTGGGAAATAATATATATGAATAAAGATCACTGAGAAAAAAACACAGATGAAATAGTCAGTTGTTCTTTAGGCCCTTGGTTGGCTCTTTGGCTACCCGTAGCCATATTTATAAAGTGAGCTGGTCTCCATTTGATGGACAAGTAGCCATTGACGTTTACACAGTGCAATCCCTTTTCAGGTGGCTGTTTTGTATCTCTCCTTCTGGTGTTGAATGATCACACCATTCATCCAGTAACAAGAGCTACCACTTCTCATCTGTTCTTAAGTTTCGGCCCCAGCCTTCATTGCTCACCCTCAGCACCAACTTGATTTGGTCACCAAGTCTCACCAATATCAGTGTGCATTTAGTTCATGACATTCTCCCTATGCTGGCAAGGTGAGTCAGTCAGGGAGGGGTCTGTGTGGAAAGCATGAGGACCTGAGGTTAGGGCACAGCACCCACATAAAAGATGGGTGTGATGGCATGTGACTGTAATCCCAGTGTTGGAGGGTGGAAGACACAGGTAAATGGCTATTCAGTCTAGCCAAGTTAGGGAGCTCTGTGTTCAATGAGAAGCTCTATATCAAAACTAAGGCAGAGCGTGATGAAGGAAATCACCCAACATTGACTGCTGTTTCTACACACGTGCACATCACACATGCACATGTGCTCACACCCACATGCTCATGTGATTAACACACACACACACACACATATTCACACACTTCCTCTCGAGCCCAATTCTGTGCTGTGCAGGTCTTCTTATCCCTCACCTGAAATTATGTCCATAGCCTGCAGCCAAGGTTTGGAGAAGGTTAGTTCTAACAGTTTGTGTGATGGAGTTGCTCCTCAGGGAGATGGGTTTTAGTGGTGGGTTTTTCCAAGGTGGAGCCTGGTAGGTCCTTGGTGGAGCCACCCTTAGAAAGGATTAAAGAGTTCTAGTGGAATGGCTGTACTTCTTCTTGAGAGTGAGTTGTTATAAAGAGAAAGAGCGGCCTCCCTTCTTTCTCTCCTCCTTCCCCTCTCGGCCTCATCTTGTTTTCCCCACCAGCCCTGTGATACAACTGTGGTATGACACAGTCAGAGAGACCCTTAGGGAGCCAGTGCCTTGCTATTGAAACTTCCAGCCCCGAAACCATGGGCTAAACACATCTCTTAAAGAAGAAGTCACCCACCCCCCAAGAGTTTCATCCTAACAATAGAAACCGGACAAGGTAAGTCCACTAACTAAACATCGTCTCAACCCACTGCTGAGTCTTCCCCAACACATTACGTAGAGATGATCTCAAAGCGTGAACACGCACCACTCCTTCCTGGACACTCTCCAGACCCCCCAAGAGTTAGGGAAATGTACATCACATTCTACTCCTTGCCTGCTTCTCTACGACCCTTCATCCCCCCAAAGATCCCCGTCTGACTAGTCCAACTTTTTCTTCAAGGACCCACTTAGTCGCCATCGCTGTGAAAAGCCTTCCAGCCTTCACCGAGCGGGGCAGCTTTGCACCTTCTGTCCTGCCTCAGACCCCACACGTACTTCCGTTACCATCTCCGCCACGTGCTGCCGCGTCTACAAACCGCTTGTGGCTTTCCTATTAGCTAGTAATCTTCTTTTTCTCTCTTGGATTTTTAACTGTTCAGATACTTTGTATATTTAAAGTCTGTTTTTTTTCTTAATGCCTTAGATGAGACATAAAACCTAAAACGGAGCATATGGACATTTGATCCCTTGTTTTCTTTTAAATTTCCTTTGGCATTAATTAGCTCAATGACGTTGGGTAAATCGTTTGGCCTTCCTGGCGTGAGCGTGGCACTCTGTGGAATTCTCTCTCAGGCCCTTGTTACACTAATCTTCGTACTCGCACGTTTCTCTCCGCATTAGGCTGTGTAATTAGGCATTTAATAAAAGTTTTGGTGGTTTCTATGGTTGAATAAAAATGATCCCAGAAGTTCAGCTTGAAAGTGTCCTTAAATGCTAATTTTTGTCTTTACACTAAGCATACAATTGCGGTATGTAATTTATTTTCATGCGTTGTGATTTTATTAGCAAAATTGAAAGTGACTCACATTGAGAGTTTATCCCGCAGACAGTAAGAAGGAGCAGAAGAAAGCGATGGGGCAGAGTATGAGGAGAACTACGTCCAAGGGAACAGCAAATCAGTGCAAAGTTAATGCCAGACACCAATAAAATCAGATGTCTCTACCACAGGGGTTTGACCCAATGGGAATAGGCTGCTTTCAAATGTGATCCAAGCTCCCTGCACTCACAGGGAAAAGAACAACAGTCTCAGATGGGGAAATTATCATAGGGAAAGCTCAGCCTTCCAGCACGAACTTCTTAAGTGAAGCTTTTTTCTCCATGTACCAAATACCAAATGGTGCACCAGATGTTGGTGCAAAGGCAGTTCCTAAAGACAGCCTGGGAATAGAATTGTCAAGGCTGTTCTCCACAGCACTCAAGACCAAAAGTAAGAACAATCCTGCACATGGGTCCAAGAAAACCTCTGTTACACAACCTTCTGATGACAACCAATTAGGAAAAAAAGCCTGGGAGACCTAGATAAATCAACCAGACGTCACGTTTGTCCATATTCTGATGAGGTCAGCATGGTACCCCAAGAAGTGACCGTTCCTGTCTGCTTCAAATTTTACTAGCATGTATGTGTGAGCATGTGTATGTGCGTGTGCACATACGTATGTGGAACATACAATCAACATCAGATGGCTTTCTCTATCACTCTTCATCTTATTTTTTTATTTATGTTTTTAGGAGTCGCTATCTCTTACGGAACTTAGAGCTTTTTGATTCAGTTAGACTGGCTAGCCAGGAAACCCCCGGATCTTCCTGCCTCTGCCTCTCCAGCACCAGGATCCCAAGCCTGAGTTGCACCATCCAGATTTTTCACTTGGTTACTAAGAATCAAATTCAGGTCCTCATACTTAGACAGCCAGGACTTTACCAACTGAGCCCAACTAGCATTTATTTATTTATCTACCTATTTATTTACCAACACCCTTCCTGTGTCTTCTCTCGGTTTCACTGTTAACCAACTGTGACTCTGAACAAGTCAATGTCTCTGCCCTTTAGTTCCATAGCCTATGAAACGGGGTAGGCAGCAACATGTAGCTCATGGAGTAGTCGCAGGATAAAAAGCGAGCCCACCATGCAGGATAGAGCTGAGCATCTGGAAGTGCTATTTCCGTATATTATGTTGCCTTTTATAGCCACGATGGATGGGCTTTTGATTAGTACCAGAACATGGAGACACAAAATAAAAACAAATGCACACTGTCTTCCTGAGAAACTCGTGGGTCAGATTGCTTTCGTCCTTTTTTTTCCTCCGGCTGAGGATAGAACTGGAAGCTTTGCACGTGACAGGAAAGCACCCTACTAAGTCGTCACTGGATGTAATCTCGGACACTTTGATAATATATTATGCATAGTTATAGAAAGTGTTATTAAAATTAATATACAGAAAAGCTTTTTATCAGTGTGTGTGTGTGTGTGTGTGTGTGTGTGTGTGTGTGTGTGTGTGTGCGCGGGCGCCCGCCTCTGTACATGGCATGGAGTTGCAGGCCAGAGGACAACCTCAGAGGCCATTCTCCCAATACCATTATTTTTATTTATTTATTTGTTTTCAGAACAAGAGCTCTCACAGTCCTGGACTCACTAAGTAAGATAGGCTGGTTGTTTAAGGAAGCCACCTGTCTCTGCCTCCCCAGTGCTGGGATTATAATTGTGTGCCACATGCACAGCTTATTTTTAATGTATGTTCTGGGAATGAAAACCAGGTCTTTATGTTGCAAACCATGCACTTCCCTGATTTTTTTTAAAAAAATATGTTTTAAACATCTAGTGCTCTTGTGCCATGGAAACACGTAGTTCATCTGCTAGACTGGTGGAGGAGATGACCTGTAAGCCTGGTAGCTTGGTGTAGTGTAGCTTAGATGTTCAGGGTGCCTTCTCGATTTGAATTCCTGGTGCTAGAATTTCTACTTCAGTTTGAGGTTAAATATCTTTTTTCGAGATCAAGAAAAACAAATGAATAAAAACCTGGGCGTAAAATAGTACTTCTCTCTGATGGATAGTTCTTCTTTCCCTAAATTTCTTAACTCCGCAGAGGACTGATGCTTTCCCAGTTAACTTTCAGTTCCCTTTGAAGTGCCAGACAATTTGAGGCTAATCAACCCCCGGAGGGTCTCTTTCTAAGTTCTATATCCTGTGCCGCAAGAAGCATCTCTCAGAGTGGCAGACCTAATTTTTCTGAGTGTTCTCACCCCAGTTAAGAAGAGGCGAGCTTGCCATGCCTGGGCCTAAGCCCTCCTCCTGCCATTGGCATTGTTGGTCAAGACCACAGGCGCTGGCCTCCAGGAGAAGCTCATGGGGATCTCTGTCCCTTTTCTCCATGTTTCTTATCTCTCCTTATGCCCTAAAGATGGGACATAAGATCAAGTCACCTTTCCTGGAAGGGAGGAAGAGTTGTGATCTGAATTGTTCATACCCTGACAAAACTTTCCAGGAAATTCAAGGGACTGTTCCTGGATACAATATTTCCCTCCATGGTCTGTTTCTTTCTCCAAGGAGGGAAGAATATCACAATGGGCCAGAACCATTTGCCTTGTGGGAATTCAAGCCATCTCGCTTTATCTTTGAGTCTCTCTGTCTCCTACAGTGGTATGTCTCTTGCCTCAGAGAGCAGCCTTGGATCAAGGCAAGATTTGGGCAAGCCAGTTGCAGTGGGATGCTTGGCATTAAGTCATCCCCGGCTTCTGCCTCCCTGCCCTCTTCCTCTCTGCCACTCCAGGTTTCTGCTTCCTCACACCACTGGAGGCCTGCCTTACCTAACCTTTCCTTGTGCCTGCATGGTCGTATCAGAGACCCACGTGTGGGTTTAGTGACTAGCTAAATGACACGGTTCATCATCTGTGTTAAAGTCAGAGGCCAAACCCCAAGTCCCCACCAACTGGTCAGTGGCTGGCTTTGTCACCGATTTCTCTCATGGCTATGCCGACCTTGCAAGCTCACCTCCAGCCCATATCCATGACAAGGTAGCACGTGGTTATTTCTGAGTTCTGCAAATAACAGCATAGATTTCTTTAATTGCAACTGAACTTTCACAACTGCAATCTGCAGCTGATGGCAGTCACACCACTATTTAGCTACTAGACAGGCAATTCTCGGGTCCCTACACACTGCTCCCTTTCTAATGGCCAAATGAGGTAGAAGGACCTATTCCACCTTCAGAATCTCATCCTCTCCATGTCAGTCACAGAACCTGCAGAGTTGATTAGAAAACTGGATAATGTTTAAAGCCATAAGTCTCAGCCAATAAAAACTGCTGTTTGAGAAGCTTTCCCAGTCCTGTTCTTGTAAAACTTTTGGATATTTTTTTCCTTAATTATTTTCCAGTAAAATCAATTTCTAAACATTCTCATGGTAATTATTTATGACAAAATCTATTCTTCAGTGGACCAGATAAAGTTGGGAGCAAGGAGTCTATACTCTGTAATTATTCCCTATTTTTAAACATGTCATAGTCTTGTAATAAATATTGACTAAAAATGGCTAAAAATCATAAAATGATAATTACAGGAAAACGTGCACAACCAATAAATATTCTAAAATATTCATTCTTCCTAGTTATCACAGAAATGCACATCGAAACTACCAAATTGGGAGTAATTTTAATATTTGAATAATATTACAAGAGAGCTATCAGGGATTATTGCTGAGAGATAGAAATCTTCCTGAGAAGTAATTTGGCGACATGTTTTAAAGATCTTTAAAATTTATGTTATCAAGAAATATTTAACACCATAGAACAATCCTTAGGACATAACGCTAGCTTTAAATTATATCATCCCATCAGTGTTAATCAAAGGTTTAATCAGGGTTGGGTACTGTTATATGTGTGTGTGCATATATAAGTATAATATGTGTACATCCACATGTATACACGCAGATACACAGACACACACACACCTATATATGTGTGCATACACACACATATACACATATACATATACACACATACATATATATGTATACATATATATACACATATACACACATATATACACATATATATGTGTATATATATGTATTTTACATATATGTATATATTTATATGTATATATATACACATATATATATATATACATATATATATATATACACATACACACACATATATATATACATATATGTAAAATAAAAAAAAAAAGCCAGGCCGACATGTGACAGGAATCATGTGACAGGAATAGTAAGTCAACAATATGCCTGTGTGACCTAGAAGGTCCTAATTGCAGCCAGAGGAGAGCACTGCAGTGGAATGTTGAAGAGGATTATTATTTTAGGCAGAAGAGTCAAGGGAACCCTTTCTCAGGGAAGGTGTCTGGAGTAGAGTGAGAAATGCCATGAAGCGAGCCCCACGTCCCTCTGGGTTGGAGAGGGTGCAGCAAGGGAAACACCTCTCCACCCAGGAGCACCTGACAGCTTTTCCGAAAGCCCGGTAGAGCGGAGAGGGGAGGGCATGGGGTCAGAAGAAGCTGACATGAGGAAACCTCACTTAAATGTTGGCTTCAATCTTCTGGAAATGGTAAAGCGAGTCCGAGTCATGTCGATGTGACCTGTGTGACCCGGCCTAGATAAAGCCGTTCACAATCTGCCTTCGTAGAAATATCTGCCAGATCCTGTAGCATCCGTGGACACTTCCACGGTCAGAACACCTGTTGGTAGTGGGGTCCATCCCTCTCGGGAGAGTCGGTTTAGGTCCTGAAGAGCACAGAGGGAAGAATACATCCTCATTGACCCAACATCCTTGGCAGAGCTATTTTATTTACTTTATTTGTGTGTGTGTGTGTGTGTGTGTGTGTGTGTGTGTGTGTGTGTGTTCCATATGTGTATGGTGCTTGGCGTGTAAACGCCAGGTATCTGCATGCCACGATGTGTGAGCAAGGTCACAGGACACCTTCCAGTGTCGGCCCTCATTCCACCCTTGCTTGCTCCTACACAGAGGTTAACTGGCCAGACCTTTTGCTAATAGTCAGAGGAAGATAACTTTTCAAGGGAGTTTATTCTTTAAATATTTTCCATGAAATGCAGAGACCCACATGAGTTGTGCAGACGGTGAAAGCTGCAGTGCATGTCTTGCTCCCTTACCCGTGACCAGTGGACCAGATTCTTCAGCCGAGAACTGTGTTCCAACTGCAAGAGACTTCGAAATGCCCCTCACAGATGCTGGTTGGTACCACCCGGGTACCAGGCGCTCTGTCTTCTTGGGTGGTTGCTTTCCGGTTATCTCTGTTCATAAACCCTTAAAATATTTTGAAAACTCAAGTACATTCTCACATATATTTTAGGTTGACTTTTAAATTTTTAATCACTAGTTCAAATTATTGCAATTGATTTAATTTCTTGCAGATTATAACTCTTGACATTTTTAAAGAAAACTATTCTGTCACTCTCTGAGATGTATCAAACGGAATATAAATACCAGAGCAATTTGCTATCCACCAGCATCAATTTAAAAATATTAACAAGCTGTTCCAGAGTCAGTAATGCTACAGTGTTCATTTTTCTCTGTACACGGAAGACATACTACATGGAAATCCAGTGTTTATCATTCACTTGGGCGTCAGGGCTGAGTCATTTTTTTGCATTGACTTATTATTAATATTGTATTATAATTCTTGACAATTGTTAAAGATAAAGCTTACACTTTATAAATGCTTTCTTTTCACTGGAATGACCTCTGACCTAGCATTAAACACCTTTACACTGTCTTTGAAAAAGAAAAGTGCTAGAAAATATTGTTGATTTCAATAAGTAAATGGACACAGAAGATACGGTGCAGTCACTCACTTCCCTGTACGTGGAAACTATGCATAGCAAGCGTAGCAGACTGATCTGTGGCAAACATACTTTAATGACTAGCTGGAAACTTTTTTAGTATCTTCTTCATTTAAAAAAACAAACAAACAAACGTGACTTGCAAAAAGATTTTTTTAACTAAATTTGAAAACCTTCCCAGATATAGCACGCATCTTTCTCAGTGGGGGAAAAAAAATACATAAAGACTTTATCAGGATTTATCAAATGACAATTATATCAGCTACTCTTTCGCTCGAAGGCATTTTGTAATAAATATTTATACATGATCCACTAAAAATATTGGTTTAAAATGTTCCATTTCAAAACTCTTGCTGACATAATGAAGCATTTTTCTTCTGTATCACATACTTTGAGTATGTTTTGTCAATGCTTGGAGATTCATATTCGGCCCGTTAATTAATGAGAACTGTCCAGGATGTAAACAAAATGACAAATGGGTTCTCTTTGTCAACGCCACCAGACAAGTCAGATCCTTAACTACAAAGGTATAATCGCACTTTTCTGTTCAAAGCAAATGCATTAACGTGTGTCCCATGACAACCATCTCCCACTTGCACCCCAAGATTAAGATGGAGGAAATGATGGCGGTAAAGGGAGTGTGGTCATGAGTCTGTTGTGTAGTAGAGTGTGAAGCCTCTGCTCCCACGTGACAGTGGAATGGTACGGGAAAAAGTAGCGTGCATGGGTGAACACCCTTTCCTTGGGTGCCCAAGATCTTTTTACATGTCAAGAGAATAGACCAGAGTTATGATGGGTACGAACAGAGATTTTGGTTAGCAGTTAGCTTTATTCCTCATGATTATCACAGAATACCTGACAGAAGCAACTTTTGAAAAGAGAGGCTGGTTTTGAGTTATGGTTTCAGGGGATTTTGGTCCGTCACAGGAAGTCAGGAGGAGGCCAGGTGACCGGCTCTGTGATGGCCGAGTTGAGTAACTTTTTCTCCTCATGTTGTGACTGGCCAGGAATTTGAGAATATAGGCTGTTGCCAGAACTGGGTGTAAGCCTCAAAGGCCTGCTCATTATAACCTCTTTCTACCAGACTGGACCTACTTCTGAAAGATTCCACCACTTCCCAACACATTGCCACCCTCTGGGAGACAGCGATTCAAATGCAGGCTCCCACGGAGGGTATCTCACATCTGATCAACTACAGTCAGTGCAATGTGTGAACCTCTCCTCTTCCCAGGGAGAGGTGAGAAGGCTCCTAGAACACTCCCATCCCACGCCCGCCTTCTGTTGGGGGAATGCGTACCCACAGAAGCCATGGACCCGGACACTGCCTCGGTTAAACTGTCCACTTCAATCTTCATGCACAGAACAGTGTCCTTCTGTGACTGTCAATATAGAGACATGAAGAGAAAGAAGGCTCCATGGACTCAAGGGATTCATCACTTAGGAATGCGTGTGTTTGTCAGTCTGTGAGCACTCATTTAGTGCTTTATGAATTCAGGTGTCCGCCATGTGGTGAGAACACAGAAAGGGCTTAATTAACATCGTTCACCATGGCAATGGTCCGGTCATAGGAAGACAGAAGGTACAGACGCTTTGTGAGTTAAGGAAATGAAGGAGCATGTGTGTGGAGAACCAGTAAAGGCCGATTCCAGTTTGGCCCCTGCAAAGGAACTCATGTGGGAATTGGCCACAAAAAGATGGAACAAGAACATTTCATGATATACGTGTAATATGCGAAAATCCGAGTAGTTGAAATTAGAACCAAAAACAGATATACCACACTTCAAGAGTGTAGACCTGGAGAGAATGATGGAGAAGGAGTTAGAACACAGCACAGCAGCCTTAATTCTGAAGGCATTTTAACTTATAAAATAACTATAGAAGGCTGGAGAAAAAAGCAGAACCCTAGCAATCAGTAAGGCTGAGGCAGGAGGATCTCAACTTCTGACAAACCTGGGCTACAGACAGATGTTGCCTTTGAAGATGTATGAGAAGTAAGACAGATCCACAGGCACCCGAAAGCCTTTACTGGTATCAGTATTCGGTGTGCGTTCACTTGAACTTCACACACACATGTGTATATGTGCCTATGTGTATATACACATGTATGTGCATATACATATATGCATTCAAATCTTCTGCACATACCTCTGAGAGCCTGTCATAGGCTCTCATCTCTATTTTTCGCTTAAGTATGTGTTATGAAATATTTTTCATGTCAGTCCATTGTGTGTAGATCATCTTTTTCATGGATGGATGGCATTTCCTGTAGGTGACGATACATACTGTTGCGTGCGTGCTGAGGATTAAGCCTAAAGCCCAGGCTCCCTCACCACCTAATAACATCTTTACCACCAAGCTACACCCTCAGACTTTAATTTTTTACTTTGAAGAATTGTTACCAAGTTTTGCGATGATGAGGAATGCTGCAATTAAGAAATTATTACAGATTGCTCAGACTCCCTTGTTTGAAATTAGGCTCGTGTGACTTAAGGAGAATTTTGAAAGATTGTAGCACTTCACTATTAAACCATTGTTCCCAATACATGTTTGTTTAACTTCATTCTCAATTATGTTAGGCATTTTTTTAAGTTTCGTATGATAGATGACACTAAGAGAAATCATTCTGTGAGTTAGGTTCCTTTGCTTCTGGTGATGTTGATGTGATTTTTTTTCAGATGCTACCGGTCATTCTTTGAGTTTCTCTATTGAGAATTAAATATCGACATTTTTTTGTGACAAAATGAAAGGGGACACCTACAACTACACCCAAGAAAGTGTTTAGCTAGGTATTCAGAAGGAATCCCGGAGTGAACAATCAGACTGGGATGACAGAGGTGTTGGTGAACTGGATACCACAAAGAGCAGTTTCTGTAGCTGTCCGATCCAGGGCTGGGTCCAATGAACCCAGCAACATACAGCCTCTCTGCACCTCTGTGGAGAATGGAAAGGGATGTGTTACAAGGGTTGGGAACGCTTACAGAACTTGGCAGACTGTGGCTAAGAGATCTGAGACAGAGGTAAAGAAAAGCAGGCCTGTGTGTCAGAGTCTCAAAAGAGATAAGGAGCACCAGGATGAGAGGCCCTTTGGTGAGGTTAGACTAGGAACCAAGCACACAGGGACTAGAGATGTAAAACCAGGGAATGCTCCTGGTGTCGGAACCCATGCATGTGGGTATATAAAATATCAAGGGCGATTTAAGGTAGCAAGTCTAGTTTGTAGGACATAAAATGATGTAGGGACCAGGAGCCCAGTAGGCAGGAGCTTTTCCTAGTGAGTACCGTGGGATGTGGGTGCTGCCGTGTTCCTGCTTGTCACGTGAGCTCCTATAGGGCCGGGGAATTCTTAATCCAGTGAAAAAATCAGAAAAGATATCGAGGCCTTTGGCAGAGCTGGGAGGGTTTGGGGAATGTGGACCCCGCTACACTGGCGATACTTGGGTAAGGGACACTTTGGGCAGGGAAACAAGGATTTCTTTCATGTTGTGTCAGTATCTGAGAAAGACATCCAATCTGCACCTGAAAACCCACCACCGTATCTATCATTCTGAGCCGCTCTTGGTACCCAGGCTTGTTATCATCATTTCACAAATGAGAAACTGAGGCCTAGAAGGTTCACGATGGCTGAAGCTCAAGAGAACTGAAACCAGGCCACAGGGCTCCTAACTCCAAGGACAATGCTTTGAGCTTGTCCTGAATGCCTCCATCTGGTTTGGAGGCAGTTAAGAATCCTCTGAAGACTTCAGAGCCGATCAGAGCTGGCGGGTGATGTTACAAAACCAAACACATTAGTCACTTTCTCTCCTTTGAAAGTTCTCAAAGAAGAGAGGAGAACTTGGCCGTGACTGGCATATTTTTATCTAGTTCAAAGGTTCATCAAAGTCCTTCACAGCTTAATGAGTTAAAGTTTGCTTGCAACTGGGTAGGTAAACGCAGCAACCTAATTACGCTCTCTGCATATCAAAGGCTGCAGCTCACTTTGCCTAAATCTAATTTAGATATTTATATACTTTCTAAAAATAGAAAATTGAGAATTATCCATTATCCAGAACTAGTCATTCAATTAACAAAGAGAAAATACTGAAGAGCCCTGGTCCCAGTCATCAGAAAATGAGGGCACAGTACAATCAAGGACATGAAAGCTACTTACCCTCACAGATTACCCGGCCAGGGGAGGACTCGGTAAGCACGGGATCAGCATTTCCCCAACTCCATTGCCCATACTCGGCCCATTATATGTTTACAGACTTCTATGGTGCATTACCATAGTCCCTTCATAGGCAGAAAGTCCAGTGTGTCCACTGAGCCTCACCCTGCCTATGGAGGCTGGGAAACAACCATAACCTACATTATCCATAATGCCGTGTGAATACTCATAGCCATGCCGCATGATCCATCCACCTGGTCCCTTAAGAAAGAAACCGCAGGAGAGGTTGGGAGATGATGCAATGGGTAAGGCACTTGCCTTACAAACCTGAGGACTGGCGTTCAGACCTCGGATGTGAAGAACTCACGTAAAGCTGAATGTGGCAGGAAGTATCTGTAATCCCAGCACATCCACTGCAAGGTAGAAAGCTGAGACAGGAGACACTCTGGAAGCTTGAAGGCCATGTAGTCTGGGGTTTACATGATGAACAACAAAGGAGAGGCCCTGTTTCAGACAAAGAGGAAGTGAGCAGGGAGACTTGAGACCTCCACATACAGGCACTGCACATGCATGTTCAAAATAACATGCATTAACGTGCGCGCACACACACACACGCACACACACACACACACACACACACACACACACACACGCACACATGCACGCACATGCATATACACTATACACACAGAGAAAGGAAGGAAGAAGGAAAAAAGGACGGAAGGAAGAAAGAAAGGAAGAAAGGAGGAAGGAAGGGGGAAGGAATTAAGGAAAGAAGGAGGAAGGAAGGAGGAAGGAAGGAGGAACTATGTAGAATCATGTGACACTGACTCGTCTCTTTTATAGCCCTGCTACTCACTAACAGACACATGCGTCCATTGTCCCAAAGCACTCATAATCACGCTCATCCCACATGATCCAGCTGCCTGGTCCTTTAAGGAAGTCACAGTGGGCAAACCTGGGAGATGATGCAGTGGATAGGCCCTCGCTTTACAAACCTGAGGACCAGAGTCCAGATCCATGACCATAAAATAAGGTAACAAAGCCTAGGAGTCTCATCTTCCTTTTTCTTTTCTCAATTTTCAAAAGATGAATTTGTTCTTTTAAAATATGCAGGCTGAGTGGATTCCTTGGGACATTCTGAGGTATTTGCTACAGCATCTGACGGGGTGGTGGCTGGTGTAGACAGGTGAGCACATGTTAATGCAATCAGCCACTTACGCTGAGTGCACGGAGCATGCCTCAGACTTCTCCCTGGGGTACCAGAAGAGTCCTCTAACACCATGTAAATAGGCTGAGCGATATGTATTTCAGAAGGGAGAACATGACATGTTGAGGAAGGAGAACTCAGCTAACTTGCTGAAGTTTGAGAGAATTCTTAGGGAATGCAGACAGTGATAATATGAAGAAGGGAGCGAGGCTGGGAGGGGGCTCAGTTGGTTGAGCACGTGTCTTGCCTTCCGTTTCCAGCATCCGTGCATCTCACAGGAGCAGAAAGTATATAACTTGGCAACTGGCTGACATCATCTTTATTTAATGACACACGATATAAATAAAAGGGATAAATATTTTTACTTTCATATAAATCACGATGCAAAAAAAGTCAGGCATGGTAGCATGTGATCATAATCCCAGAGCCAGGGAGAAGGAAGCAGGAGGATCCCTGGACTCTGGCCATCAGCCTACTCTACTTGGTGGGTTCCAGCCAATGAGAGCCAATCCCTGTGCTCGCCTTCCCCACTCCCTCACAAGGAGACAATATCTGAGGAACAACACCCCAAGCTTGTCCTCGGGTTCATACACAAGCTTGAAAATGTAGTCACACATACACATGTGATACGCACATGAATATGCCCTAGTATGCATGCACATACACACACACACACACACACACACACACACACACGGGGAGACAAAGGCCAGAGTAAAGTTAGACAAAACTTGGTTCAAAGGCCACCTCTACTGTGTCCTAGCTGCATTTCAATGGCTTGTCTCATGTGAATCTCAGTCTTTATTTACAAAGTAAGAAGTACTTGCTTTTCTCTATTTACTTTACAGAAGGTGCTGAAACACAGTCAGAGGAGCCTACAAGGGGTTCCCTGCTTGTCGCCTCCCACAGAGAAAGGTAATAATAAAGGCTGACATCTGATATCATCCAGGGAGAAATCAAGCTATGAAAGGAATTCTAGTGTCTATACAGTACCTCTAAAGGTATCCGTGCATCTCACAGGAGCAGAACTGGCTGACGTCATCTATATTTAATGACACATGATATAAATAAAAGGGATAAATATTTTTACTTCCATATAAATCAAGATGTTTCGGTCATGAGTTATGCAGGCAATAATAAAATATGCACAGTGGTTTATTTGAAAGGCGTACTATTTTGGGTCCCAAATCGATTTGAAAGCAGAGTATTTTACAATAGTTTCATTCCTTCCAAATGTAGCTATTCTCAGCAGCAACCGTTTCCTAACCTAAAAAAGTCTTCAGTTTCAGTAAACACTTCCCATTATAGGGTACATTTGACCTCCTACTGAAAAAGCCACATTGCTAGTAACTTCCATCACGTGTAAAATCAGAAGATCAGCATGCATTCTGAAAAGGCACAGAGACCTCGCTTGCTACTTCCTGGTTCTCAAGGTGAGCTATGCTCAGCGACAGGATCAATGGGAAATAGATCTGGGAATCAATTAACAGAACAGGAAGGCTGAACTGGGGCTCCCTCTCTCAGTTAGAGAAGATTATAGTTTCAAAACAGGAGTTGATTACTGAGACTCAGTTGCTGTAGATGCATTTCCAAGATCCTTGCTTTCAATGGGAACATGACTTCCTATGTCCTTTCCACTGAGGATAAGTGATCCTCTCTTTCGATCTGAAGTTTTTGATGCAGGCTACTTTCTTGGAAACATGGACATTTTTGAGGACTCAACTCATAAGAGAAGATGGGTAATCTGATTGCTGAACAGTGGAGTCAAGCCAGGGAGAATCTGATGAGTGGCCAATTACATTTTATTTGTTCTTTTGGTTCTGTGGGGTTTTGAAACAGAGTCTCATGTCTGCTAGACTGGCCTTGAATTTGCGTAGTTGAGGAATGACCTTGAACTTCTGATCCTCTTGCCTCAGACTCTCAAACGCTGGGATTCCAACAGCTTTATGACATTCTGTGGATTGAACCTAAGGGTTCAACACCAACTGAGCTGCATTCTCACCCCTTCCTTGCCCGTTGAAGTAACAGCAAAATCTACAGTTCGGTATTGAAGTAATATGGTTACAGTTCTTCTTAAACCATCTGATACCTCAAACTTCCCTAGAAACGCAAATTCTGGGTCCCCACTCTGTATATTTAAGGGGTCACGTATTTTTCCATTAGTCTAGTTTTCTAATTTAGATAGTAATAAATATGAATAGATATCCTGTACTGGTGCGAGTTTGTTCTGCAAGGAGGTGAGTTTGGTTTTAGACTTCCACAGCAACACTAGTGACAGGAGGATGCAGAGCATTCATTCATGTGCAGTAATGATACGAATTCAGAGACTGCCTTTGATAAAAGAAGAACAGTACTTGGGACTGTAGTGAGTGTGGGGGTGCAGGCCATCTTCAGTGAACTAGCACCCTGGTCAGCTCATATTCCTGTTCTCCAGCTAGTATTGACTGACCCACATAGTCTTCGAGGAAATGCTGCTTGTCTTGAGAGCTACAAAGTCTGGAGAAAGCGAAGCGGTGAAAGTGGGATTCAGCCATGTACTAAGCAGATGATGCTGGGGATGCAAACAGCCCAGATAACTTGTTGTCACGTGTAAAACTGCCCTAAATGATTCTTAGACTCCAAAAGGTAGGTTGGGGATTCAGTGAAATGTGTTAAATACGTCCCACTGCAAACTGCAAGATGTGCTACTAATTTGGTATTAATACTTTAAATGGAAGTCCAATTGGCAGAATTATGTAGTCACTCTGTTAGTTTGAAGAAGACTTAATGACACAGTTGAAATCCAGGTTTTAAACTGAATAAAGCTACTGCACTTAGAAGAGGTGTACAGGGGCTGGAAGCTCCCAGCTCTGCTTCCCTTTGCTTCTGGAAACTCCTGGGGGACGTTCTGTTATATCTGTGAGTGATCTCCTCATGTGGTTTATAAGCCTAAGAGGAGGCTGATCATGGCCAGTCTATTTTGTGATAATTTAATTTGCTTTTATAGTATGTAAATATAAAAATAATAAATCAAAAAGAGAAAATGTATGTTGTGGAGCTCTGCTAACTACCTCAAGGGTTTCAGGTTGTGTTCAAAGCCACAGGGAGAGAGGAAGGACCAGAAAAAACTTAAAAGTTGCTGGATTTTATATCATACTTAGGCCCTCACTAAAGAAGATTTTGCTTCTGTTACAATAGGAATGTAGTCTGTCTCATTTATGGCTGTATTTGAGATTACAGAGGAAAACAGTATGGATGTTACAAATAGAGATAAATAAATACGTAAAGACATAACACGGAAAGAAATGCTACAAAATGCTAATGTGAATGAGGTCACTTCTGAACAACTGAATTATTCAGTCATTGAGTTTTCCAGTACTTTCTCAGTTTTCTGTGATTGGTGCATTTCTCTCTCTCTCTCTCTCTCTCTCTCTCTCTCTCTCTCTCTCTCTCTCACACACACACACACACACATACACACACACACACACACACACACACAGTTAAACATAAAGTCCACAGAGATCTAAAGTTTGATGTATACGTGTGACTTTCATCTCCTCAGACCATATTGCACATATCTCTTGCACACCTCTAGGAGGTGCTCTCTTAGTGAATGTCTATATTTTGAGCCCATCTTCATTACACACTGCACCCGGGCCAGGGCGGCTCTGAGATAGGTTGGTAGCATAATGCAGCCCAGTATATGGCCAAGGCAGTTAATCAATCTAGGGTACTCAGGTTACACCACAAAGTAGGGTCTGACATTCAGGTGACCCTTCAGGAAACCCCTCCTATTTGCTAGTCCCCTGCCTGATCTCAAGACCAGCACAGGTAAATCCCCGCTCCATACAGAGCTCCTGCTATGTATAGCAAAATTAATTTCTGTAGCTTCATTTAATCTTCCAGATAAGTCTGTGAAACAGTATCTCTCTTCACCCCACACTGTGGGTCCCAGATTAGGTGGTCAAAGGCAGAACTGCCTAGTAACCTTGCACCTTCCTACACATGGGAAAACCACGAAGACGACCTGCACTCTTTGCTGTGGATTTCCCGTGGGTGCCCCATCTCCTCCTCCTGCTAGATCTCAGGGGCTCGATGTGCTCCCTGCCAAACTGGAAAATGCAGCTCGGATGGAAGCCATGACCCAGCTCGAAGCAGAGCATTGCAAACAAGATTGATGCTGCGCAGAATTGGCTCACAGATCCAAATGTTAGACCTGAAAGAGAACAGAGTGGAGGGGCTTTGGCTGAAGCGCAGAAGATTGCGGAATTTCGTGATGATCCTTAGGAGAGAGATGGCATCTTATGCTCGCTTGGAGAGACAGACGCTCTGACCTCTAGCTTAGGAGATTTATGAAGACAGGGCAAAGGAGATTCCCCAGGGGCTTGAGCATTGGCTAAATGTCTATCTACCCAGCCTCTTGATTTTCCTTCCCCTGGATCCATTCAGGCCCTTTATCTTACAGACATAATTTCTCTTTAGCTGTAGATACATTGTATAACTACAGTATATATATATATATATATATATATATATATATATATATATATATATATATATATATATATATATATAATGTCAAAGGGTGCACACCCAATGCCTTTATTCTGACTGAACTCAAATGCAATTTAAACAGCTGCCTTAATGTAGTTGGAATAATTAGCCCTTCCTCCTAAGTACCATTCATCTTACCTCGGGTTAAGAATTGGTCATCAGATCTATTATGCCTCCTTTTCTGGAGGCAGCTGGATGCATGTGCCCTGCTCCCAGCCTGCAGTGGGAGTGGTACGCACTGTGTGGACTTCACAAACACGGTGGGGCCTTCTGGAATGCATCCAGGTTGTCTTGCACTCGAGGTATGTGCCTTTTTTTGTGGTCAACCCCATGAAAACAGCCTGTTTCTGGACTACATCCGCCCTTTAGAAATGCTGTTTGGATACCTAATGAGGTCCACCCTCCCCTTCCGGTTAACTTGAGTACCTGCTGCCAGAGTTAATAATTAACAAGGTGTCACAATGCCTCTCACAGTGCTCTATTCTTTGCTCACCTGCCTCCCTGCCTCTTCCTGCTGCTTCTGAATTGCTTGAACTCCCCAGGGATACAAACTCCCTATAATAACTCAAGGCACAAAGGCACAGACTTTTGTGGCTCTAACTGAAATTCAAAATTGGGCAAGCCCAGGAGGCAATCACCTGGCCATTGCCCTAACCCATATGCGGCCTCTGGTTCGCTGGAGTGCAGGTGAGCGTGAAGCTTTAATGAGGCCTTAGCTGCAAATACATTGTGCAATTACTGTTAAGATGGGCGAACATTTGGCCCGGAAAGAATTGCATTTTAAGCAATAGGGTTTCCCTATTAGCTGTTCCCAGCTATTAATTCAACCAGTTTGTTTATACATTTTGACAATTGTTCATGTGAAAGAGACCTGGGGATTTTATTTGACCACAATTTCATTATGAGCTAACAGTATGATATGGCTGCTAATAAAAGTTAATACGAGTTTAGACCACATTAAGTGAATAGTCCAAATAAGGGAAAGGCAGTGCTCCCGCTATCCTTTACCCTTTTAGGAACACGGATCTCATTTTTCCATACTACGATTTGGCAAGGTGAGGTGTGCATGCAGAGATACTGGCATGAGCCATTTGAAACATAACTGTCCTTAAAAATCCAGGACATGTGGGCTGGCGTATATGAAGATCCTCTCTTTGTTCAATCTTTCCTTGCTTGTTCTTGTTGGCCTGATCATTGGTGTGTTAGGTTCATGCTAATAGCTCAATCAGACACTGAGAGACCTGAGTATGCAGTTTTATTTTCCCTGGTTTACATACTGACGTCAGGGCTGTCCAATTAAAAAAATATTGCACAGCCCCGAGAACTGGCCATGTGCTGCCTTATACATCAAGTAGGCGGCACCTAGAGGTTACTTCGTCTTCAGAATCTAAATACTGGATTGGCTGCCATATCTCAAGAAGCGAATGGCTTCAAGCAGAGAGGCAAGGTCAATGTCGCCGCCACTAGAGGGCGCTGGTCCTCTCAGCTGTAGAAAATGGAAATGTTGGAAAAGGACAAAGGAGGGAAGCAGGATGCAGGCAGAGGAATCAGGAATTCATTACAGGTACAGTATCCATAAAGGGAGGGAGAAAAAAGGCTCAGAGAAGCTGGTGGGAACCTCTTAGAACTTAGGAATCACTTGATCTTTAATCCCATTGAGAAACGAGTGCCAAAGCAAATATATAACCAAAACAAACAAACGCATCCACTAGGCAATGCGACTGAGGGTTGTGGGAAGAGCAAAGTGTCAGTGTGTGACCCTTCCTGAGACAAGTCATGGTGGAGGGATGGTTACGTTGTTAAGGGTTAGGAGTTGCCCACACAGACCATGTTGTCTGTGCGAAGTCCCAGGGAACAGCTGGCTGCGGAGGGGTGCATGATGCTGGGAGAGGGAAGAAGGGAGGTTGGGGATATCAGGGCTGGTGTGTCCTGGTGTTGCAAGTCTGACCCTCTGTGAAATTTTCACTTCATACTGTGCAGAGACCAATGAAGGATTTTCAACACAGCCACGATGGCTCAGTTGTCTGCTCTAGCATCACAAAACACTTCTAATTTTAGGGGCTAAAAATAACATCAGTGTTTAGGCTGTCCACAACTCCAGGGTCAGCAAGGCAGTTCTCTTTGGGGGCTGGGGTGGGGGGGATGGGGCTGGCTGGAGTCCGCACAGCTGCATCCAGCTGGAGACTCAGAAGGGGCTGGAAACCCAAGATGTCTCCCTCATGTTCAGGGCTGACAAAGCAAGAGTGCCTAGTTCCTCTACATAACCCCACCACCACCACCATCAATGCTCAGATCTAGGCCATCCATCTTTCTCCTACTGTGTAGTGGGATTCCAAAGGGAAAGCTTCTGAAAGCCAAGCTCTGATGATCTTGCCCTTATAAAGCCTTCAAACTCTATCACTATAGTGAACATGATAGCCAAAGCAAGTCCACTGTGGTACCCTCGGGTCCATGCTGTTTGGGACCGTTCTGGGTCATGAGTACAGAGAGACACAGCGTACTGAGGGTGACCAATGTGACGGACTGGCACAGACATGACAGTGATAGCTTCCCGTTCTACGGAGGATGACATGAAAGGGTAAAGAGGGATAGTATGTAAAAGATATTGGATGAATATCAAGCACTTGACCTGAAATAAGGCATATATCATCCTCTACAAGGGCCAGAGAGCATCGATGAAAGGATTCAGAAAGTTTGTAAAAGCAGAAGGATGGAGAGGAGTACTATGCAATACTGTCTTCTGACATGACATGGCATCTGCAGTCAGGAACACACAGCACATTTCCCTACCTGTACACAGGCACACACAGACACAGACACAAACAGAAGCACACGCGCTCCCGCACACACACACACACACACACACACACCATGAAGGAGATAATGTGAAAGAAGGGAGTCAACAGGAGTGAAAAAGGGTAAAGAGAGGGTAATGGGGTGAATGTGATAGCAATGTGTTTTATGTACACTCACACACACACACACACACATATGTATGCAATTATAAAAACAACTATAAATAAAATTTTGTTATATTTTAGTAAAAAACAAAGTGGAATTATTTACACTTTCACAGAGTACAAAATTGATAATCACTGATAGTGTCAAATAAGTAACACTTGTTGAGGGTCCTAGAACACGAGGGTGAGACTAGACAGCCCCCTAGGAGATCCCCGGCAGAGAACTATATGTGCCAACCTAAGACTATTTTTAAAAACCCGGTACTATTTTATACAATATATAAAGCCAAGGTAATATATTCGATCACAGAAAAAAAAGAAGCAGAGCAACCATCAAAAGGGACTGCGGTGAGCAGACAGAAACATCAAAGCCCAAGTCTCCCTTGGGAACCCTGTGCACCATTATGAAACGTAAGGACTGCTGTTGCCAAACTTGAGGTCAGAAACAAAGACAGAAATTTGCCGTTGTGATTAGTAATTAGGAGCCTGATGATTTGCTTTGAGAGCCACAGCTGAGTCTGAAGATGCTAACAAGTCGCAGGGAACCAGAATGAATGGGATGTAGAGAGCAGAAACATGGCTTCCTTGACTTTTAGGATCCTCAGCTCCTACCAGCCCCAGTGTTCAAACTGGTCCTCTGCAAGAGCATCATAAACAGGGAGATCGAGCTCTCTGCTGCCGACAAATGCCAAACAAGTTGGGACATGGCTCCCAAGGTCACGTGCGGAGTAGCAGGGGCATTAAGCTTTCACTCTAGTGTAAGCCCGTGACTTAAGGTGCGATTTATCCATCTAAGCAAATACAATTTAACAGAGGATGGGAGAGAAAAAAAAGAAAAATAATGAGCTAAGAAAAGCAAGGACAGTGTGAAGAATGAAAGGATTATGCAGATTGGTTCTGCCTTTTCTACTCTACAGTCTACATCATGAATACCGTTTATAGCTAAGATCTCTGTTGACTGTTCTAACACCTCGACTCAAGCCCACCCAGTATTGGGGCTGTGTCATAGGAAGGCACATAACTGAGCACCAGTGTCTTTCATAAAGCAAAATCCAGTTTGCTGAAGTTATTCCAACTGTGACCAATATTCTGCTCCTGAGTGGAATGCTGGTTTTATTTTGTACAGAAGTCATAAGAGCACACAGATTCATACCCTAGGCTGTGGGAAAAAAATTGCTTCTTTACCCTATACTCCATGTTAAACGTTGCAAAGTCCAAACAAAGGGTGTCCATGAATGCAATTCTAATACCACAAGGCCTCCCCAACACTTCACTTCTGGGTTTATGGCCTCATGTGTCCTTTTTTCACTGTGTAACCCTGAAGATGATCACCTAAGACTTCCCCTCATTTTCAGGGGTCCTCAAGCAAGAAGAGGCATGAGGTTAACTGTGCTTCTGGATCCCTCTACAGTCTGGGCTCCTGCTTCCTCGTGTCTGTTTTCTGCTCTACTCTGATTGATGTTAATGCTTCATTCAGCCACTGTGAATTCTTCAAAATCTCTCACATAAAGTCTGTGCATGAATGTAGCCTCCAGTGAGAGAGCAGGGTAAGACAGGATGGCTGCACCTTAGAGTTTTTCCTTTTGGCCTCTCTCTCCCCTCCCATTAAGACTCGTCACCATCCACATCTCTCCATCAGGATGTAAACCCACTCTACATTTCTTCAGGGTCCATGCAATGAGCCCCTTTCCTGATGGCTCACATCAGCATCTCACATCACTAAACAAGATGCATGTATGTCATTCCCCAATGAAGATAACCTCAAAGACAAAGGGTGCTGTCAGCAACTAATCTGCACCCATGCTACTAATGAATCAGTTCAGAGTCTCCCAGTTTCTGTGAGGTACCCACCAGAGAGGAGCACTTGGACACAGGTTCAGGACAATAGAAGATCTTTATTAGCCAGCTGGTGACTACACAGCCTGTTCAGGACCCAAGTGTGATACTGAGCCTTTCTCAGGGTGGGCTTTTAAGGATAAAAACCACGTCCTGGGTTGACACACCTCACTTAGCAAGAACAGTTAGCCAAAAAAGGACTTTAGAAGCCAAAATGTTAGTAAATTTAAGGGCTTCCCTAAGACTATGGACTTTGATGGATTAGGTCTTTGTTTCAGCAGGCAAGACTGCGTATGTGCTGGGTTCCAAGGCCTGAACGGTACTTTCAACATGGCATCAGTTGTGCTAAGACCTAGGGGCTTACTAAAGGTCTGAGAGCCTGTTACAGGACGCTTTAATGTTTTAAACTTTTATTTATTTCTTATATGTATAATGCGTATGCCTCCTTGTCTGCATGTGCACTGTGTGTGTGGAATGCCCACAGAGGCCAGGAAAGAACGCTGGATCCCCTGCAACTGGAGTTACAGGCAGTTGTGAGCCGCCATGTGGGTGCTGGAAAACGAACCCAGGTTCTCTGCAAGAGCAGCCAGTGCTCTTAACCACTGAGTCATCTCTCCCCCCTCCTGGTGATTTTGTCTGGGAGTCAGTTTTGAACTTTATACCACATTATTGTTTTCAATAACTGTGACTCCTTCTACATATTAAAAATCGAAATGATTTATCCTCTCCTCAGCATTCTATAAATAGTGACATGAGGGCAAACCAAATGCTCTCTAGCCTTGTGTACATAAACATGAAAAACATCATTCATCACGTTATGGGCACAATTTTTATTATTTGGGAAACATGATTATGGTTTTAAAATGTGAAGAGAACAGATTGGAAGCTCACACAATAACGTACGCTCTTCTCCTTTTGCAGAAAGAAGCCAGACAAACGTGGACATGGCATCTTAGAGCTAGTGCCCTGCCTCGTTTCTAAAGACCCTCCGCCTAGAACAGCAGAAGGCTAATAGAGACAGTCCCTGACTTGCATCAGTTCAGCCTCATGCCTTACAGGCTTTTTAATGATGTAAATGTGTCTTCACACAGCCTTGTGCTTTTGCTTTCAAAAATAGTATGCAATAATAAGAGGTATATAATATTTTATTATAAAATTGACAGTGTTTCATAATTTTATCCAGTTGTCAGCAAATGTAATGTTTGGAGCATATCTAGAGTACGCTAAGCTAAGCTATGATGTCTGGAAGTCTAGAGTATCAAGTGTACTTTGACTCAGTAGTTCAACATCATGAAGATTTTGTCAGGGCATGGTGTATAAGCATAAACCATCAGGGGCATCTCTACTGCTTCTAATACTCACATGAGCCTTCACATAGTCCTGGGGACCCAGAAATTGGGTTGTATGTAGTACTTCTTTCAGACACAAAGATACCAAATTTGGGGGGTGGGATATAAAGACTGTTCTCAGCATTTTCCCCAATACTACTGAAATGTGCAGCCTCTGGAGTGGGAGGGGCCTTCAGTTCTGCCTCCAGCACAGGAATTAGGGTTCTAACTTTGGATATATTGGTTAATATCTCTGTGTCCCAGTGTTGATATCTAGACAGTAATTACATCTACCTCACCTGCCTATTGTGAGTCGTAAATGAATCCAAGTGTAGCGCCCTCGCAGAAGAAGCCTTAGCATGCAGTAGGTACTCACTGAACCCCACCTGCCATAGCTATTTCCAGACTCCATGAGGAGAAGATTTCAAAGGGTAACATCTGAACATATTTTTTGGTCTTCCCACAGTAGTATAGATAAGAGGCTATGTAGTGACATCTATTTGATGAACATTTCATCAGTGCTTTGATATTTCATTCATTGCTTACCTCCAGCAGCACTAGGAACTAAGGGAACACCAAATGCCTTGGGCTCTGGGTGGCTACTGCAGGTTCACCCCAGCCCTATCCAGCCCCTCCCACACTCCCAGTCCCAGTAGCATGGGCCATTTGCATCTATAGCAATGTCCAAATCTCTTCTTGCAAGCTACACTGACCCCATGCTCATGAAAAGGTCAGGTAATTCTGCTGAAATTTCTTCTTAGAGTCCCAGAATTCCAACCACAGATCACCCCAGAGAAAACTTCCAGAATCTTTTATACTCCCAATCAATAAAATACAAAATACTGTATTTAGGATAAACCAATCCTTAGCTCTAATTTTTACAAAAGGGAGTCGGGATCACCCTGGCACGTGAATTTGTCTTTTCCAGGCTATCGTAGAAGTGTGTCTTAGGGGTAGGATTATAATTTTCTATGAATTTGTTTTTTAATCAGTTCCACGGTACTTTATATTAATTATGAAGTATAAATTTAGCGGCGAGCAAGACTAAAGTTAATAAAATGACCAAACTGACAGATGATAATTATTTTTAAATTTTGTTCAGAAGTTCAGAGTTACTTCTGCTTATAAAATATAATATTACTTTTTTTCTTTGAGAGTTTCATATACATACATACAATGTATTTTGATAATATTCACACATGTACTTAAATTAGCACCATGGCCCCGTAGGTTGACAGTGGCGGCCTATGCCTGTGTACATATAGCCAACACTAATTAGGCTCAGTCAGCTATTAAAAGGAATATAATTAATTCTTACACCACGTACACTGTAATTTTCACACTTTCCATAATTTTAAAGTGTCTTCATTTGCATTTTTTTTTTTTTGCTCTAAAACATGGTCGCCTGAAAAAGTGGCACTGAAGGCACCACAGTGAATGAGCGTGTTCACCTGGCCTGTCACTCTTCACCGATAACAGCGACCAAGTCAGCTGCTTGAAATGTTTATTATGAAGAGTTCTATGTACACACAGGTACTTAATTTTAGCTGTCTTTCAGCGTGTGTCTCTCTGTGTGTATGTGTCCGAGTGTCTGTGTGTCTGTATATGCACTGATACTTATTTGTATATAGATATCATAAACTCCAAACTCATAGCCATTTTCTGGCTACTTTTGACAAGTATAATTGGGAGCTTAAGCTCAATTTCATCAAGGCTTCTACTCAGAACAACACGTTGTCTTTAGTTGTCTAAGATTCAACTGGTAATAGCTCCTCCCCCTTAGTGCAGCGGCTTTTTCCTGAGGGATCCCCAAGCGCTCAGCAGAAGTCGTAGAACTGGGATCACTCACCCAGTGGAGGGCAGCCTGTGGAATCCAATAGCCATCCCTCACCTGCCATGTTACAGAGCCCAGCGCAGTAGGATTTAAGAGCATGATCAAAGAGTTACTTTCCTAACTGAATCTCCAGGGGGATATAGGCTGACACTATAATTACCCAAGTTAGAATTTAGCCAGCCGCAGAATTAATACTCCCACTACTCTTGCAGGAAACAGAGAAACAGAAGAGGACCTGCAGGTCTTTAATGGCCCAAAGAGGTCAAGCCCTTGGTTTTATATCTCACCCCAGAGACCATGAGATATTTCCCCCATGACCAGGATGCCTTCCAAGCCTGCCCCCTCTATTTTTTAACTAGACTGGAGAAAACGGTCATTATTTTAATAGGGCATTGACCTTGTGTCACAAAGTCCTCCTAGAGACTGCAAGGCCCTAAGGCCTAGGTAGGTAATCATAGTGAAAAAGACAGCTTGGTCATGGCAGAGTTGACTTGGTCTCCAGAAAGGTCTTTGTGTTGGAAGTAGGAAGACACTCACAGGGTCAAAGAGTGTCCTTGAAAGGTGGAAACTTGATATATCTGGCTGCAGTAACTTTCCTCAGAACTCTTTGTATCAGAAGCACTTGGGGGATGGGTCCCAAGGAGACCCCTAAGAGCAGCGGTCACGACAGGCAGGCCACAAGCTTCTGCTTCCTTACATGCTTCTGTTTTACCAACACCCACTTCTCAGAAGCTCTCAAGTTCACCTTGAAGAGCGGAAAGCCTGAGCTATAGAGTCAGCCCCGAGGCTGCCTTGGAACAGCAACTCCAGGCTCATGGATTCACACTGCTCGGGCTCTTGGAGGATGCCTTGTAGAAGTTGATGAGAAGTTTTCGAGTGTTCACACATCCTTAATTAGGGGCGTCACGGGAACTCTACCGAGATGCAGGAGGCACTTATGCCCTCGAGAGAAGTGGGCTGGATCAGGGCATTTTCTTCCTCTACACTGGGAAGGTCTGAAGAATAATTTCACAATTAGATAACATTAAGGGGGATGAAAGCTAGAGAGTGGAAAGCAGGCAGAATTAATTTCTTACTTGAGGGTCTACTCGGGCCTCTTTAGCAGTGTTCATGCTGCTGGCAAATTAACCCTTAGTACCCAACTCTGAGAGGGCTCAGGGCCCAGCAGGCTCCAAAGCTCCTCTGAATGGAGACAACCAAGCTCTGCCACCTTCTTCCTTGAGCCCATATCCTCCTATTTTATCTGCAGCTCTGGCATCTCCGGCGGCAGCAGCATCTCTGCGTCAGCATCGCTCTCTTGTTAACTTCATTTCTGTGAGGTCCCTATTTGGACGTGGCATTTCTGCAAACAAGAGTATTTCGGAGAACACAAGGTTCCCCCCACTTCCATCTCTGTATCCTGCTTGAATTCCCAGAAGGCCTTGCCCATGAGTCCACCTGTGGCAGACAGATGAGTTTCTGAATAAATGATGTACGAACCCAGAAATAACTTCTGCTCTGTCCTCCAAAACACACATAACTAATATTGATGACCTACTATGCATCAGGAGCATGAGCAGGTTATGAGAAATCCTGTGTACAATTATCAAAGCACAGGGGGTGTTGTCAACGGTACAATACCTGATTCTTGCTCAAAACTCAGGCATAGTTTACATGTTCTATTTGTTCTATTACATGTTCTATTTCAAGAAAAGATGATGTGCTTTCATAAAATATTATAAAACTACACAACTTAAGCGTAAATGCATGTGTATAATCAAGGTAAAAAGCGATCATTTAGAGAAACACGGGAAAATAATTACCTGGGTGCCCATGACATATATAAAAGCCATTTTGGAATTAAATCATTCCAGTAAGTCAAAAATCCTCCATCAATGCCAGACACTGATGGATGTCTGACATTCACATGAGGTGGGTCAGAAGCAGCATTACCGTATTGAAATATGAAATGACTGAGCCATGTTCATTGACCTTTCAGAAGAAACTGGAAGCAACTTAACTTGAAAATCAACATAAAATAAAACAATAAATGTCTAATTGAAAAATTATTATGCATCCAGTAAGATGAACTTATATAGAAAAACCTAGATCCTGTTATATTGATGATTGTTATAATCACAGGGCTTGGGGCGAAGCAGGACACTCTCAAGACTATCATGAGGTACATGAGGCCCTGTGTCAAACAATCCCCAAAATTCTAGGAAACATAATTCCAATATCAAACTATACATTCAAGCAGCCAAGTATAATGGCTCATGCCTGTGTCAATTCTTTGGAGGCTGAGGCAGGAGAATCACCTTCATTTTGAGGTCATCTTGGCTACAGAGTAAATTCTAGGCCAGCCTGGGCTATGAAGATTCAAAAAAAGGGAACACAATTAAAAGTTATATTAAGCAACAAATCCCCCGTGTCCAAGCAAATTTTGACACATGATAAAAATCCAATAGCTATTTCATGATGCAGCATTTATACAGCTGCTGAAGAGTGGTAAGTCGTCCTTCTACAAGGAACTCTGGAAATACAAGTGACACAACTTCAACAATTATGTAAAATGTGCAGTAGAGTTTTTTCATATATCTTTTCTTTAAATTAAATCTTAATAAACTTTTGGAACAATACAAACAATTCAATGAACTTGGGTAAAACTGGTAAGTGGACATTTCCTCAAAAATCATGTAACATGAAATAAGCATACAAAAAGGCGCTTAATGCCTCGTATATCAAGGAAATAGAAGTTTAAATTTCATTGAAGTACTGTCCTATACCCATTCCAGAAGGCAAAATAAAGGCCTCGTGTTTGGCAAAGTTGTGTAACGACTTGAACTCTCGTGCATTGCTGGAAGGAATTCAAAATAGTAGCCCTTTGGAAATCAGATTCTTCCAATTAATATTTAACCAAGAAATTCCATTCTGGAGAAAGATGAAGATGTATGTCCCTACAAAGTCCTGTACATACATGTTCTTAGTAGCTGTAATTTAACCTAAATGAGATAAAACCTAACAACTATCAAGTATCACGTGTAAATCAAGGGTTAAACATCTATTGCTGATAAATATTTAAGAAAAGAAGACCTTCTGATGTTTCTACTCTTAGAAGAAGCCCACATCAAGGAAAGAAACATCTGTGAATAGCCCTAAGTAGTAACCCATTTCGCAAGGTGGTTCAGCATGGAAAGCCAAGAAAGCCATGCAATAAGCTCACTTCAGGACTGCGCCGTGGGTAGTGGGGGAAGATACGATTCGCGGGAGTTAATTGAGTGGAAATATGAAGCAAGAGGAGGAAGAAGCTTAGAAATAGTCTGTGTGCCTCTGGGCAGAGGAAACAGGAAGTGGAAGACCCAGAAGAGGGAAGCGATTTGATGTCCTGGGTGAGGAGAAGACGTGCTTGAGGCCCAAAGCAAGCAAGGCAAACACAGGAGTGGAGCCAGGCTCTACAGGGCCAGGGAAGCCTTGGTGAGCAGTCATCATCTCCTTCGTGCGTTAGGACGCTTGTCCTCCCAACTGTAGTCTTCCCTCCTTTAGTACCGTCGCAGCAGACCTTCTGACCAAAGCGTACCTTTGGAGACCATTGCGCAGAACGGCAATGTGCACTGCTCTCTTCCCCCGAAAGCAAAAACGTTCATAGTGTTCAAAAGCACCTTTGACACTCTCTCTGTAGTTTCTTAACAATTAGCAATTGGTGAAGCAAAATTAGAGAGTGGCATATATTTTTGATGCTTCAAGAACACTTTCAATCTGGCTACCACATCTGTAGCAAGTTGGAGATTTTTACAGAAGATGTGTTGTTGCCATGGCAACATTAACACCACTCCTTCTAGCAACTGCAAGAGCAAGGTGTCGACATAGCATGCTTTAGTGATTTCCCCCCCCTCCCATCTTCTGGTGTAAGAAGGAGTCCAGGGAGATGTTATCTCAAGTAATTGTCACTTTTTCTTGGGAAAACATTCTCAGAGGAATTACAGTTCCTAAATCAGTCCTTCATTTTCTCTTACTTAAAGAATACTATTACTCTTCCTATCCCTCTGTCTACGATCTATTGTCTTTGTCCTTTGCTACCTTTCCTTCCTTTTTCTCTTCTCTTTCTTACCTTATTTAATGACCACCTACTATGTGTTTAAATTGGCAGTTCTCAACCTGTGGTTTGCAACCCCTTTGGGTGTCAACTGACCCTTTCGAAGGGGTCACCTAAGATCATCTGCGTATCAGATTTTTACATTACAATTTATGACAGTAGCAAAATTACAGTTATGAAGTAGCAACAAAAATAATTTTATGGTTGGGAGGTCACCAAAACATGAGGAACTGCATTAAAGGGTCAGAGATAAGTTTGAGAACCACTGGTTTAAATTGTGAAATGTCTTAAGTCCTAGAAATAATCTAGTGCATAAAGCCAATAGAACCCCAACTCATTGCACTTACATTCAAGTTAGGAAGACATGAAAAATATAAGTGAATAGACAATATAAATAGTTTGATAAAATAATGATAAAATAATCAAGATAAAACAATATTGCATGATAAAATTGTAGCAGTATGCTATAATCTTTTACTCTCAATTTTAGGAAGGAAAAAGGAAAGAGAAATCTTCATCACTTTTACAAGCGGTCTCAATACAGAAAAAGAGAAAGGTAGAAATCTTCACAGCCTCTCTTTAGGCTGCCCTAAGCTGGAATCTCTCCAATCTTTGTTCTCACACTAACTAACAACAGCAACCCAACAAATGAACCACCAACCAACGCCCACCCCAACTCTCACGGCTTCAGACCTTTTATGCCCTAAGCCAAAAGTTCCCACAAACCCATGCGGCACGCAGTCCCAAAGACAAGCTACAGGTGCCAGAATGACTGCACCCAACCAAATGATAGCCACCTGCATCAAGCATTCCAAACCCAACTTGTAAACAAGTCTACCACAGCTGGGACGGGAACAGGAACCTCTAGTGACTAGTCAGTTAATCCAAAAAGCTTTTCTTAACATAAAGATTCCAAGTGTTCCTCTACATAAAATAACATCTTATAAACAGAGAGAGAGAGTGTGTGTGTGAGTCTACGTGATATTTCAGAAAAGAAAATTAGGGAAGACTATCTATGCATTTATCTATAAGGGGAGCCCTTTAGGACCTGATGGAATGAAGAAATCAATATTTCAAACGACAACAATTGGAAAGATGATGCTAAATCACAATGGGATAAATCAGGAATTACACAATGTCAAGGGCAATATTAGGAGAAGACTAATGGGAAGAGCTAAGAAAGATTCCATCTATATAGGGCCCATTCCTACCTGAAAATGAGGTTAGAATTCGTTTTAGTCATGACTGTAGGATGTCAGTAAAGGATTGGACCACTAACTGGGAGTCACTTGGAGAGGTCAAGATTCCAAACACATTTTAAAATGTGTTTAAAACATATTTACCTGGTGTTACCAGGTTTGTAAATTTTGTAGTGTTGGAATTAAGCCATAAAAGATGGTGTCAGGGAATGCTTAGAAGAAGATTTTGTTATTTTGCTTTCTTTAAAAATGCAAAATGGCATTTGGGCTAGGCTTCTGTTCCATCTCAGGTGTGGTGGATGATTAAGAGTTCATTTGGAGGCTAGAATGTGCTTAGTTGCAGCTGTTTTGTCAAGTGTAGCTTGTCCTTATAATTGCAAGCTGCTTAGATTTATGGGAACTTTTGCTTAGAGTGGATAAGGGTTGAAGCCCTGGATGGGTTGTTGGTTGGTTGGTTGGTTGGTTCGTTTGTTCATTTGTCTTGGTTTGTTGATTATTGCATAGAAGAATGTCATTTGGAGAGACTGGGTTTGCAGATAGTGAGCTGAGACACTAGTCTGGCTCACTGTCAGCTCCTCCTCTCCATGTTTAGGGCAGCCTAAAATGGCTATGAAGGTTTCTAGCTTTCTCTCTTTCTCTCCCAAGGCTGACTGCAAAAATGACGGAGATTTCTTTCTATCCTTTATTTCTCTTTCCCTAAATTGAGGGTAAAAGTGTACTGCCACAGGATGGTCCATCAGTACTATATTAATCTAAATGTAAAAATGAAATTATAATAATTAAACCACACAAGGAATTAGATTATTTTCATATGAAATTAAACATTCAGAGCCAGGCCTCCTGGTAAAGCCTCTAGTCCAACTATAATTTCCATTACCCAAGGGCTAAAGTGGGGGACCACAAGTTCAAGGCCAGCCTGAGCTACATGGTGAGTTCAGGCTGGGCCTATATAACTTAGTAAGACTCTATTATATAGAAAGAGGGCTGGGGATATAGCTTAATGGTAGAGTATTTCTGTGCCATGGGCCAAGCCTTAGGTTTAATCCTCAGTATTGCACAAAATTTAAAAGTCTGGGTGTTTAAAGGTGTAACTTAGTGGTACGGTGTGTGCTGAGCATGCCCATGCCCTGGGTTTGATCCCCAGCAACAAAACAAACAACAAAACCAAAGAGACAAACAAAAACATCTGGAATTATCTGGTCCAGAGTAAGTGAAACTATTCATAGGAGCCATTAAAACCACAGGCTCTCCTCTGCTTCCAGTCTTATCATCCTTAGCATCTGTCTTTCAACCTCCTGGTCGCAGCAAGGGCAGCTCTACCTCAAAATGTCAACTGTACCTCAGGGTGGCAGCTGCACCTCAAAATGGCAGCTCTAAGTCAGAATGGCTGCTCTACTGGAGGACGGCAACTCTGCGTCAACACGGCAGCTCTGCTTTAAGATGGAAGCTCTACTTCAAGATGATTTGCTATTTCTCAAGGTAGCATCTCCACCTCAAGGTGGCAGCTCTATTCTCAGGCATAGCAACTAAGTTCCAGGCAGAAAACAAAGAGGAAAAGAGCCCTTATTTCATTAAAACAATAAAATTTCCCAGAAGCACACAGGGAGCTTTCGTACCTGCTATGCTGCCCTGAATCCTGTGAGATGTCCCATTCGGGGGCCAGCAAACTTTGGAGAGAGCCACGCCGATGCTTAAATTCACTCTGATGTAAGTAGAGTTCTGCCCTAATTGGTATAAAATAAGAAAAACCTTAATACCTATAAGTAAATCGCAATGTCGACCTCGGAAGGTAAGATTTCAACAAAGGGGGGGGAGGGTGGAAAGCGAAGTGATCACTTAAGAGAAAGTAGAAACAGAAGACGTGCGTGAAAAGTAACCAAACAACAAAGAAACAAACAAAAACCATTCGGCCATTCTAAAGGAGAGAGCGGTCATCCCAGAACTCTGCCCCTCATCCCGGTGTCTCCATTCTATGTGGTAAGGAACAATTAGATAAATCTAGAAATCTGATTGAAGTCAGACACTGAGGGTGTTAAAGACCCCTGGACTTCATGCAATAGGCAAAGGAACACCGCTGAAAATTCAAAAGCATTAAAGGGGAATCAATAGAGCGTCTCCACAATACCCATCTGTAACCTCAGGGCACTAGTAAAGACACACTGAGATAATTTGTGCAAAGTGCTTAGCCCGGTTCCTGGCACAGAGGAGTGAACGCCGTTATTACATGACGCACTAAACTGGAGAGAGACCACAGGTAGGGAGCCCAATTAAGGGACTTTTGCAAGGCACAGAGAGGAAAGGCAGCCAGAAGCGAGCTGGATGAAAGGAAGGTTTTCATCATCCTAACAGCAAATGTGTAAGAGCCACTAGACAAGTGGAGACCGGGGCCGTGTCTCACACACTGCCTCGGAGAAGACGGGATCAACAGCGTTTGTTCTGATCTGTGAGAGAAACGCTGATGTCAGGTGGCAGAAAAACTTGATGAATACATTAATCTGTGTTTTGTTCTAACTTAGGCAGAAATACATGAAAGGTGTTTCCCCAGGGGCATACCAAGAAGTCTTTGTGTTCTGAACCTAGCCTTTCTGAACTGTGAAGGTGGGGAAGAGTTATTTGTTGTAGAGCCAAAAACTGCAAATTTAAAACACGAGATGATCTTGATACACTCGGGGTTTATTGGAAGGTTAGATCCACGAAGGAAGGTGTGGGCTGGGGGTGGAAGAGTTGAATCCAAAAAAGAGAAGCGATAAGAGGACCAAGATGCTGGGGTCCAGGAGATGTCAGTGCCTCTGTTCTCCTCCCAAAGCTCCAAGGAGCCACCCCAAAGTTGCTGTGCGGGAGGCAGTGCACAGGAGCCAGGCAGCACATGTGGTCTCTGCAGGAGGAAGAATTGGGGGTGGGGGTATCTCAAGGTGACAGAAGCAGGTGTCTAAACATGGCTCCTGTGAAATCAAAGGGTAGGAAAGGGGCACTTCTTATCCCTGTGATTCAGTGGCAATAACCTTTAGAGGGTACAGAATTTGGGACAGAACTGGGAGGTTTTACTGTTGTAGTACGCCTTCTGTGTCGATCAGCACGGAAGACACAGAGAACACCAAGACCTAGGCAGCCCCTCACCCAACAGCGAACAGAACAACTATTTTACACATAACCAAAAATAAACTTCTATGACGTTTTACCATAAAGAGTTATATTCCCATCTAACTCTGCCTGATGAATGAGAAACCCTCTTCAGTCCAACAGATTTTGAGGGTTTTGGAAAGCCTTCTTACCTTCCCATTGTCTGAAGGGTCAAAAAGTCCAACCCAATGGGAGAGAACAACCCCAATCCCGCACAGTATCCTGCCACCACCCAATGGAGAAATTAGCTTTCCTTTGTCACCTTGCCAAGCTTTCAAGATGGCAAGTGTCAACAGCCATCTTACGATGGAGGCTGGTGGGTCACGTCTGCTCCCATCAAAGAAAACAGATCCCCGTTAGAGAGTCCAGATTTAAAATGTCATTTTAAGGTTTTATGGTCAGACTATAAAACAAAACAGATTTATGAGATAAATAAAAGACAGCTCCTTTCCTCGGTCACAAAAGCCTTCTTTATTTATACTTGGTATGATACTTGTCGGGGGCAGGCCCTTTGTCTAAAAGGAGAGCACGTGGGCCTGCTACCCAATGGGAGAAGGGCAACAGCCTGCGCGCCAGCTTTGCTCTTTTATACTGGGCTCCTATTAATTGGTGGCAAGCCGATTGGAGGGAAAGAGACTGGGTTTCTGACCCGGAGAACTGACTTCTGTTACAACCGAATGGCTGGGGAATGCTTTGGGAAGGTGAAATACCTAACCCACTGCAGGGGGAGAGGTCTTTGTAAGCCCACATGGCCAGTACAAGGAAACCAAGATGGAATAAGCCATTTTTCTCCCAAATCAAAGCTTAGGAGCCGTTACCCAGCGGCTCCATTTACTGGGCACAATCTTTTTTTTTTTTTTTTTTGGTTCACTAATTGCACTTCCCTTTTATACCCTCCATCCTCGATTCAGGCTGGCAGACAGCCCTGCCCCTGGCAGCTCACTCCCACGTCTGAATCGGCTGCCAGATCTGCTGCAGTCGACTCCTTCTTGAACTCTCTGCGTGCTAGTTCAGAGAGCGCCGTTCTGCCATCGTCCCACCATGGTACTTCCAAATGGTTGCATATAATTGGGTTCAGAGGAGTTGAAAGCCGTGCTCCAACATCCTTGTATCAAAGCTCATCGAGTAACAGGGGAGCCGCGTGCTGACACACAGGCATGGGGCAAGGAGAGTTATTAGTAGAACACATTCAAATCTGTCAAGCTAGATTCCTGGGTACACAACTGGTTTTGGGCTCAGCTTTTATGAGTTCAGGTGAGGTCCTCATGAGAGGGCTCCCGTAATCGGTATAAAAATGTCTCATTCAGACTAATGCACTCTGCCCGTTTCACAGCATATCCTTATGAGACTAATTTACATTTTTTTTAAATGTCGAAGCTTTCTCCAGAGATTGTTCATTTATTATATTTATTTTCTTGGACATGACTTTTAACAAAGCTTCCCCTGAAGAGCTTAGAGCTATTAACTTTACTGAACAGTTACACAAGTGAGAGTTAAGGGCAAGTGGTCCAGGAGAAAGGATTAAGCCTCTGTGACCCAAACACATTTATATGCTCCCAAACTTACATTATCAGTTCTTCATTCATGAGTCACCAGCGGGGAGAGTACAGCAAGAGCCTTCTGTCATTCACTGGGATGGATGACAAATTCCAACCTAGGCTAAATACTACAGTCTGGCATCTTCTGATTTTAGTGAGCCCTATTGGGGGACCTCAAGAACAGAGTCATGCCAAGAGAGTGCTATCAGGAGATTCAGGGAGGCAACCAGGGGGCCTCAACATCAGGTGATAGATAGATATGCCTTCATTTAATTAGAACACTTTCTAGCATTTGCAGTAATAATATCCCGAACTTCTTCCTGGAGTTGTCTCATCTCTCAGTATGGGTCTTGGCTACCTTCAATATTTAGTATTAAAGGTGTCCTAATGGTCCCCACCCCAAACTCCCTACTCATTAATGGAACATCTTCTGTTGCCTTCATCCTCCATTTCCTAAGTTCATCCCCCATTTAATGCTTTCCTCACCTGCAAGTTTACTTTCCTTGAAAGCAACACTGTCCTGTGTGACATCTGTATCATCAGATGACACCCATTTAAGAATCTGAATCCTGTCCCTAGGGTTAATACCACTGCATTGCATCTTTTAGAACAATAGATAACCATTTACTCCTGTGGCCACAAAGATTAGATCTTTTACTTAGGACTGCACATTTTTATTGTATATTCACCACTCAAACATTCCACAGATATTTATCGAGCAATTAGATTTGGGCTGGCCACGAGGTTAGGATGCTGGATCGGTTGATATTCCTAGCTTACAGATGTCAGCACAATTTTTTTTCCTCCAGAGAGAAACTTGAAGTTACGCTAATTTCTGTGTCACCCTTAATTTACTTTCCTCTAAAAGAAGATGCCCCCAAAATTTTATTCTCTCTGAATAAAAAAAGCACCCACCTTTCCCCTCCACACAGTCCCTCCGATCGTGAGGCCAGTGGCCCGTGCCAATGGGATGCATACAGTCACGCTGTATCCTTCTGTCACTTGGCACTGTAGCTTAGGCAAGTATTCATGGGACACACTCTTATCTAGGATGTTGTTTGTGTTACGGAAACACAGTCCATCTGCTTCCAAATTCCAGGGTGGGAAGACACAAACCAGGGTCAGGCGATGACTACCCTAACCGATGAAAGCAACCCCACAGCTCCAAAGCTAGTGGAAGCGTTTGAACTCAGGCTCATGGCATTTTGGGTGAGACTCTTTTAGAGAACATTCCTCCCAACAGGACTCAAATACACACGTTTTTTTTCTCCTAAGCAAACCTGGAGATACTTCAAAAGCATAGCAACTGTAGTTTTTCCCAACCACCTATTGGTAATGTAATACATTCATAATTAAGAGTCCTTAGCAGATTTACCTAAGGGATTTGAAAGCAGATGTGGCAAGAAGGGTCATGATGCAAGGGAGGAAAGGGTCTAGAGCTCCCCTCTGCTCGTCCTCCATCTGGGTCTGGCACATACGCTGTTACTTCTCCATTTCCAGTCAGGATTTGTCTTATTGTCACGTGAGAGTGACCTCCTAGAATACTTCATTTGAAACAAAATGGACAAGAGCTGCCAAGGTATTCCTCAAGGAACAAGCCAAACCCGATTCCTTGAGTTCATTCTAGAACACCCCAGGACACACTTGGTGGACAGGGAGAACTGACTCCAGCAAGTTGTCCCCGGACCTCCACAGGCTCCACAACATGTCACAATGGCACACTTCCCCACACCTAAACAAATGAGCACAAGCACGCAAGAGTTAACCAATTAATTAAAGTGTAATAAGATTTAAACTAATGACAACGGCATAGTCAACAAGATCTATTCCCTGACTTTTTCTCCTAGAACTTACAAATAAACTCACATTACTTTCTGTTTATTTATCTGCCTACTGCCATGTCCAGTGGACGAACATTCCTCTGTGGATCGCCCTGGCCTTGATTTCCCAACCTAGACTACATTTGCATTTTATATGCATAATCATGAAGGATTGTAGCAAATGCTTTATATAGCTGATGCCATAAATAGTGAGTACAGAGTTATGTTAAAAAAAAAACTACAGTTGTGGCAGGGGGATCTCTGTGAGTTCAAGGACAGCCTGGTCTACAGAGTGAGTTCCAGGACAGCCAGAGTTACAACAGGGAAACCCTGTCTCGAAAAACCAAACCAAACCAAAAAAACAACAACAATAACAAAAATACAAAAAAACAAAAAACAAAACAAACAAAATAACAGCAACAAAAAACACAGCTGTGACAGCAAAACTTGGTTCAAATTATGGCTTCACCAAATCGTGGCCAATGGCGCAAGCAATTTAACTCCTGTGCACCTGATTTTGTTTTTTCTCTATTGTGGCTATGAGAGGGTTAAAAGAGTACATGTTCGTCACGTGGTAACATTTAGAAGATACTGAGGAAATACTATCTGCCATCATTGCTATTTTAAAGACAATCATCTCCTACACCGAGGAAATATACAGAGGACTGGCAAATGTGATGTGCATTATGCACATATGATACATTAAAGATGAATAAAGGAAGTTTGAAAGACTAGTTGGGCTGTGATGGGAGGAAGGATACATAACCAACAGAAGGTATCAGAGGACTGAAGAGAGCAGGGAAGGGTCACGCCCAGGGTTCTGAAAATCTTCTATTGATATCTGAGTCCTCCTTCTCCAATCCTGTGAATCAAACTATGGGTCCAGGTTTCTTGTTTTATTTCAGAGTATTGCTGGTCAGGAGAAGTCACAACTGATTGAAAGTAGTGTTGAGTGTCACTCCATTGTCCTTCAGTCCCCATCAGCAACTCGATTAAGGTTCTTTGTCCTTGTCTCCAGAACTGGAGTCAGATGGGGATGATAAGATAACACCTACTCCGGAGCTGCCTAGGGGATTTGGGGGACTGTACTAGAATTGGAACCAAGGACCTGGGATGCGCTTTAGTCCAGGTAACATGGGATGGAAAGGAATTAGAGAGAAAAATAACAAACAAAAATAGGCAGAAAGTACCAGGAAGATGTAAAGTGAATAAGACTGGGCATGTTAGGATATAGACACTTTTTCTTGCCACGGATTTGAAAAGTAAAGGGTTAAAGCAATCATTTAGAAGCCTAGGTGTATCTGGATGCTTGGAAGAAGTTTTGTTATTTTGGTTTCTTTGAAAATGCAAAATGGCAAAATGGTTTCTGTTCCCCTCTCAGGTGTGGCAGATGATCATAAGCTTGATTTGGAATGCTTGTTGCTGGTGGCTATGAATTGGTTATGTGCAGCTGTTTTGCCATGTGTAGCTTGTCCTTACAATTGCGTGCCACTTGGGTTTCTGGGAACTTTTGCTTAGAGTATATAATGGTTGAAGCCTCAAAAGCCAGGGTGGGTTGTTGGTTGTTGGTTGGTTCATTGTTGGTTCATTGGTTATTGCATAGAACATTGGTTGGGGAGATTGGGTTTGTGAATAGTGGGCTGAGACGCTAGTCTGGCTCACTGCCAGCTAGCTCCTGCTCTCCAAGCTTAGGGCAGCCTATAGGGCTGTGAGGATTCCTACCTTTTTCTTTTTTTCTATCAAGGCTGCCCGCAAGAGTGGTGAAGATTTCTTTCTTTCTACCCTTCCTTTTGCTTTCCCTAAATTGAGGGTAAAAGATTGTAGCAAACTGCTACACCTAGGCTCAGGGAAGAATCGTGACGCAGATTAACAAGGACCGATATCGAAAACAAGATCATCAGATCAAGAGTAGCCAGACTGGAAAATAAAAATACAGAAATACAGGCTACCAGCTAAACCCAAATTGTAGGTATACTTTTTTTTTAACTCTAAATAGATCCTGTGCAATGCTATAGACATACAGACAAAGACACAGACACAGACAGACAGACACACACACATACACACACACATACACACGCATACATATACACACACACATATACACACACACATACACACACACACATGCAAACACACGCATACACACACACATACACACACACCACACATGGAAAGATATTTGTAGTTTCCAGTGAGTTCAAATTTAACTACGTAGCTTCTGTTTTAGCAGCAACCTCAACTACAGAAGTGTTTAGTCACTATTTGGTAGTCATGGCAAACCCGGATGACTATCAATTAGCTTTAGAAAATAATAGGATGAATGGGAAGGAACTGCAGAAACGAAGTTAAAAAAAAAAAAAAAGAAAGAAAGATCAAATACGGTCGGCAACCTCAAGAGCAGCATTGAGCAAATATCTGCCTCAGAGTCGAGAATGTGAAGTCAAGGAATAGAGACAGGAAGTGTTTGCCATGGGGTGCAAAGGTGATGCTTCAGCATCACGTTTCAGGACAGGGTTTCCTTTTGAAATTCCAGCACATCCCACCGTGACTCCCAGCACCGTACACTCTTTATTTACACAGAGAATCATACCATCAAGAAAGCTTTGAAATGTCCCGCTGGGCAGGCAGCAGCCTCTCATGGCATGGGTAGGTAATGATGTCATTTACAAATTTACACGATATATACACGCAGTAAGCCTACTATGCACTGCGTGATGTTGAAGGGGCTAGAAATGTTTCTGAACGGAAGGTCCTTGGGGCCCTACTAGTTTATAAGAACTCCTAATGGAATGAGAAATTCTCCATTTCCACAAATGCTTCAGACGGCTCCTCAGTGTTTAGAATCAAGTCATTTCCTGTAATACCAGAATGTTTGTCAGTGTATTTAACTTAAGAAGAATGAATCAGAGCAGAACAAAATATGGCTGAGCTGATGAAACGTTCTGTGTGACTTGATCGATACCAGGTAAAGTTAAAGGGCTCATTTAAGCCATGTGGCCCCCAGCTGTCTCACTCATTCTAAAGTCTTCTGTTCTGAGCCTGGCTCCTTCTTCACCATTGCGAGCTATATCCTTCAGACCCTGTGCCTCAAGATATCAGTTTATAGGTTATGCACCATGAATTTGGGAACATGCATTTTCTCCGCGCACATGTAGTATATACCTGCGTCATTTCAGCAGGAGTTAGCAAGAATTGGACAACATAACATTGTACAAGGCTTCAACCTTGCCAGGATGAAGGAGTGAATATCCGCCATAGTGCCTTACTGAAGCTGATAGAAAGAAAGCTAATACTCTTAAGTTTGACTCAGTGTTGAAATAGGCCTTTATTTTTTGAAGGCTCATGAGACCTAGCTGCCAACAGAAGGTGCTCTTGATTCACAGAGCAGCTCCTTTCTGGAGAGTGCCGCCATGATCTCTCTGCTCTGACACACCTCCCTGCAGTCAAGGGAAGCAAAGGCTTGTTCCTTCAGCATCACCTGTGTCAGACTCTCTGCTCTCTCCCAGCCAGACTTGATTATCCCCATCCTATCTCTGTGCAAAACAAAATGGGGAGATGGTTTCGCTCCCATTTAACAGAAAGAAAAAAAAAAAAGAAGAATGGCAAATGTTCATCCAAGCCACTGGAGGTAAAAAAAAACAAAAAAACCCCAAAAAACAGTCGTCATCAGCACGGGATAAATGCCATCTTGTTACTCTGAGAAACCATTTCTCATTCTCTCTGTCACACACCTACATGGAATACCATACTCTCTTCCTTCTTAATTTTTCCACTTCAGTTCCCAGATCTAGGATAGCAGAAGAAAATAAGTCTACCTAGAAAAGTTTCTGTATGGAGTGTGAACAAAGGGCTAAGCCAGTGGTTCTCAGCCTTCCTAACGCTGCAGCCCTTTAATACAGTTCCTCGTGTTGCGGTGACCTCCACCGTAAAATCGTTCTCATTGCTACTTCGTATCTGTAATTTCGCTACTGTTAGGAATTGTCCTGTAAATATCTGATGTACAGATGACCTTAGGTAACCCCTGCGAAGGTTGTTTGATCCCCCTAGAGAGGTCATGACCCACAGGTTGAGAGCCTCTGGTCTAAGTGCTGGGCAACACTTAAGGAATAAGTCAATAAGAACACAGCTGACGAGCCAGCTGATCTCCCCAATAACCTTCCACAAGAAATACCTCAGAGTGGGCACAGGGGTGCTTAAACCTAGCAGGTGTCCTGGGTAGGACCAGACCTTGATCCTAGGCTCCCACCACTGATACGGACTTTCTGGATCAGCCTGGAGAGTGCTCAGGCTTGAAGGACCGTTTCTGTTGGTCTCTCTCTTATATAAATATGTTTCTTCTGAAGTGCTTTCCAGATCTTTTTGTTTTGTTTTGTTTCTTCAGTTTAAAAATCCTTAATGAACTGAGGGTATAGCCCAGTGACAGAATGCTTTCCTGGCCTCTCCAGAGGTTGCATTTGATCCTTAACAGGACAAAGCTTTTGTGTTTTTGTTTTTTTTTTTTAAAACCCTCCCCCAAATTTAAATTCACCAAGTCTGACAGCTCTGAAAACAGCAAGAGTTACAGCTGAATATGAACATGAACCGTGGCATATCAAATAAGCCCAGATTATTATACACCAAGATTATTTTAGTTTCATTTGGTTTTTTTTTACAAGTGGAGTTTTTCAACCCATAAGATATATATATATATATATATATATATATATATATATATATATATTCCCTTATAATAAACACAGAAGCACAATGCTCCCAGAATCTCTGGCTTGGCTGAATAAAAATGATGATATTCTTAGTTCCTCACATGAGGGGTGGAAAAAGCCTCCAAAGACTCCAGGCTTTTTATAGCCCTGGCTGCTGGGTAGCACTCACTGCAGTAGCAGCCCTGAATAGCAAGGGAGCCAAACGATGCTAATGGGGCAAACAGAACGTAATTGCTTATGTGTGCTGGTTATATCCTGAAACAAATTGTTTCTTAATGCTGAGGTCAGACAGGGTTTAATTAGGAGAAATACAATTGGTGTAAAATTCTGCAGCAGCCTGCTTGCTTGGTGTCATGCCAAGTCAACACCTAGTCTCTCCAAATGGAAATTTTCATTAGAGGCCATTGGCAGGCCTAGTTAGGCTGAGTTTCAACTTTTCCAAGTCTCCTGGTAGCGAAAAGCTGAAGCTCAGCATATCTACTGCCTAATAAAGGGCAGCCCCCACCCCTGCATTTACAAACACTTCAACATGTGCGCACTGTCTTCCTCCAGCTTCCGCATACCTCGCTGCCCAGTTTCCTTCCTAACCACATACACACAGTTCCCCGGGAGCCAGACGAACTAGAGCAATCTTCTCTTCTCCTTGACTCTTCTGCCTCCCACCTTATCCCCATGCTAATAATACTTAATCTTGGATCAGCCCATTATTACTTCAAAAATATTTTCACATGCACCAATTCATCCAATCTTACCTATAAACCGAGCAGTTAGTGAGTTTTATATTTATGGGTAGCAACTTGTCGAAGGGCACATCTCTGACCGGCTAAAAATAGATTCCCAGTATCCTCCCTGTTTGTTGACCCTGGATTTAGGCTAAACCACAGACCTTGGGGCTTATACATACTAAAAAAAAAAGAGAGAGAATCATATTTGCTCACATCAATGAAACACTCGCAAAACGCTCTGTGTTGATTCTCTCCTTGATTCGTTTTGTGCAATAGCTATGAAGACGTAAGAGCAAGGGGGCCGTTATTCAAAGCTGCACAAATTTCCCAGGATTTTGCAAACCCCCTCTACTGCACATGACCTTTTCTTCTGTGTTCTTCACTCTGTATTCGCCTGCTCCTGCACTCAGTGCTCTGGATTAATGCCTGTGGCGAGAGTATGCTATTTACATTAATTTTAAGAGCTTGGATCTTCACACCTTCAAGGACGAGGTTTTATCAGTGTTTCTAATATAAGTCTTGTGTCATGAAAGTGTTTAATTTATTTGGAAATTCTACTTCGAGGCTGCTATTGTTTCTCTCTTCCTCTCTCTCTCACTTTTTTTTTTCTTTTCAGCTGAAGGCAGTTTTCATTACAGTGACAAAAACCCCACTATGTTAAAGAAAATTGCACAGAGAGGCCCCCCCAAATCCATCTACCCAACAAAAATCTAAGTCATTTTCCCCTGCAGTATCATATCAGCAGTAACCGTCATGGGTTTAAAGACATATGGGACCAAGTTTTCATTTTTATATGTGATTCTGATTTGCTGAGACTCGGGCTCCTGGTGAGTTGAGCTACATTTCATTTAGGTGCTGGGCCTCTGGGCCCGAGGTAATGTGGCTGGTTAGGGTCAAGGTAAAGCTTGACAGGGCAAGCAATTACTAAGCCATCCTTCCTCCTGGGCCCCGCTGAGCCGAAAGACCATAGGGAATCTCACTCTGAGGGGGTGGTTTTTCAACTGCCCAGGATCCGATTTCAGAGAGATTGGGAGTTACTGAGAAACCCTATCTTGCAATGATTTCTTGCTGATACCCAACTTGGCTTAGTCTCCCCTTCCCATTTAGACTATAGTTGCCTCTATTCCACATCAGGCACACTCCAGGAAGGAAAGGGCTCTTGGGTTGGCTATATCCACGATTTATATGTCTGGTGTTTAAGCTTTCCTAAGTTTGGAAAGATGGCTCCATGGTTAAGATCACTTACTGCACAAGCCCAAGAACCTGAATCCAGGTCCCAGCATCCCTGTAAAAACAAACCCAGATGTGGCAGCGCACAGGTGCCTGCAAACCCAGCAGTGTTTGGTATAGAAATAGAGGGATGGATTGCTGGAGTCTGCTGACCGCCAGCCTCACTCCAGGTGAAAGATTCCGTCTCAAGGCAATGAGCTGGAAAGTGATGTAGCCGGACACCTGTCTTGCTCCTCTGGCCTGTACATGTGCACATGTGCATACATGCGCACACACACACACACACACACACACACACACAGAGGAAATAAATTTTACCATTTATACAGTTAAGTACTCCATAAGCCCTGTCCTGAAATGGTGTAACTTGTGCCAATTAAATTGACATATTGGGGAACTATTTATAGATTAGGTCCCTGAGAAGCAAAACAAAAATCAAAAATCAAATAAAACCAAAACAAATCAAACCAAACCAAAACAACAACAACAACAACAAAACCAGCATCCAGTGGAACTGCACCACTTCGGCATGCACTGCTTTACCTCAAACACCCAACAGACGCTACGGCTCCCAGCGTAAGTTCATCCACGAGACAGTGCTTTATCGCTGTTTTCACATTTAAGAGCTTCACCATGAAAACAAAACTCAAAAGAAAAGAAAACAAAACAAAACAAACCTACAGGCAAAAATCCGGCCCACACTGAAATCTCAGACTTCCCTCTGTGGCACTGGTACAAGATGCAGGAGAGGAAGCCCAGTCTGTTTAAAATCCTTCAATAGAAATCGCTAGATCTAGTGTCTCCTTTTGATGCTAATGATGGCTTTCTGGTTTCAAAAACAGGGCTACAGCTTCAGATCCATAAAAGAACTTCAAGCCACGGTGCAAAGGTAATTAAAGAAGAAGGGCACACAGCATGTGAAATTTCTAGTTTTGATAGCACAGGTATGTGTAACACATGTTGCCTTGAAGGGCTTCCATCTGAAAGACGGGAAAATTTGCTCCGGCATCTGCAGCTGCCGAAGATGGCTTGACCGTGACACTCAGAGCCTATGCTGATTCAAGAACAGCGAACCACAACCGTGCATCTCCTCCCACGCCGGCCCATCCCGTTCAGATAGCCTTCCTCCCACCCGGGCACGACCGTCACGACTCCGACAACCGGTCCTTCTGACATCTACTTCTAGTTCTTTGCATATGAGAGAGCTTGTCTGTTGCATTTTTGCAAGCATATAATGCATACAAAACCATGTTAAATTTCATCTGACTTGATGTATTCATGGAAATACTTGAGTATCGGTTTGTTTGTTTGCTTCCCTTAAGCCCGTGGTTCTTGTGTGATAATGTATGCTAGTATGGTTGTTTAGAGACATGCATGTCCAGTACAGCCCAAGTGACTGCTTGGTTATTACCCTTGGCGTGACTCTTGTCTTCATGTTATTAAAATGGCACAGGCACGCCCAGAACAGAATTCCCTGTAATCCGTTTTGCCTGCAGTCTTTGCTTTCCAAGGAGATTTGTGACTCCATCCTTTCATTTCTTACCGTCTAGAATGTATCTTCTCCTCCTCCCCCTCCCTTCATTTTCCTGCACCCTCTTACAGCTCTGTTCTGAGTCTACCCAGCTGCCAACATTCCTACATGCACCTCAAATGCTCTAACGGTTCCCCGACTTCTGCTTGATCCATGTTCTTTACCTGTGTCTGTTTCAGACTCAGGTACCAAAGCTCTCCTTTTAAAGCATGTCCGCTTACGGACGTCCCCGTGCAGGGCCTGCAGGGCCTCCCTCCTTCTCCTGTTCAGGGTCCTCTAAGCACCCTCCCCTGCTTCACTTCATCTGGCTTGAGTATTATCAAATGCGCCATTGGGATTCCTCACATGAACGAGGGATACTCCTCTCTCGAAGGTTTGCTCTCATCTCTCCCTTCCTTAAATGGCACTCTCCAAGGCGCTTGCATGGCCAGCTCATCTCTTCCAGGTCTTGGCTTGTGTATTGCCTTCTGGGCGCATTATTTAAACCCAAGCATCTCTGCAGCCAATCCTGGCTTCTGCCTCATCTTTATAAATAGCATTGTAATGCTGTCTTCTTTTCTCAATGTCTTGCTTTGCTGCACCCTCTTCCTACGTGGGCCTATGAATCACCCATGGACATGGATCTTTCTGTCTGTCTTCTTCTCTGTTCTCTCCCTAGTTCCTGGAACAGTGTCTGGCACCTAATGTGTGGTCAATGAATGTTTGTTGAATAAATGAGAGAAAAAGTTGGTCTCTGTGTGAGATGTAACGTAGACAGGTAAATGGGTGCCTGGAGGCTCGGTGTAAAAACGAATAATCCAATGTACTCCTCCCTGTGTCTCATGAGACCAGAAAGTTCTCTGTCCTGGGATGGCCTCGGTGTGTGTGGGGTGGGAGGGTGGGGGTTGCCACACCATGATGGGTGCTGAGGTGAGAGGGTGGCATATCATGCAGCTCTTGAGAAAAGGCAGCCCCTAAGGTCTTTTCCTGCAGTGGAATCCCAGGACTCCCGCTATTACCTCTATTGAATTTGCCTCCACTTACATTCATTTATCAGAAGACCCGCAACAATCTTTAATGTTTTTCGAATCGTTTAGGAGTTAAAAGTAGGAGGTTATGTTACAATTAGAAATATACTACAATACATACAAATTTCAAATAACCCACTTATTGATTGTCTATCATCTGCCTCAAAGGACCTGGGAGAGCACCAAAGAGGACATCTATGAAACCATTTTGGGAGAATGACTCGCCCAGAAGTAGAGCATAGATACAGAGACAGTGTGTGTGGATCTCTCCCATGTGCTCTCCTTCCTCCTCAGGTGGTAGCTAAGCCTCTGGCCATCAGCTCAGCTTCAGGGTAGAAAGTGCAGGGCGGGTCTATGGAGGGTCTAGGAAGGTCTTTGGTCAGAGAGATGAGAGCTTCGGGAAATAGAAGTCTCCCAGGAGACTGTTGTCAGTGGAGCATCACAGTTTTATTGAAGCAAGGCTGTTTACATTTATAGTGGAAAAGGCAGGGAAGGATCCTTGGCACCCAGGGACAGGGACATTGGTAAAGACAGGGATACTGGAGTAGCCCCATTTGTATGTTGTGGCTCATTGTCTAAGAGTCAAAGTCCTGTGAAAGCATCTTCTGCATAAGGTATGTTCTCACCAGAGAAAGAGGAAGACACCTTATCAGAAAATGGGCTCAGCCTAGGCCTTCCAGCTAAGGCATTCAGATAAGCACCAACCAGGCCACATTCCTTTGCCAGTGACCTGCTGTGAAGCAGGCAGCATTTAGAATTTAGCTGGGTTTCGTCAAGGCTAAGAAAAAGGGAAGCAGTCAAACACCTTCCACTCTCAGGGTTAGCATTCCTGTGTTCAAAGCATGCTTCAACCCACTCTTAGCTCTAGGACAGCCCCCCAAGTGTGCTTGAACTTTACTATCTCAATTTTAATATACGCAATTTCTTCATAGCAAATGAAGTCTCCACTTACAGAGTGTTGGCAGACACTCACACTTTTTTTTTTTTAAAATATCAAAGCTATACTAGTGAAAACCTCATTTTTTAAAAATGTAGAAACTTGTATTCCTTGGAGTGCAGGTGTTTGTGATGATGATCTGTTGTTGTTACCACAAACCATGCTTCAGGTGACTTAATTTGATCAGTATAAGATTAATATCAGCTTAGTACCAACATTAATTTGGATACACTCTATAAACTTTTTGCAAACTTACCTCAACTTTCAAAAGAAAGAATTATTTTTCCTAATGAAATAGCCCTTGGAATCTGGGAAGACAGCTCAGTGTGTCAAGCACCTGCCACACAAACAATAGGACCAGAGTTGGGCTCACCAGTACACACCTAAATGCCAGGTGAGTATGGTGGTTCATCTTTAGTCCCATCTCATGAGAGGCAAGACAGGGGACCCATGGAGCAAGATGGATAGCTACACTAGCTGAATTGATGGGTGGATTAAAATGAGAGACTTCGCCTTGATATAAGAGGGAGATCAGTGTATACGAGGAAGAAGGAGACACCTGGGATCAGCCTGTGATTTTCACATACATGTATACATATACATACACACACACTCACACACACTCATGAATGCATGCATGCACCCATACACATGAGAACACACAAAAAAGAAGAAAAAGAGCAGAAGAAAGACAAAGAAAGAAATTTTGAGGAGGCACGTTAGATATTCTGAGATACAACCAAACCAGGAAAACCCAAAGGTTGTAGAAAGCCAGGATAGTTTTACCTTATTACAATTCAGTCTACAGGACAGTAAGATAAAGAAAAAAAATGTGGGCCAGTAAGAGGTTCAGCAGGTAAAGGTACTTGTTGTCAAGCCTGATAGTCTGAGCTCAACTCCTGGAACCAACGTGGTGGAAGGTGAGAACAAATTTCTGCAAGTTGTCCTCTAACCACAGGTGAACATGCAAACACAAAGGAGCATGAAAGCATACATATAAATACATAGATGGATGGACAGATAGATGATAGATAGATAAATAGATGATAGATAGATCAATCGATAACTATATATATATATATATGGAGAGAGAGAGAGATGATAGATATAAAACAGAAACAACAATAAGGAAAAACTTGTTCTCATCTTTCTCTTGCATGTTTGCTGCTTTGTGAGTGTTTTCTGTCTGATCCAAGCTTTTCAAGGGTCAACCAAAGCCTCCAGCTCCCCCAGCTCCCTCAGCTCCCATGACTGACTTCACTGGGATGGATTTCTCTCAAGACTCAGAGAAAGAAAGTTCAAATAAGCTTTTGGGAGTTGTTATGATTCGGGCAGTGTCTTTCCAAGGCCCACGTGTTAAAGGATGGGCCACCAGTGTGCACATTAGTGTGTGGGAGTCTGGAACCTTCAGAAGGCAGGATCTGGTGAAAGGGAGGTATTCATTAGACCTCGGACCTTAAAGTCATTCCCAGAACCCGGGTACCTCCCTCTCTCTTTCTTTGCTTCCAGGCTTCTATCCACTAAGCAGCTTTGCCCTGAAATGTGTTTCTGAGAAAGATTCTGCTGTGAGGTAACATGGCCAAGCCATAGACTAACACCGAGATCAAAAGAAATCATTCTTATTTAAATGTTGATTTACCTTGGGTACTTTGCTATAGCAATGTGACATTGATTAACTCCGGAGCTATGGGAATTTTTAACTTCACTTTGCAGATTTTCTGGAGAACTCATACCACGCCCTACTTTGCATCTTTCTGGTGGCTGATGGCTAGCCTGCATAGGTGCTGGCTGCTGCACTCACTTTTTGCTAGGAGAGAAAACAGGCTTCCTCCTAAAGATGAGATTGTAATAATATACTATGGTATTAACACAACACCGTTCATTATCAGCCGCAAGAACAAGCCAGAATTCCACATGTTCAGCTGAATATAGGGAAAAGAGGGGGAGCGTCTGCTCTCTTCCAGGAGGCAGAAGACAGAGACAGACTAAGGACCGTGGGGATGGGCTCTGACAAAGCCTGCTGGTCATCTATCCACAGGCCAGGGTTGGAGGAATGAATGTCCATTAACAGCCTTCCCCCAGAAGGCAGTAATCTGGGGCTAAGAAATGCACCAGGAGCCAGGGTGAGTGACGGAGCCCCGAGACACTCCTATTTGCATTCAGTTCAGGGGAAGAAGTAGCTGTTTAAAGGCTAGGAAGGATTTTAGCTGCACTGGGAGCTTTGGCCTTTTCAGTGGAGACACCCAAGAGACTGCCTGTCAAACAGAAGTCTCCTGCTAGAACTTCCTGAAAGAGCTAGGAAGTCAGGCAGGGGTGGGAGAAAGGGATAGAGGAGAAATGGGGAAACCCAGCTCCCCCTCTCAAAGAAAGAAGGGGACTAAGGCTCAGAAGGAAGGAATAAAGGGACGCATAGGTGGCTGTACACCTCTGCTTGCTTTTCCCTCTGGACAGCTCACTGTGGCAGTGTGTGTTGAAAAAAATCATTAATTCAGTTTTACAAATAAGAAAGTAGGCTTTTTTGCATTTCCCCAGATTCCAGCGTCCATGTTCTCCTTCCTCTCCATCCTGATTCCCACTGGGAGCAGCATGGCATGGAGCTGAGGGACTGGAGAATAGGAGGCTGCTTCTTGGCTCTCTCTCCCCACCTTAAAAAAAAATCCCCTCAAAGCTCCTTTCCTTCAGTAATCCTTGGTATTCCCCCAGGAGCTGAGTTAAGATTTAATTGTGAAATTTGCATAGTAACTCAGCAAATAAATCCTCTCTTCTCTCATAGACCTTTCCCTGCAGAGGGCCATTTTAGTTATAAATCACTTATTTCGAGATTCCCAACTGCATCAGCATTTTGCACTTCTGGAGGAGAGTGGCAAGGGAGAGCAAATCCAATGCCAGGCGGAGTTAGTGTTTGGCACTTTGATCTCTGAGTAGGGCAGTGGGAAGCAGAGGCAGGGTGAAGGGGTAGCCATCTTTGTCCCTGCTGCTTCTCTAAGGAAACCCTGCCTGCTAGCTGCCTGATTCTCTGGCCTGCCTCGGGAAGTTTCACACCGCTTCCCCTGGGCACCTGCATGCTAGAAAGTCTAAAGTGATGGGCAGAAACTGCACATGGCTATGGCAGTGTCCTTGTTAAGCTTATACTAAAATTGCCTACAGCTTGATGAGTACTGCACAGTGCGTGGAGTCTTACTCTGTCGGAGAGAGTCATCAGGGTTGCAGGAGGGAATAGGTCCAATACAGTCTGCGTCCCCAACGGGGGTCTGGGACTCCATCTAAAAAGGAGGTTTGTTTTCTTACATTCTCTCTTTCTCTTAGCCTGCCAACCACCATGGCTGAAGGTTCTAGAATATAGGCTCAGTTGTTTGGTTGAATCAGATTCAAACAATTTCACCAGAGCCCAGTGCTTTCGTTGTTGTTTTTTAAATCTGTGTGTGTCTCCTTTCTATCATACATCGCACAGGAGCATGACTTCGGTAACACCACACAGGGCGTTGTGTGGCTACAATAATGTAAGGAGGGGAACCAAGGAAGAAGATGGGAAGTCCAAAGAAAGAGGAAGCAGCAGTATCCTTGGTTGTACATCCCTGGTATCCAATCTCATTCTTCTCCCTCTATTGGCCTTACTGCATTCCTTTCTTTTAAAGTAGTTTATATATTTTAGTTAGCTTACAAAACAAGAGGGTTCCTTGTGGTATTTAATATACCCTTTTAGTGATCCCCTCTTTTTTCCCCCCACCTCCCTGCCCCCCCACCTTGACGTGCTACACCCTTTCAATCTCAGTATCCTTCTACTTTAATATCTCTTGTTGTCCCGTTGTGTCTCTTATCCTCCGTCCTCCCCACGTCTTTTCTCCTTTCTCATGGGCCCCCTTCTAGCTCCTTTGCTTCTGTTCACATTCACTTGCAGCTAGATACACATATTTAACTGTTAGAAACTGGGAGATGGATGTCAGAGAGAACATACTTCATGTATTCTTCTAAGCCAGGCTTTCCTTATTTAACATGACATCTTCCATTTCTTTCCCTTTTTTTTTTCCTTGCAAATTGCATGATTTCATTTTTCTATAACTACTGAACAAAATTCACTTTCTTGCATCCTCACTGCCTTTGGAAGTGAAGAGGTGCTGATTGGAGCCCACTGTTGAAGTACATCAGTGCCCTTTGCCCCCTTAAATGGTGCGTTCTCTGGTTAGGAAGGCAACTTAGTGGATAACGTGCTTGCCATGTAAGGGAGAGAACCTGAGTCTGAATCCCCAGAACCCACATATCTGTAACCCCAATGTCCTACATCAACTTGGGAAATGGAGACAGGAGAATCCGCCAGAGCTTGTGGGCCACCTGACCTGCCATATACGGCAGTCACCAACAAAGAGACCCTGTCTGAAATGAGGCGGGAGGCATGGGCTGACTCCCTAGGTTGACCTCTGACCTCTGCACATGCACTGTGCCACGCCCCTTCCCCCACCTACAGATTTTTTTTTTTTTTAATATGTTGTGTCTCTAAGAAGGAAACCATAGCAAACCCCTTGAGACAAGTCACTTCTCCGGATTACCAGAGGTTAAACTTCTAATAAGCCAAGGTTTCACAGTCTCATTCGAAACAATATTGCTACTCTTTAAGAAAAAAGTTTACAAAGAGCAAACAAGGAGTTTTATGCAGATAACTTGCTTTCACCTAAAAATTTGAAGATTGCTGATCAAACGCTAGCCCTGTAGTCATATTTCCTTCAAACAACTGATTTCAGCTCCTTATTTATTCTGTAGCTGATCAAAACATAGTGCCCTCATTTTCAAGTTATACTTGTCAGCACCAGGAGATCAGTGGAAATTTGAGTTCCATAGAGGAGTCAACAAGGAAGCATCTCTATGCAGATGCGTATCTTCCCCCCGGCACACAGCAAGAAACCCTCTCTGCAGGACTTTCCTTCTCTTCTCCCCCTCTACTCTCTGGTTTGACTCAGTGGAAGATTCTGGGATATACTGGGGGCCCCTGACTCTAAAACTACATCTATAATAATTTTCCCAAGCAAATGTTACCAAAGGAAACTGTTTATGATGAATCTACTATAGGAAGCTAGGTAAATAATATTATTTCAAGTTAACATCAGGTTTGTGATTGGAAGACCAGTAATATGATATGAAAATCAGGAAACAGGCCTGGTAAGGTGGCTCAGTAGGTAAAGGTGCTTGCAACCAAACCTGAGGACCTGAGTTCAATCCCTAGGACCCACATGGCAGAAAAGAGAGAATCAACTCATGCAAGTTGTCCTCCAACCTTCACCCATTAACTGTGGCCCATGTACCCACAAAAATAAATATATGATAAATAAAAACAAAAGTAAAAATTATTTTTAAAAGAATCAGGAAAAAGAAGAGCCACATACTGTACCCTATGCTCAGAGGAATTATTATTTTGGAAATTATGTAATTAAACAGGAAAAATATCAAATGTGCATAAGCTTCAATCATAGGAAATTTTATGAAATACAGTTATATAAGTGACAGTTGTTTTGTACAATTTCAGTTACATGTGAGCAGATGAGAGCTAAGATTCTTAAATGAAAAATTTCAGGAGGACACAGTTCATAGGTTTTAAACTCGAGGTCTGAGAATTAGGAATGAGTCAAAACCCGATATTCTGTCTTGTTGTGCTCCATTTCTTTCCCGTCATACCCACTGCATTAGTTACTTTTCTGTTGCTGAAATAAAACATCATGACCAAAGGCAGAACAAGGAAGGGAGATTTTAATCTGCCTTATGGTTCTGGAAGAATGAGTCCTTCGTGGCTGGATAGAAGCATGTCAGCAAATGGCAGGCACGGTGACATGAGGTGGAAGCTGAGAGATCACATCTTTAACCATAAAAAAGGAGCAGAGAGTGAACTGGACTTGAAGCAAGGCTTTAAATTCTCATAGCCCACCTCCAGTGATGTCCTTACTCCATCAATGCTGTGTCCCCCCATAGCCTCTCCAAACAGCGCCACCAATTGGAACCAAGTGTTAATGCCTGAGCTTGGTATTTCTCATTCAGACCACCATACCCTCCCTATGTATAGCGCCCACTCCTGAGACGCAGAGCAGATGGACACTCTCTCAGTGCTTATGTTCACACAAAGTACCTGAGCAGGAAAATCACTGTTCAGACACTGCAAACAGAGACCAAGATGCTCTTCCTTTAAGGGAAAGGTGAAAGGTCCTGAGTTAATCATGAAAGAGATGAAAAATATGCTGAAGCTGTTAAGATTTACAGTAAGGATGAATCTCTTCTTTTTTTTTCTGTGAAATTATGTGGAAAGAGGAAAAAAAATTCATAATAGCCATGGGGTCATACCCTTAACCGCAGAAGTTACAGAAACAGTGCCTAAGAAAGGTTCAGTTAAGATACTAATGGGATTAAATGGTAAGTTCTGTTATACCCTTGGAGTCAGGCTTCCCTGGTGTCTGAGAATGTATACCCTGTTGATAAAGGCATGCAGAAAACGACTGCATACTTACTTCTAAAATCAATAAGAATTAGTGTCAAGATAACAGGAAAATATGATAAAAACTACAGTATTCCATTTATTTATCAGTCCAAATAAAAACATCAGAAAAGTAAGAAGAAATAGCACAGGGCGCTACATCACAAAACCACAGAAAGCCTCATCATTCTAACCCTGGGAGCAGAGACAGGCTGAGCCGGAGAGTCTGAAGGCAGGGAGCTTCACTGGGGCAGTCTATAAAACACTGAATTCTTTGCCCCTCACTGCTGCTCTGATCAGCAGAAGGCCCAACTGCCAGGTGTTAAATATCACCACAGCTTCATAAAATAAACTGATTTTGGATTTCGTAGGGTACATTCCCCTCATTTTGGTGATCTCAAAGCTTAGATGTCACCTCTCTGTTCCACGTAAATCTGCTAGTCTCCAGTCCTTCTGTGTTCAGGCCAAAGAGGGCAGGAAATTTCACTTCATCTAATGATACTTCCAAAGTAAGCTGAGAAAGAAAGGAAAGGGAAAGGGAAAAATTAGATAAGCCACAGATAAGAAATGTGAAGAAGAAAAACAGTGGATATAGAAACCAAAGATGTGAGAGACACAATGGCTTCATTAGCATATTGAATAAACTCAGGAGTTAATGTGCAAAATAAAAACAAAACAGTTTAAAAATAAGAAAAGACGAAACGGAAGCCGGGAGAGAGCTCAGTTTGCAAAGAGCTTGCCGTGCGTGAGGATCTGTGTGTAACAGACAGAACATGTGAAGAAGCCAGGCACGGTGGCACGTCCTTATAATCGCAATGATGGAGAGGCGAAGTCGGGTGGATCCCTCCACATGCCCTGGTCAGCCAGCCTAGGAGGCTCTGCCAGCTCCAGGCCAGTGAGCCCTACCGACAAAGCAGACAGATTGGGGCTGACCTCTAGCCTTCACATAAGCATGCACACTGGGGCGTGAGCACCCTCGTACATGTGTGCTCCTGTGCTCACACATGAACATGTTCACACGGACAAAAAAAAAAGAAAAGAAATAGGGAAAAAAAGACAGGGAAACCCGGAAGCTCTAGTAGACAAAACAACTTTAAAGATGAAATCTTGGAACGATTAAAAGGTTCTTACACACAGAAGGAGAGATGAAAAGAAGATAAACGATTGGGGCAAAAAGGGATCACGGCAGGAGGCAAAATAGGAGAATTTTCCAGAATAATAGAGAAAACAAAATGGAAGGTGTTGAAAACAGTGAGTCAAGCCACATTTCTTGGAGTTCTGGGAAAACATGAGTCTTGTGACAGAAACCCGCCGAGAGCCCCTGACACGCGCTCACACAGTCCTGTCATCACACTCAAAATGGGCAGGCCACACGGTAGCTTCTGGGTCCCAGAAACGTGAATTAGATCAGTGTCTGTTGTCTCGTTATATACCAGAATCTAACGGAGCCTGGACTCTGATGCCCTACAAGAATTACATTGAACATGAGAGTTTTTTTCTTCAGGCAACCTCTCTACCCTAGCAGAGGACTGAAAAGATGCTCTTCACAGGTATTGGAATCACAATATCCTCTGGATTGATAGACACTAGACACCTCTTGGGCTGTGGCAGCAGCCGTCTCAGAAATAGGATTTGAATGAAAGTCTACGTACCAACAGTGAGAAGTCCTTCTCACATTGTCCCCCAGGGAAGGGAGAGAATAGAGAAGCTTGTCTTGTACAGGCAAAATATCGGAAGCATCCCCCTGCAAGGGACAGAAGAACCACCCCCCCAAAAATACACTAACCTTCTGAAAGCATCCATGAAAAAGGAGGGTCTCTGCCCTTGCTCCCCGGAGTTTGGGCCACTAGCCAAATATGTCCTGATCAATCTCTGTGCCTTGTCCTGTATCTGAACAGATACACAGGATCACCAGACATCCTACGGAAGATGTAACATGAAAGATGGATGGAGACAAAACCAAACAAGTGAAGATGGATTTGGCAAAAAGACACAAGGAACACAAAGCAAAGGAGGAGAGCACTTCTAAAAACTGTCTCTGCGAGGCAAGAGGAGACATTAATCCATCAGATAAGATCAGTGAGCTATAAAATTAATACTCAATGAAGAAAGTGCCCTGGATCTTGAAATATGGCAGGAAATTAGAAAACACAGCCAAAACATAAGGATGAAAAACAACCTGAGAAAATCTTCCGGAAGGCGGAATGGGAAGACAGAGAGGTGGCTGACGTAAAGGAAACAAAGTTATATCAGTGCAGAATGTCTCACAGTCTAAATGCTGCAAAGTTTAGAAAGAAAGGACAGGAGATAAAGGAAGATAAGAGCAAACACTTCTTGTGTGTGGTTTTGTCTCAGGAAGTGCAGCAGAGCGGCCTCCCCGAGGCGGGGCTCAGTGGGTAAAGCACTCACCTTGTAAGAATGAGGTCCTGAGTTCAAATCCGCAGAATTCATATAAAAGTCAGATGTCGGAGCACATACCTGTGATCCCTGTGCTTCCTACTGCAAGATGGGGTGCAAAGACAGGAAAGTCACAGAGGCACGTGAGCCAGCTTGGTGAACAAGGAGACACCTTCTTTGAAACAAGGTGGCAGGCAAGCATAGGGATAGCACCCAAGATTGTCCTCTCATCTCCACAAGCACACTGTAACAAGAACCATCAAGCCCTCACACAAACACGTGTGCACACACGTGCACACATGTGCACACACACACACACCATACATTTAAAAAAAATTATCATGAGCCAATTTCATTAAATTACAAAGTGTTTTTACCCATTTATATAGTTTTGAAATACATAACAGAGAAAAGAATCTTAGAAATTTCTGGGACTCGTAGCCAAAACAAACTACATACACAAGGCCCAGGGATGTGAGTTGTAATTTGTAACTCACATCTCCAAGTTCTCACCAGAACCTGGAGGGTGTGAAGACATCCCCTCAGTTGCCACGGAAATGTTTTTCTAAATGTATTTCTAACCTAGCATTGCCATGCCTCCAAATCCCCAGTACAGAGTTCCGTGAGATCCTTTCAGGTGGTATTCCATTAATAAGAGTTTAGTGTGCAGAAATGGTGCTTCGTGGAATAAAACACAAATAAGAAGAGAGGAAGGCATGAGAAGGATTCGGTGGATGCTGGAGAGAGGCTTGGAAAGTTTCCCGATGAGACCAAGGAAGGCTCCAGAGCACAGATACACAAGGGATGCAGAGATCCCCAAGTCTACTGGAGCAGGAAGACCTTCTGACACAGGTCATTGAAAACTAGCTTACAGTGGCCTTTGCAGTACAGAAATGAAGCAATGACATGTTTGCAGACACTAAATGGAATAATAGAAAAGTAAAAGCAATAGAAAACTCCAGAGGCAGAAGAACTTTACGAGGAGTTTTGAATCTGTGAGTCGCTCTAAGGGGTGTTTTGTGAGAATGCTGGTCAATTCTTGGTCAAGGTCTTGCGATCATATCAGATTCCCCATTGCTCGTGCCTCTCAGCTTGATTATAACTTAAACACTTGCCACTCTCTGATATGGGACACGTTTTGTTGATTCACTCTGTCCTTCTGCTCCAAGGAGAAGCAGCCACCATAGATTTTTCTTTCATTCATTGTGAAAATGCTGGTGCTTAGAGTAGTAGCTAGAACTAATCATAAAAACAACAAAGACATTCAATAAAGAACATAAAATTTATTCTAAACTGGAATTTCTATTGTTTAAGCAATTAGTATTTGTTTATTATATTCTTTCTGGAATTATTGAAAAACAATTGACAGACAACATTTGTAGATATTTAAAATACACAGGTAGTGATTTGATATATAGTAAAATCATTACTGCCATCAAATTAACCAACACACTTATAATCTCTCAGAATTGCTACAGTTTTTGGTTGTCGGAACATTTTAAGATCTACTCTCTCAGAAAATTTCAATCTGACAATACAGTATCATTAGCTCTAGTCACCACACCATAAATTAGACCCTCTAAATTTATTCATTTTATATCCAAAGGCTCCTAGCACTTGACTGGTATGTCCCTGTTTCCCCAACTCTTAGCCCCTGGCAACCACCCCTGTACCCTCTGCTTCTGTGGGTTCCAGTGTTTAGATTCCATACCCTACATAAATGAGATAATTCAGTGTGTGTCTGTACCTGGCTCAGGATGTCCTTCACTGAATGGTGTTTGAATAGATTCCATTGTATCTGCATACTGCGGTTTGTTTGTTTGTTCATCTGTTCATGGATTCTTGGCTTGTTTCTGTGTTGGCTATAGTGAATGATGGTACAATGAGCCAGTACCTCTTAAACCTATTGATCTAATTTCTTCTGGATACTCAGGTGGTTGGGTCATATCATACAATAGCTCTAGGTTTTGTATGATGAAGAACGTCCACATCCTTTCCTATAGATGCTACATCATTTTTCATTCCTACACAGGGGGATAAAGGGGCGTCTGTTTCTCCACACGATGAGCAACGCCTGTGATCTCCTGCATTGTTTCACCGGCCATCCTAAGCTAACTGAGGTGATAACACAAGAGACTTTGAATTGCATTTCTCTGGTGATTACTGGTGATGAACTTTTCTCATTTACATGTCGACTAGTTACACATCCTTCTAATAAATACCTCTTCATTTCCTCTGTCCATTTTAAACCAAGATCTCTGTTTTCAAAAAGGAAGGTTTACTTGTTTTATACCCCTAAATATTTTGGGTACTGACCCCTATAAGTAACCCTCTGTGGTTTGAAAAGCATTTTCTCTCATTCCATTGGCCACCTTCCCATTGTACTATTTTCTTTGCTGTGCAGTAATTTTTTGTTCCACTCATTTATTTTTGCTTTGATTGTTTGTGGTTTGTTGTTTGTTTTGGTGGTATATAATTTAAAAAGTCATTGCCAAGACCAGTATCAAGGAGCTTTCTTCCACTGGTTTCTTCTGGAAGTTTTGCCATTTTGGGCTCCACATGTAAGTCTATTGTTCATTTTCAGCTCAATTTTTGTGCATGCAGAGAGATAAAAATCCAATTTTATTCTTCTCAGTGTGGTTATCTAGTTTCCCCGATGCCTTTTAAAGATTCTGTCATCTCCTCACTATAGATTCTTGGCACTCTTGTTGAAGAAAATCTGAACACATGGGTGTGACATTATTTCTTGACTACATTTGTTCTATTGTTCTATGTATCTGTTTCTATGTCAGAATCAGATTTATAAAATTATTTGTAATACAGTTTGCCACCATGAAGAGTGATGCCTGCTTGATCCTCTGGTAGGTTTGGTCTCTTCATGACCCTGAATGGTTACATAAATTTTAGAATTTTCTTTGGGATAGATATGACTTACTTGTATCTTCAAATTATTTTTATTAATGTTTTACAGTTTTCAGCATACACACATTTCCCTTTATTAGTCGAATCTATTCTCTCTGAAGCAATTGAAAATGATGTTGTATTCTTTAATGCCTTTCTGGACAGTTTTTTGTTAGTGTTGAAGGCATAACTAACTTTTATATGTTGTTTTGTATCTTGTAACTTGACTGGATTCATTTTTTAGCTGAAGAGTTTTGAATGAAAAACTTAGGGTACTTTTTTTTATAAGAACATGCTCTGTGCAGGCTTAGATGAGTTAATTCTTTTTAGAGTTCAAATTCATTCCCTTCTCTTGCTGAGCTGCTTTGACTAGAGTTTGCATTACCATGTTAAGGAGAAGTGGTAAGAACACATACCCTTGTCTTATTTCTGATTTTAAATAGGTAGCTTGTAGACTTTCTCAGGGATCTAACCTTATATTTGGGAAAATAATATATCACTTTATTTTATGGAGATACATTCCTTCTAAATCTGTTATTTTTTCATGATTAAAGGATTTTCAATTCTGTAAAGTGCTGTTCTGTGTCTACTGGAATGATCAGATGGATTTTATTCTTCATTCTCTTAACGTGCTACACCACATTTAATGATTTCCTTATGCCGAACCATCTTTTTACCCTAAGAGTAAATCCCATCTGATCACAGTGTGTATGATCTTCCTAATGTGCTGCTGAACTCAGTTTGATAGCGTTTGTCTGAGGCTTTTTGCACCTACTTTTTTTTAAATCAATGATTTGAGAGTATAACTTTGTTTCCTTGTATTGTTCTGATCTGTTTTTATCTGAGTAAAACTGGCCCCATAAAATAAAATTTGGAAGCATTCCTTCCTCTTCAAATTGTTGGCAGACTTTGAGAAAGATTGGTACTAATTCTTCTTGAAATGTTTGGTAGGATTTATTTGTGAAACGCTCTGGTTTGGGGCTGGATTTCCACTGCTGAGAGGTTCCTGAGATCACATTGTCAGTCTGTGGTGATTTCTACTGTTCTTTCAGAGGCCAATCTTGGCAGGTGGTGTATATCTACGCTTTGCCTATTTTGCCCATGCCAAGGTTTTGGCTTGTACCTCTTCACTGTGTCCTCCCATGAGCCTTTGCACATCTGTATTATCAGGTTCTACCTTTCTGCCTTGATTTAGACTGATTTAAATCTTTTTCTTTCACTTCCTCTAGTCAGTGTTTGTTAACTGTATTTAGCATTAAAAGCATGTTCTTTATTTTATGCTTTCTTCTTGGCCTATTTTTTCTCTATTTCACTTATGTCTGCTCTAATGGGTATTACTTCATTCCCCCCAAGGACTCCAGCCTTTTCTTGTTTCTCTTTCTCTAGTAACCTGAGGCATAAAGGTGAGCTGCTTACTTAGGATCTCTGTCATTTGCTCACGTCGACATTTTTCACTATAAACTTCCCTTTTGGAACTGCTTGGGCTACATCCTGTAAGCCTTGTTCGTTTTGTTTCCATGTGTATTGGTGCTAATAAACATTTTTATTCCTCTTTTTTATTTATTCCATGACCTGGCTTCTATAAAAGAAGCATGTTGTTTAATTCCAATATATTCGCAAATTTTCAAGACTCTTCCTGTTACTGATTTCCAGTCATTGTGAGCAGAGAAGATACCCAGTATAACTTCAGTCTTATTACATTTGGTAAGTCCTGTTCAGTGTCCCAATATTTCTACATTAGGTTTTAATATGTATTATACATTATTATATAAAGTTACATTACTGTTTATTCCTATTGCACTGCCTTTTATTTTGCTTGTGAAGGCAGAAGAAACATAAAAGCGTATTTTGCCATTCTTTACCTGCGTTACTCTACAAGATGAAGGAAAGCCACACACTTCTAAACCTCACAGGACTCTGTCATGAGCTATGTCTTTTTAACCAATACGAGACCATGTCTGAACATCTACAAAATGCCAAGCCACTGCTGAATACTGTAAAGTTATATTTTGAAGTCCTCTCATATGTTATATCAAAGCACAGAAGTATTTAGGAATGAAAATGAATCACATCTTCTTATGACATATTTGTACACTCAACAATATTTACTAAATTCATGAGCTCCTGGCTTCTGCTTTAAAGATTAAACCAGGAGAACAAACAAAGGAGTTTTGATGAAAGCATCTTGGACTAATGTCAGGGGGTGGGGGGGCGGGGATAGATAAAAAGCCTAAACCGGCAGAGATCTGCTCAGCTAACTAACATGACAAGAAGCCTGCTTAAGGAAGGCAATTCCTTTTGGTTGTAATGTTCAATCACAAAGTCCCCCTAAAAGATTATGAACAGAAGGGCCAAGTCTGAATACACGCATATTTGGGGTACATGTTTGATTATGAATGTGAGATTGTTTGACTTATGCGAGTTTTACCTTAGGATCTCAGTAGTTAGGTGGGCACATTCCTGACTGTGACAAACTTGCCTTACTTGATCTTAGATTTCCTAGGAGACATGTTAATTAAAGCAACTCTCCTTCCTCATGAACTGAAACTTTGCAGACACTGAGTTTACCTATCCCACCCTCATCCTGTCATATAGTAGGCACCAGTACTTTCCTCTTGAGAACAAGTGACAGAAAAATAAATAAATAGATGATAGATATAGATGATAGATAGTTAGGTGATAGATAGATAATAGATAGATAGATAGATAAAAAGAGGCACTGCAACCCTATAATGTTGTCTGAGAATTTTTAGAGTGTTCCAAATAATATATACACAACAAATGACCAATGGTTCAGAAGCACAGGACGAACTAGCCATGGGGAGATACATATCACCAAAAACCACAAAGCACAACAAAAAACAAAAACCTTTCTAAATTCAAATACATAAAACCCCATCCAAAATATAGCATCAAGCACCATTTGATAAACAGAAGGAAGGTATGTATTACCCCTTCAGATCTACTCACAGCTATCCAAAATTTGGCATTTTGGCATATCCCCATGAAGACTGGTGATGGGCCATAATGTAGAAGTCCCTGTGGTTGGGAGGCTACTATAGTTAAGGACGTGGGGCTGGGGCTGTGTCTTGGGAGGGATGCCCTACATCCTGAGGAAAACCAGAGGATCCCAGAGCAGCAGAACCACTAGCTGTTCCCTTTTCTTCTCCACTCTCTCTTTGCTCCTCCCTTGTTTTCACCATTACCACCAACACTCTCCTGAAAATGCAGACATGCTTGAGATGTTAGGAATAGCCCAGCAGGAAAGAGGCGGCCTCCAACATGCCCTTAGTTTAGGCCTGACTCATGCTTCCTAGGACTTCTCTATGACTTCTTAAGTAGTTCCTATCCAGAGTTCCTCATCTTTAAAATGTAAATGATGATCCAGATCTTTGAGCCAGTGAAGCAACACACAGTTCTTAAAACAGCCCTTCCTCTGGTAGCCATTCACTACAACCAGCTCCAACCAAGGGGCACCCTCCCCTTGGCCACTCAGTATGTTTTCAAGGGAAAATACAAAAGAGATCAGGGATTTTGATTCATCATCCAGTAAGCAATTGAAACATAACTTTTTAATTTGACAGACAGGTACCGTTAGCTAAGCCTGGCATCGTCTCTATTCGTGCCCCGTAACCTTGCCTACCAAGTCCACGGCAGCACTGAGGGGGTGCAGTATCAGTCATTGCCCTGGTTTGCTTCCTATTCTTGCGATCCAGTCTATGACCCAAACCAACCAGAGTTTCCTTGGCTTACACTTGCACGTTGAAGCCCATCGTTGAGGGAAGTCAGGGTTGACACTCAGGGCAGGAAGCTGCTGTCAGGAACCGAAGCAGAGCCACAGAGGAATGCTGCTGATGGGCTTGTTGTCTCTGGCTTGCTCGGCTACCTCTCTTACACCACTTACACAGAAGACACTCCCACTCATTAATCATGAAAATGGCCCATGGGACTTGCTTGTGGACCAATCCAACAGAGGAAGTTAGCCCTCAATCAGTGTTTCCTCATTCCCGATGACTCTAGCTTATGTCAAGCTGACAGAAACCTCACCAACTCACTCATAATTTGAGTTGGTGAGATTAACTTATTAATCATATATATTGGATTGATAGCAATTCTGTTTCATACCAAAAGAGACCCAGGAAGCACAGAAAAGAGAAACAGAAGTGAAGGAAGAAGCCAGCCTGTCTAAGTAGGGGTATGAAAGCCAAACCAGCAACAATTATTAATCTGTAGCATCTGCCTCTCAGTTCCTGAGAATGTATCTGATTATTAAACATGAACCTTTTCAAGTCTGGAATAGATGTTAGGGTGCTGAATGGTTAAGGCCCAAGTAAAATCCTTCAAAGAATTTTTGGAAGTTGTACCAAAAAAAAAAAGAAGAAAGAAAAGAAAGAAAGAAAGAAAGAAAGAAGAGAAAGAAAGAAAGAAAGAAAGAAAGAAAGAAAGAAAGAAAGAAAGAAAGAAAGAGTAAACTGTTGTAGTAAGCTGCTGTGTGGCCTCAACCAAGAGGCATATTCATAGGTGCAAACTCCAACAGACCTCAGCAGAGAGAACCACCCTCATGGCAAGCACCATCCTGGACAGCAAATCCTCGAGCGTCTGAGCTCTTGGGTTTGTATTGATCCAGCACTCCTCAGGTGCAGATCATAAGCAATCAAACATTCCCCACAGAAACCCACACCTGCAGACAATACAAAATGCCAAGACCCAGGCAGAGCCTCACCCAACAGTGCACAAAGCCATTTTTAAAATAAACTTCTACAACAGTAAACAAATTATTGTTTCAGTGCCTCACCACGCACTTTCTAAAAGCACGACCTGCAAGGAGCTAACGAAGACGTCCGTTACTCTTGCTAGTTCTCTGACGCCTTCGTACTCGTCATCGACTTCGGTTCATTGAACGATGGAACCACCAAGGAACGGCTGCGCCACTTTCAGAAGGACCTCTGGGAAGATCCATGTTAGGTCACTGGCATTTGACAGAGAAGACAGAGGTTCTGCAGTGATTTATAAAACGACTCTTTAAATTCCCCTAGTTTATTTCCTTCTTTCAATGGAGTAAAATTACACATTCTCATAGGCTTGCCTTAGAGGAAGGCATAGCAATTTTACAAGGAGATTTCAGATCCTCAGGAGAAATAAAGACCGATGGGTGCGTGAGGGCACAGCACTGGCATATTATTGCAGTCACATCTGCTAGAGACTGAGCTATGCCCAGCAGTAGGCTCCGAAAGAGGCACACCTTCCTCATGAGTGCTCTATAGAAAAACGAGAGTACCCACTGAAAGGTAACACAAGACGGGCAAGCTGGTTTTGGAGTTTGGGTATGAAACATCCCCAAGAGCTCACGTGTTAAAGGCTTACCTCACAGTGTAATGTTTTTCAGAAGCGGAACTTTTGAGGATGATTCCGCACCATGTTGGATGCTATCAGGATGCTCTTCATCATGATGCTTTGCCCTATTCTAGGCCCGCCCGTAACCAAGGATTAGAACCTCTGAGACTGTGAACCAAAGCAGATCCTTCTTCCTTTATGTTGTTCCTTTCAGATATTTCTACAGCACTGAAAACGCAAACACAGCCACTCTTAGCGAAACTGTTGTGGGCTGAATTTAACTGGTTGGGAAAACAAGAATGGGAAGCAAGATTCGTGGTGTGGCTTTAAGTAAGAGCTAGCGCAAGCTGCCATTCCCCAGCTGGCTCAGACACTGAGAGAAGGTGATTCAGGGACGGCCTTGGTGAGACTTAAGGGCTCATTATTCTACCTACACCAACGTGCTCACCCCCGCTGTTTGCCGGGATCAGCACACCACACACTGGTATCCATCCTCGTGTTGATTTCTCACTGGAAATGTCTTTTGGCTTCAAGTCAAATTCCTGTTGATGCCTAGAAAGAGATATCACTTGTCATAAAGGCATGCCAAGATTGTCTCCAACCCAAGAATTTCTCTTTTCTAAATCCAGGCACCTGGGTTTGGGATGTTCTTGGACAAAAAGTGACAGAGATGAAAGACGTTCCGGATGGCCGCTGCGGAATTTCACGTCACATAGACATGATGCTTCAGAAACCTTTGTAAGGTGTAGTAAATCCGACAGTCTAAATGCCCTGGGCTGTGTTTATCTCTAAGGATCTTTGGGGAAAGCATGAGATCTATAAATCCGTTTTTCTGCCTCCTTAGCTGGGGGTTCAGGGACATGTTAACTACCCCCCTTGGAAGCCTGCCACAAAATAGGACTTCCTTGACTTTAACGTGTGCAACCTGGGGGGATTCTAGGAATACAGTACGACAACAATTGTTCTGTGAAGCACCTTCAAAGTGTGTTTTCTATTAAAAAGACATGCTTATTTCTGTATTATGGGGGTGGTGATTGCTTAGCTTAGAGAATTTTCTAGGGATGTCTTTGAAAAAAAGAACTGAGCTGAAGGGAAAATGAGTGCAATAATTATTTTTAATTGGGGCTTCCAAAAGGATTTAGTGACTCTTTCAAGGGGGAAATTTGGGGGCCCATGGTAATGAACAATATAGAGTCCCACTGTGGGTTTTTAGAACTGGTTAAGGAACAGAAAGTGGGGCGCAGAACACGGTGGTCATTTCTCAGTCTCTGATGACGTTAACAGCTGCCGCCTTAAGAACCTGATTCTAGCTAATAATCTAGCACTAATTTCCTTCGACGTATTTATTAACAACCTGGAAGTGTAAAATGTGCTGATAAAAAATAATTACGCAGTTTGTCAAGGGTGGGAGAGATTGTGAAGAGGGTAGAAACGAGTCACCAAGGAGGCCAAGAAGAGAGACATAGCTGAGCTAAGAGAATGTGGTACTGTGCTAAGAGCCACTTCCAATCATTTTCCCCAAATCCTTCAAAGTGAGAAAGAGGTGATACACAGGTTAGACATGTTGGAAAAGCACAGTTCATCTTGATTCTAAGGGCCAAGTTCAGCATTTAGGCAGGTCCGCTTAAACAAGACACAGCAGAATTCAGAATTAGCCTGAAAAGAATGCTCCAAGTAATAACAAAAAGAATGGAAAAAATAAAACAGCTTAGACTTGCTGTTCTGGGGAGAGCCAGAGGCAGATACCAAGCTGGACAGGATACACTGGCTCTAAGCAGTGGGATGAAAAATTAAGCTCAATTGTTGTAGACCATTTATGTCTTAAATGAGTCTTTCTGACTGTAGCCAGTCTAAAATCCCAGATTGTGCCTACAAACATGGGTGTTCCGTTCCACAACTCTTTCCTGTTAGCAATGAGTCACCAACAGAAGGGTTGAAAAATTCACAAGTGCAAAATATCGCATGTTGTCCTCTTTCACCGTGCTTCACAGAAGGGCCGTGTTCTAGTCCTCTGCTTCCCTACCAGCCCAGGATTGTCTTGTTCCTATAAAGTTGATTTTTTTTAACCCCTGGCTTTAAAACTAACAACACAAAGTAGAGTTTTCTGTTTTCGATAAGGTAAAGATAGAAAGTAAAACCTCACACACATAAATAGATCTACTCATTTTCTGAAATGTGTAGTCAAAGGACTGTCGGCATAAAGTACTTAAACCAGCTGGATCAGGTAGCACAGACCCGATATCCTAGCTACTCAGGAGGCTGATGTTGGAAGATCACAAGTTCAAAGCCTGCCTGGACTATAGAGTCAGTTCTAAACCAAGCTAGCCAACTTAGTGAGAATCTTTGTAAAACAAAAAGTTAAAAGAGGGTTGGGGATCCAGCTAAGGAGCAGTGCACGTATCTCGTACATTTGACAAGATCCTGTGCTCAGTCTCTGGTGGACAGCCAGGAACACAGGAACAGAGAGAAAATCAACACCTCTCCGCCCCCCCCCATGTGTGTGTGTGGGGGGCATGCACACACAGCACACATATACTTAAGTGAATATCTTCCAGATTCAGAAATTAGTTCGAGCAGTGAGATCACATATAGTTACATGTTTTTCTATAGGTTGTATCCAAAGACAATAGAATATATTGCTGGTAAAAATGTCAAAATAACATTTAAAAGAACTATTCCCCACCAGAAGCATAACTTTATCTTACATAAGTATGTGTATATATATATATATATATATATACACACACACACACACACATTCATTTATGTATGTATATACATATATGTGTATATAGATATTTAATATCTATATTTTAATTTTTAATTCTTAGATTAATAAATTATATCAACTCCTCTTTCCCTTTCCTCTCTCCAAAGCCTTCCATAAACCCTTCCTTGGTCCCTTTCAAAATCATGGCCTCTTTTCTTATTAATTGTTATTACACACATAAATGCAACATGCTCAGTTTATATAATGCTTCTTGTATGCATATGTTATCAGGGCTAGTCATTGGGTATCGGATTGCCAATTGGTGTTCTCTTTCTTGGGAAAGACTATTTCTTTCCCTCTCAGAATTCTTTAGTTGGCTGTAGTCCTTTGGGTGGGGCTCAGGCCTACAGAGATTTCCCGTCTGTGTTAGATGTCTCTTGAGTGTGTGTGTGGTGGTGGAGTTAAGTCTAATGAGAGAGTTGTTGGTGACTGTCATAGCACATGTGTCACTACTACAATTCTTTGCTTTCATTTAAGAAAACTTATTTTTGAACTACAATGGTTTGTTTTCTAGAAAGTATTTAGTTACGTTTCTAAACAAATGCCTTAAGGGCATAAAATTTAATAACCAAACAAGTCTAGGATTTTCCACTCTTTTAAGAACAAACTTCTCAATATTTCCTTTGAAATCCAACTCCAGGAAGCTGGTTTCTTGATAATTCTCTAATGGATCTTCCGCTTTCTCTTGCGTTGGTAACTAAAGCTGTGGGGATATTTGGAGAGAAGCTAAGAGGGCTACCGTGGTGAATCCTGAATGCCAGCTCCGCTGGGCTGTTTGGGGAGGTGGAGGAGGCGGAGCCTCGCTGGAGGAAGTGTGTCACTGTGATCTGCCTTTGAGAGTAAATAGCCTCAGCTATTTCCCCGCTTGCTCTCTCTGCTTCATGCTTGCAGTTTGAAGACGTGAGCACTCAGCTTCCTGCTCTGGCTGCCATGCCTGCTGCTTGGCTATCATGTCTCCCTCACTGTGATGGGCTCTATCTCTCTGCAACCGTGATTCAAATAAAATCTTTTTTTCTGTAAGTTGCTTTGGCTATGGCATGTTATCACAGCAACAGAAAAGTAACTAACACGGGCCACTACTGTCACTATTGAAGATTGAAGAAGCAACATCCCAAGTCTTTATTGGAGGACACCCCCTCCCCGTGTGGTGTGTGTGTATCTCTGTCTTTCTACCTCTATCTCACATGCATACAGAGCACAGAATGAAACACCCAGACAGGGAAAAGAAGAGGGAGAGAAAGAGGGAGGAGAGGGAGGAGAGGGAGGAGGGGGAGATGGAGGAAGAAGGAGAGAGAGAAGAGAGAGGGAGGGGGAGCATGACACAGTCACTGGCTCCCTTAGACCCTAGTCCTTGGCAAACTGCCTTTCCTTTCCTAAGTAAAATGGAAAATAAGGCTGAAATAAACCGTGTTTGGGACACAAACGTTGGCAGTGAAAACAGGAGAGCATAAAACACAAAGTGGAATCAAACAGAGGGAGCAGAGCAAGCCCCAACCTGTCAGGCCGCTGAGGAGACTTCAAGTGTTCCACGTGGTTCCTCGGCCCCAGGAGACCCTGAGAATCTTCTCAGTGTGTTTGGGTGGGATTTGCCGTCCCTCACAGGCATCAGGCTAACGCTCCAGAAATGTCCTGAGACGTATCAGCAACACCCTTCACCACAAGCATCTTCCCTAACACGGTAACCTCAATCGTGAGAGCCAGAGAGCCATGCCCCTAGACACAGGTTAGGAAAGGTGGTTCAGCCAAAACGGAGAGTAGTCAAGATGGCTGGAGGAAGTGTTTCATTCATTCTGGACCCATGCGCCAATGCCAAACACTGTCCAGAAAGGAAGGGGACAAAGAGGAGGTGCAGACAGGACAAAGAGAAGGTTCACTATGGTGTGGGCATTTGGTAAGACAAAAGGGAAGGTACCTTCCATAACAGAAGCTCCTGGAGAGGAAGGGTGCTTATAATTCTTCCACCTCGTTCTGTCAGCCCTTGGCATATTTCAGCCTGAGGTACATTAACAAATAGGGAGAGGCATCCCCCAGGGCCTCTAATAACATAGACTGCATGCATCATTTCCTCAGAGGACTAGTACACTGTGTTTTGCTTATTCCTCGTGTGTCCTGGCTCAGAAATGATGGCTGTGCTCACCTGCGTACTCTGTGTGTTTTACAAGCCTCTTATGCTTTGTTTGTCTTTCCTCTGCTCTGCTTGTGCATGCTGCACTAAGCAGCCCCACATAAAAGGGACAGAAATACAATACGCACGCTGTGCCTGAGTCTGTGGTGCGGTAGGTAAGGTCTTTCAGATCTTTTATGGAAGCAAGCAGAGGGGCGAATCTAGAGTAAATAAATGGGGTGGTCTGTGCAGCAGACACTAAAGTCAGGATGAATAAGCAGAGCACTTGGGGATCCTCAAGTTCCATCAGAGCCATCTGTCCTAGACACACCTGGCCCCTGGATGCCTCTTCTTGCTAGAGTCAGCCAGGGGCTCTCTGGGCTCCCATACCTGGCCACATAGAAGTTACAACAAGTGTCTTACTGGCCCAGTGGTGATGCATCCGCCCTTCTGAAGCCTGTGCCCAGAGTTAATGGGGCAGCTCCACATCCAGAAATCTCTGTTCCCTACTTTTCACCAGATCCAGGCACTAGAGTTCTTACCAGCCCAAGCAAGGACCATGCTCGAAAGAAAACAGAAGTATCAGTCTTTCTGTGCAATCTCACAAACTGTCATCCCCCAGCCTCCATGATCTCAAAAGCCCCCACCAAGCACTCAGATACTCTGAACAGTGGGAGCGTCTTGATGACTCCAGAGTCCCACAGCACCGTCCATCCAGTGCCTCTCCTCACAAAATGGCAACACTGGATTCAAGCGACACAACCCACACTGCAGGACCAGGAGTCACTGTCATGACCGTGAGAAATGACTACGAGGAATCGTTAGATGAAAAACCAAGTATGGGACTGTGCCTACATTCCAGCGGTCACCACGTAAAAGCGTGTTTATTTGATAGGCAAACACAGAACACGAGAGATGAAGACAGCCACTCACGGAGAGGGTGGGTCACAGGCCGAGTTTTTCTTTCATTTCAATTTTTGTTAAACATATAATAATGTTATTTGTATGGCGGGGGAAATATATGAAGCGTCTGATCACACCTAGATGTACGGTGAGGTTGGTGCAGCTATCAACAGAGCCTGAGATTCGACTTCCTCAGGCCAGAGACACAGGGACAAAGGCACGAGGCAGCTCATGACCCTGGTTACAGATAGAGCTAAATTCAACTCCTCTCATCTCTCCAAACCTTCTGAGGTCCAGACTGTCTCTTACCTAATGCCCACATTTGTATCAGAACAAAAGCATTTGTCTTCTGTGGCCTTTCAGCACATCGAGACATGCCAAACCTTTGGCAAGTGAGTGTGTGGGTATGGAGCCTTGCGTTCATCATTTATTAATTGCCTGGGCTTATTCAATATTAAATTGAGTCTCATGATGGCAATTTAAATCAGCTCAAGAAGTCCTTGAATCACTCACCATGGGCTCAGAAGGACATCAGGTACAACAGGCAACTCAAATGCTGTAAGAGGAAAGAAGCCCCCCCCCCCCCGCCCTCGCTCATTCCCATCCACGGAAGGAAGACCATGGTCGCAGATGACCTCAAGATGAACTGCGTTGTCACAGGGCACATTTCTTTCCACAGGATGCCCGAGTCTACTGAACGCTTTGTAACTGGAAGCCCATGCCCTTTCTGTGCTGTCCCTCACCCAGTGGGCACACACTGTACGGTGAGCAAGGACCGGGTGGGTTGAGAAAGTAGATGTTTGCGAAAGAACTTTTAAGAAACTAAGTAAGGCAGAAAACGAGTGTTTGGATTGAGAAAGAACTTGTGTAAAGACAGTCCTAGACAGTCCTGGTGAGATTTATAGCAGCAATCAATCCCCCTTCCGCCACTGAGGGCCACCCTCATGATGTCTGTCAGTGGGAGACAGTCTTTTGTCTCCTGGCCACAGAGCATTTGTTGCTTATTAAGTAATTGTTTTCCATCATTTGTGCAAGTCGATGATGGACAGAAGGGCCTATTGGAGTTTTTCAGTCATCACAAACCAACTCGTATAGTACAAGGGGTTCCGAACGATTTCTCCTCCACCCCAAGTAAAGCTGACTGTGTTTAGTCATCTTCGCCTCACTCCGGATTCCCACTCAGCCTTTTGAAGAGTGGAAACATCTCAACAGTGCAATCATGCCCGTGTCCCTTGGGTAAGAGTAGGGATACTCATGGCAAGGTCACTGACCCAGACATTTTTGGGTCTAAACTATGGCAAACTTGTCCAGGGGAGGTAATTTTTCCCCTTTCCCCGGAGTTCTAATAGTCCCGTGAGCACCGGCAGAAGCCTGGAGGGCTAAGGCTGTCCTGTGAAGATGAAGGGAAGCTGGTCTACCCATGTATGGATGAGCTTCATTTCCAAACTGCTCCCCAACTCCATGCTCTCCAATTGTTAACGTATTGCCTCTCTTGGTGACAATCAAGCTACTTTCACTCTCCAGGATGGCATTTGCTTTGTTAAGGAACAATGATTTTTAATTTTCCTAGGTATAATGTACATGACAGTGGCATTACTACATTCAGATTTGGGCCCTGTGCTCCTCCTACTCTGAGCTTGCTTGCATCTCCTGCATTACACTGAAAGAAACAGAAGAGAGTTTCATACGCTCTTCAACCCTCAGCGATTTCAACAGTTGCACTGTGACGTCTGACGGGAGTTAGGATTTGGCACGATGAAGGAAGAAGTCAGTGCCTTGTGGGAGAACTCAGTGGGCAGCAGTGTGGGGACCACTACCATGAGAACAGCCTTTTAGAACAGGGCACCGGGAAGTGCGAGGGGAGGAAATGTCCTCACCAGGCAAAGCCTGTGGGCTTAGGTCAGGAAGTGATGCCTCTTCTCTACTGTACCATCATTCTCAGGGCCAGGTCCATGGAGGACTCCTTATAACACACGAGACAGTGGAGACCCATAGGGAAGGAAGAGTGTTCCGTCGCTTTGTTCAGGGCAGACAGTTTAAGCACAGAAACTTCTCTGCCCTTCACAGTAGCACCCATAACCTGCAGCTCAGCCATGGAAACAGGACATAGCTGGAATGCTGCATTAGTAGCACTGGCGCCAGTTTCCTGCGGCTGCTGTAGCAAATGATCCTAAGTTGGCAGATAGATGGTTTAAAACAATAGAGATGTGTTCTCTCAGAGTTCTGGATGCTTGAAACCCAAACTGGTAGCACTGGGATGAACCGAAACGAGTTCAGCAGAGCCATGTTCATTGTGAAGGCCGGAGGAGAAATCCATTCCACGCCTCTTTTGGCTCCTGTTAGATTTCAGCATTTCTCACTTGTAGTTCCTATGACTCCGTTCTTCAAGCCAGAAGCTTCAGATCTTTCCATGTTCGGTCTTCATGTGACTTGTTACCTCTCTAGGGATATTTATAATGGTGTTTAGGGCTCAACGGTTAATCTAGAAAAATATCCCCATATCAAGACATTTAAATCAATCACATCTACAAATCCATCCCTCTATTCCTACTCAAGCATCTCTCTCACTCCCTCCTTCCTTTACTCCCCCCTTTCTCTTTCTCCCACCCTTTCCCACAAAAGGAATCATTCATGGATTCCAGGAATTAGAACACGGTTTTAGAAGAGCATTTTCAACTTAAAGTGTAGAATGCAAAAATAAAGAGAAAAAAAACCAATAAAATAACAAACCTGTCAAAGGAGATTGTTTTGAGACACTTCCTGGAAGCAACGTAAAGGTCATCAATAGTAAAAATGAGAAGAAGAGGAGACTCTAGAGGAGAACTTGCCTGGGCAGCGGCAGGCCTTGGTGACCATGGTTCAGACATTTCAGTGAGCTACTCCCGGCAGAAGTCACACTCCAGGGCGCTAAGAACAAGAAGGGATGAGAAAGAAACAGAGCAGATAAATCCTTTCTGTAATATGATGGTGATTTGGCCTTATGCTTCTCTAGCCTCTGAATAACATTTCCCCCATACCGATTGCCTTCAATAAGTCAGGAAGCTCATTCTGTGTCCTCTAGTTTGGGCTCCATCTTACTCGGTCACAGCCCCTGCCTCCCTCTTTTGTCTCCCTCAGCCCTGTTCCCCAGCTACACAGGGCCCCCTTTGCCTGTCTTCTGAGAAGGAGTCCCGAATACCCAGTAGCTATAGTACAAGTCCCACTGAAAAGAAGAGCCATGGGAAGCAGAAAGGAGGAAACTGCAAGAGGAAGAAATCTTTATTTATATATTTTGTTGGAAGAAATAAGTACAGTGAGAAACAGAAAGAAAATGTTTTCCAAACTCTTTGCTACCACACACAGATCTACCTGTAATTAAATATGCAGAAAATAACAGGAAAACATAAAAGCAATAACTAGAATACTATTTGAAAAATCTTCAAAAAACATGTTTGTTGTTGATTTTTTTTCCTCATATGTGGCTTAGAAATTTCTTCAGACAGAAAGTTAAAATGCAGTGGTGTGACGTAGCCTAATGCATCTCATCATCTAAATACCTAGCCATACACAGCCAAGTACGGTGCCCTGTGCCTCCAATCAGGAGGATCATGAGGTCAAGGCCATCCTGGGCTATACAACAAAATCACTTCTGAATAACAACGAAAGCAAAAACAACAGAACCACATCAAGGGAAACACAACGGAAATATGAGTTGTAAACTTAATGGGTTTTAGGTTTTAAAAAAAAAAATCTTCGGGTACAGAGAAAAAGAGCTTACAGGGAAATTTAAACATTTGCAGTCCCCTTGTCCTTCTCAAATCATAAACAGCCCAACTGTCTGTCAGTTGATGAGAGGACAAAACAAAGGCTCGTGGTGCATGGGTACCCTCAAACAGGACTCAGTAAGAACAGACTACCAACAGGTGCAACACGGAGGGACCACCAAACATGATGTTGTGCAGATAAAAACAGATCCACAGGCACAAAATCTGCATGATCAAAGTGACAGCATTTATAGGTGTATATCAAATTGATATAAATAGCACACATCAGTAGTAACCTGGTAGCCAGTGGTGCCAGGGACATTGACACAGAAAGACACATGGAGTCAGGGTGGAGAAAGTGTTCTATCTGGACATGACAGTGGCTACATGGGGCCCAGGAATTTGTCAAAGCACTCAAAGGTATATTTAACATCAGTGTGTTTTATTATGATCAAATTAAACTTGATCAAATCGATTTTTAAATGCACGCTCTACTTAAGCGGGTGGCTTACAGGTGTTCCTCAGGAAAATGTTTATGGTTTCCTTCTACTATGGAAAAGATAAGCTGATTGGCTGCTTTGCATCACATTGAAGAGACAGAACAAAGATTTCATCACTAGAGATGGGGGGAGTCTGCCACCAGAGGAGCCCCATACTGAGCTGGACCACATCCTCCATTCCCTGGCTTGAGAGAGCTTTGCTCACAAAGGTCAGTGTCTACAAAATCACCCGCAAAACACACCCACAGAATTGGTAAGGGGAGAATAAACATGGCTGTTGTTTTAGGAAAGGCCTAGATAACAATAACAGTTTTATACACAGTGCTCCTTTCAGACACAACTGTTGTAGAAATTTATTTTTTAGTTACGTTTAAAATGGTTTGTTTAGTGCACTTTTGAATAAGGGGCCTCCTAGGTCTTGGTGTTGTGTATTGTCTGCAGGTGTTGGCTTTATGCAAATGATTGCTCCTGATTTGCAGGTGCTATCAATAGAACACCTGCGGCATTTAGGTATAAGTAGAAACACCTGAGATTAGATGCGCACAGTTTCACTGTCCAGGATGGCACTTGGCATGATAGTGGTTCCCTCTGCTGAGATCTGACAGGTTTTACATCTATGAATATGCTTCCATGTCTTCAGAAAGTCAAGGTAAGAACTCAAGCGGCTAGTACACCTTAGTCAAAACCAAAGAGAATACACACCTTCTTGTTTCCTTGCTTGCTTGAGTGTATACTCCACTAGCTTTCTTTATCACACATCACACAAAGCCTGGCCTAGGGAATAATACCACCCACAGTGGGGTCTTCCTACATTATTTAACAATCAAGACAATCTCTGATAGGCACGGTCAAAGGCCAACATGATCTAGATAATTCCCTACAATGCCTCTCCTTCCAGGTGATTGCAGGTTGTGTCAAGTTGACAATTAAAACCAACTATCACAGAGAGCATGGCAGATGTCACAGGCTGCTCTCAGAGTGAAGGATTCCTCAAAGTTGCCCTGTGATGCAGTATAGGAGACCCAGATTTCCTATCTTGTTATATGTAGGTTGACCTATGAAAGGGGCATGCCTTTTAGCTGAGGACAATTCCTAGGAGTCTGCTTTTAGTCTGCATAACTCCTCACAGCTGAGAAAATAAATCCTTTGGTTCTGAAATGGATACAGGTAAAGGCATCTTAATAAACTCCCCTTTCTACCAGCACTAGTGTGCTGAGGTGTTGGAGCACATCCATGCAGTGTACATAATGATGTTTCGGTCTGACTTTCCCAGACTGAATAGACCAAACCCTAAAAATAAATCCCTGAAATTATTCTTTTAAAATGCTCTGCTTTAATGTGGCTTCCAGGTTTCAGTCTACCCTATTTAATTGGCCTGGGAATTCTAACATAGAGGAATCCGTACACAAGTAGATGCAGTCTGATAATTCCCTAGAGTATCTGTCTTAGGCAAACAGGGAGTCCCTGGGGAAGGACACATCTTCCACCCAGTCAGCAAGGGAGCCACATAGACGAGACACCAAAAGCATGAGCAATGCAGCCTGCTGTGGCATAAAAGAGCAGATGGACAAACGCTTGAAGTCATAAAATCCACACAGAGCCAAGCTACTAAGAGCAGGCGACCAAATAGAGGTGTTCTGGTACACAAGACACGAAATTAAAAACGTGAGAGCATCAGCAGAGGCAAGAACACGAACGTATCTGAAAGCGTCTTTTTAAATAACAGGAAATGGGAGAAAGCTGTAACTTTTCAAATTTAAAGAGAATAGTAACAGTAAAGAATACAAGTGAACGTGATGATGAGGGTTTTCACGGATGATGACACAATGAACCCTCGGTTCATGAATTGAGAGGTTCCAAACAGGGCTGGCGAGAGGATTCAGTGAATTAAGGTACCGGCTGCAGGCTTGAAGACCTCAGTTCCATACCTGGGACACATAAATTGGAAGAAGAGAATAGATTCCTGCAAACTGTCTTCTGACCTCCTCATCTCCCCAGACAAACAAACAGACAGACACAATACATAAACCTAAATAAATAAAAATAAATAAATAAATGTAATTTTAAGTAGAGATTTTAGGAATTTGAAAGGTAGCTCAGTAATTAAAAGCACTGGCTGATCTTGCAGAGACCCCAGGTTTGGTTCCCACAGGGTGACTTACAACTGTCTATAACTCCAGTGATCCAATGAAGGCTTCTTCAAGGTGCCATGGTCTCCTGAACACGCATGTTGCACATAAACTCACAGAAGCCCACGCACATAGAAGTAGAAAAAATTTTAAAAATTAAACAGTTTTTGAAAATTTCAGATATAAGAGACCATCAAAGCAAAAAAATCTTAAGAGAGCCAGGAGAAGAAGAAACAAAAATGAATCTATGTAAACTAGAAAAGTAATTAAAATAAAAGACTTTAAGTAGCAACGACAAAGGGTAGAATATAGAAAATAATGTATATTTCACACAAATTTAACAAACAGCTCAATTACACTTCAAAAGACATGGATGGTGATTATGAAAGTGATTTCCATATGGACGTTTTTATTCCTCATTAATTACTTTCTCAGGGTTGTGGTAAAATAGCTGGCTAAAGGTATTTAGCAAAGTCCCTTGTCTTAGAGTTCAAGGGGATAAAGGTCATCATGATAGGAGAGGCAGTGACTGACTCTGGAGGCTGAGGCTCACAGCTGGGCTCAGGAAGTAGGGACGTGGAGGGACGGAGCATAGAATCAAACCCCTCTCCCCATGCTCTACTGCCTCCAGGAAGACATCATCTCCTAAAAGTCCACAACCCCCTAAACTAGTGCCATCAGCTGGAAACCAAGTGTTTGAACACTGGGGCCTCTGGGGACATTTCACTCCCATAGAGTTGCAAACCCTAACAACATATGCTAGTGTTAGCAGCCATTCACCGTAGTTACCTGCGCAGATGCTCTTCCGTGTGTGAACAGTTAACTATCCTAACCTATGCCACAGAATACTGCTTAGCCACAAATATTACACACAACCCAGATGAATGTCTAGAGAAAGATGCTCAGTGGGGGTGGGACGTTCCTAAAAGTTACATACAGCATATTTCAAATTATTCAATATTGTGGCCATAAGAACATTATAGATACAGATTAGTGGCTAGTGACCAAGGTGTGTGTGTGTGGGGGGGGGTGACTGAGGAAGAGTAAGTATGTCCTTATAAGGGAACATGTGCTGGAGTTAAGTCTGGTGGGGTTGTACAAAGCCAAGGGGGTAAGGGAAGGATGGGAGAAAGGGTGGGGGGAGGAAGAAGGAAGAAGAGAGGAGAATAAAACACATGGGGAGAGGTCTGAATGGATTCTGGATAAACGCACTTGCCATAAAGCCTGCTGACCTGAGTGTGAGCACCAGAGTCCACGTGGTAGAAGAAAACACACACACACACACACACACACACACACACACACACAAAACACATGAATAAATTTTTAAAATATAATACAAATAACCAAAAACAATGGAAAATAGAATAAAAAGATAATTTCAAATTGTTTTAAAAACATAAACCATGACATTTCAAATATTATATTTAAAAACAACTAACAAGTTCTTCCTTGCTTCTTTTCCATTCTAGTCACCCCTCTTGGAGATTCTCTCCACAAACCTTGTAGAGTCACCTCTTCTCTTCTTCCAGTTCCCCATAAAATGGGAAAAAGTTTTCAAGAGTTCAAGGCTCTACAAACCAGACAAAGGGGAAGTAAATGGACATGAGTTCAAATAGCCAGGATAAAGAGGGCTTGAACACCAGTCCTGATCACAAATGGCCTTTATAAATGAGCGGTGTTGTACAAATGAAGGCTTCCACTTGGCAATTTTAGCACCTGTGCTGGAAAGAATTAATCAGTGAGACAAGAAGAGAGAGGGATCAATGGTTGGATGGATGGATATAAAGGTGGATGGATGGATGGATGGGTGGGTGAAGGGAGAGGGGGGAGGGAGGGAAAGAGGAGACAGAGACATACTGAATAAAGAGAGAGGAGACAGAGAGAAGCAAGGGGAGAGAGGAAGATGAAAAAGGGGAAGAAGAAAGAAATGAAGGAAAGAAGGAAGGAAGGAAGGAAGGAAGGAAGGAAGGAAGGAAGGAAGGAAGGAAGGAAGGAAGGACAAATGATTATTTTGAGAAAGACAATATCCAAGAAGCATTCAAACAGTACTCAGTACTCAGCAGACAATGGCAAACACACAATGCCATGGCCAGAATGTGTGGGTCCACCCAATTCCTCTGCTAAAACCTAATACCCGCATGATAGCTTTGGACAGTGGAACTGTAAGGAGGGTTTTAGATTTGATGAGATCAGGATGGTGGAGTCCTCATGAATGGGAAGCTGCCCTTATAAATAAGCCTGTGGAACCCCTTGTCCCTTCATGTAAGGACACAGTTAGGAAGCACCATCCATGGGCCAGAACACAAACCCTCATTAGACACTGGCTCGTCACATGACCTGGTGCCTTGATCAAGGACTTGCAACATCTAGGCCTGAGATCTGAAGTTTTTGTCATTTATACAGCACCTGGTCTAAGGCATTCTATTAAATCACTATTGACTTAAAGATTTCTTCAAATGAAGCAGTAGGCATACAGCCCTGGGTGTACTAGCTTTGTGTCACAGGTTAAGACTAAATACAAAAGTATCTTTCTACAGCTAGTAGGCCTTGAGTACTATAGAGTTTCCCTGGCCATCCTGAGTAGACTTAGTGTACAATGTTACCCTTGGATATTTCATCCAAAGATTCCTGAGGTGGCACCTACCCAGAGAGACAGCCATATTGAGCAAGACTGTTAATCATTCCACTTTTACAAAAGCAAGCAGCCTTGTCCCAACCCTGGAGGATCCCAATCATGTAACACCCACGATGGCTAGGAGCTTCCCATGTGGTCCGGATGTCATAAGCCGTTCTCGTCATCAGTGCTGATGCTACGGTAGAAGCTGGTGTTTGTATCTGATTCAGCACACAGGACACAATGCATCATCCAGGATGACTCTGCCATTCGTGGGTGATTTCAGGCTGTTCCATTTTTAATATAGCAACTGTATTTCATAGCCAGAAGGTTTGGTCCCACCTTCCTCTAACAGTCACAAACAGATTGCATGGAATTTAAACACTTCTGCACAGCAAAGGAAATGGTTGACAAAACAAAGGGACAGCCTATAGAAAGGGGGGGCATCTTTGACAACTGTTTATTTTTGAGAAAATGAATATCAAAAGACTCAACAAAACAAATACCAAACTAGGAAATTATGAGATTAATAAACGTGCAAACAAACTCAATACATACTTTCCAAAAGAAGTACAAATGGGCACTAAATACTAAATGAAAGGAATGGTAAGGATCTCGAGCTATCAGGGAATGTAAATCAAACGACAGTGAAGTCCTTTCTCTCCCTAGTCAGAAGGCTATCGTTGAGAAAGCATAGAACAAATGCTGACAAGAATATAGGGGGAGAGAGCTATTTCTACACTTCTGGTGGGAATCCAAGCTGCCGCAGCCCCTACAGATATCAATCTAGGAGCTCATCCAAATCTAAGAGTAGAAGGTTCATCTCAGAGGATCCAGAGGTGGAACTCCTGGGTATGTACCCTAAAGGAATCAGGGTCAGCATACAACAGAGATGTCTGAATACCCATGAGCCCCAGCTCTGTTCATGTCAACCTAGGAGCCCATTGATGGATGAGTGGATAAAGAAAATGTAGCGTGAAGACACTATTCATCCAACATTAAGAAGAAAAACATCCCCTTTGCAAAGAAAATGCACCCTGTTAAGCAAAATTAGCCAGACTCAGGAACATGTAAGAAAGACACCATCATGTGTTCCCTCATAGGTGGAGCTTAGATTAAAGAAAACCATGAAAGGAGAGAAGAGGCCCTGAAGGAAGAAGATGAGGACCAAAGGGAAAGAAAAGAGGAATGAGAGAGGAGAGAGGGGTGGGTATGATCGAGATACACCCTATGCATACATGAAAATACCAATGAAAGTTGTTATTGCGTACTTTTAAAGCATACTAATTTTAAAAGAGAGAGAGAGAACTTCCCCTGAAAATCCACAGCAACACTGGAGTTTGGTTTGGAATGTAGGTTGTCAAAGGGAGACTTCCTAACCCTCGTCTCTAAGGGAAGTTGTAAGGAATCATGCTATGTAACCAATAGCCTGCAGCAGGTATAAAATAGCATTCCTTCCCCAGACCCCCTCTTCCTCCTTCTCTCCTGTTTTCAGGGAATACCCCTTCCAACTATGCAGTCCAGACACCGGCCGGCAGCCCTCCCCTCGCTACTGTCCATTCCTAACCACATCCCACCATCCAAACTGCTCTCGTGCATGTGTCTGTCATCCTCCGGACTCCGCCTCACTTCCTGGTCTCTCTTCTCAACAAATTCCCCCTCCACTGTCTTCTCCCTCTCAGGTGACTGAGTTCCACATGACAGAAGTAGCCATATCCAACTACTCCCCTTGCTCAATTCTGCAGAGCCTTTCATCACCCAAAGAGGAATCCCAGATTGACGAAAAAAGAAATGGACCTTGATTACCTGCCCCTGCCCGTTACTCTAGCGCCACCCCATACCATTTATTGATTATTTCAAATGAGTGGCTGCAAGACCAAGCTAGTGGCAAAGTAATTAGGATTGCTGGCTCCTCGTTCAATTGCAGTGGACCTTCTTTAAGAATGCCTAGCCTAGGTGGTCTCGGCCTGGTCCTCTCATTCAGCTTTCGGCTCATAGCTTAATGTTTCGCTGGCCACCTGGGCTGGGAAGGGATCTGCCTCTCCATTCCATAGCACAGAGGGCCATACATTCGTCTCGTGCCTGGGTCTTGTTTGGCATCCGCCATGTTGAAATGATCTGTCTATTAAGATGATTTTCCATAGTGTAAATTCTTGTTCATCTTGTTCTACCCAGCAACTGGCATAATTAGGAAGCACCTCAGATTCCAGATAGATAAATGCCCAGCAATCATTCAGGCCTTTCATGTATGTTTCCTTATTTGCTTAAAATACCGATGATCTGCTAGGCAAGTTCTGTTATTCCACATGTGGGAAGAACCAATGGGAATCAGAAAGGAAGGCGAAATGGACCTTGCCTCCTTCTGACTACCAGAAGCAAGAAGATCCCCGATGCCTCTAACATTTCCGAATCTCAACGTGGGCTGAGAAGGGAAGAAAGCAGTCAAAATGAAAACGGTTAAGTTAATTAATTGCAAGCTCGCTTGTAGGACCAGCACGTTTATTTAATCAGTTGCCTAGTAACCCTGCCCGGGTATGATGTGAATCTGATCAGCCTGCCTCAGGAACAAATGATGGGCCATTCTTTCTACCAGCATTCCTTGCCTGCTTTCATGTGCTTTGGGGCTTGGGAAAAAAAAAAATCTAAATTCCCCTTCTGCCCATGAGCAGGGTCTTTGTGAGGTGCCTGTCATTACAGTTTCTGTTCTCACAGTCTCTCCACTGATCCCACAGCCAGGAAAGATAGTCTCTGTGAGAATGTAACCTTTCTGCTGGTGCATCTGAGGTTAAGAAAAACCACCCCAATAAGAAAACCATTTTCTTTAGGCAGAGACCCATGCACCAGTCACCTGGCTCAGACCCGTTATCCCACGTGCACCCAGTAAGGTTTCTACAAAACGTGATGAGTTAGGTCTTCTGCTGATGGCAGAATAAGGAAAATAAAAGGAAGGGGGGGCTTCCGCTGTTGGCTTTAGTCACGTGAGTTGTTTTAGTGACCTTCAACAGAGAGTGAATAGATAGTAATAGAAAGTTTAATCATGTAAGACCAGCCCAAGATAAACTGTGCAATATTGTTTCCTGTCTGGAGAGAGAGAGAGAGAGAGAGGGAGAGAGAGAACACAAACAGGCACCTGAATGCTCAGAACTCTTTGGCTCTAGAATTATTGGAGGATTTGAAGACAAGAATTTGCCTGTAAGTCCCACCTCCCTTCTGCTGTTTTCCTGGCTGGTTGTTTTGAATGTCCCTCTCCTATCCTTGCCCCCCCTTCCCTGTTTTGAAGCCAAATAAAGAGAAAACACTAATGAAACAAAGCCGTGTTTCTCCTCTGATACACTGTGATCACATTTCTATACTATTATACAGTAGGATATCTTTTGTCCCCTATTCATCAGTCTTTGTGGATAAAAGAGTCCATCTTCCATAAAGAAATCCCATCAGAAGTCTTTAGAAACCCTCCATCGCAGAGATGCTCAGCCCCCGTGCTGTGCAAAAGCTAATCTAATTAAGACAGGATCTGCTAAATTTAATAGCCTGCTATGAATTTTTACAGACATCTGGTAGCTGGAAGTTGGAACAGCTCTGACATATAAAATTCACATTGTCCAGATGACCAATATCAGGGTCAAATATTTTCTTTCTTTTGGGATCTGATATTGTTTGGGCATGATGCTCTTTCCAAACTGTGAAGTCCTACAGGTAAATGCCATGGCAGGGAGCTTCAGGATTGAAGTGACTGCATCTCAGTTTTTCATCTGTGTGGTGAAAACAGCCATGCTTCAAGGTGCACACAGGTCTTCAAGCACATACAGCCTGTACTCAGATCAGGGAGACCCCCTCCCCTCCCCCCACACTGGCTGTGGTACTGTCTCTTCTGGCTGTTGTCGTTTGCAGCAAGGGGACCTGCATTTTTAATTTTATGCCAGCACCCACCAGCTATGCTGTGAGTCCTAGACACATAAAACCACTTTGCATGATGTTCATTGTATAGCAGGCACAAAAGACATTTGAGTCTTCCGCTTGCCCTTTTTGCTCCAAGCATAAAATTATATAGGTGGTCTCCTGCCTCTAAAGACAGTAGCGTCCTAACCAGTGTCCTATATAGGCATCCCTAGCCCTCCTTCCCCTAACAAGGCTTTTATCAGTTTGTGTGGAATAAGCAATCATATATATGCAAATACATAAATTATAAGCAATCATGCTAACACATATATATTATATTAAATATATATATTCAATTTAATATGTGCTTGCGAGTTTGTATGTATAAAAATAACCAATGATTGTATTCAAAACGTAAGATGGTTAATAGAGGATGGTTCAGGAAAGAGGAATCTTTTTCACCTCATTTTGTTTGTTTATTTGCTTTTTTGATGTGAATATTCTGTATTATGTATGTGTGTGTATGTATGTATATATATATTTATGAATTATGAATATAAACATAATTGTGTGGACTTAGATTCCTAAAACCCTACCTACACATGTGCATGATTATATGTACACTATGTATCAGTGCCAAATTTTTACCTCACTACCGGGAAAGGCGAAGAAACAGAGTGCAGCTTTTCCGAGTGTGCTGAAGCTGGACCCCACTCCAGACCTGACACCTAATGAGGTCACTGGGGTTCCCTGCCACCCCTTTTGTGTTCTGTGGGAGGAAATCGCACCAGCAATCTCTCAGCAGAGACTCCCCACGCCACAGAACCTTCCTGGTACCAGAATGCACGTACACTCACAGACGACTTTCCTTGTCAAGCAAGAACAAGGGGAGACAGAATGACCCATTAAAAACGTGTGATCTGACAATACTTTGCTCTGGGGCTGCTGAAAAACACACTGTCTAATAGGCTTTGAAGAGAAAAGTAGAATTCCCAAAAAGGAGAGATTTTTCTTACGTATCTGATGGAACACCCCCCCCCTACACATTAGACCTCAGCATGAATGACCTTGAGCAATGACAAACACGACAGCCCCTCCCCCGTCAGCCAGTGTAGGTAAGGTAACCACCACATTTAATAATTAAGCGTGTGGTCTAAGTTCGTGTTCAGCACGTCTGTTGAGTTCTGTGCTGCACGCAGGGGTGAGAAGCAGGCAAAGGCCAGGCTGACTAGCCAGTTCTCAAGACGCGAATGGTAAAGAAATTCCACTTGTTTCATCCAAGCAGTCTGGTCTCCTGAAACAGAGCCCGAGATAGTCCCTAAGTAGAGGGGTAAAACGCCTCTGGTATTGTTTTCTTCTGCTGCATGGGGGCAGCTGGGTATTTAACACAAACAAGGAAATGAAAGGAAAGGACTGCTCGCTGCTGCTGCCATACAAAGCTGTGCTTCCTGGTTCTTCTGCTTGACACAAAACGCTGCCTGGCCTCTTTAACCGCTCTGTCTCTTACCGCTGCCACTCAGCTCTGGTCTGTAGGGGACCAGACACAATCTCTGTGCCCTAGAAAAGAGCTGCAGGCAGGAGGGAGGATCACCGCGTGCACAGAGGCTCCTGTGGTTGCCAATGGATATATGACGATAAAGATGCAGCTCTCCTGCCGACGACCCCAGCCTCTCCCAGCTGTGCTTCCGGGGCTTTGGCTGTTCTTATTTCCCAAAGCGTGTGGATTAGGGCATCCACTCTGCCACTGTGGCTGGCAGGTCCTGGATTCGGCTGTGCTCTCATAAACATTATTGTCTGTGTGTCACTGGTGACACCTGGCAGCAGGCGAATGTTTTGTGCTTTGCTTGGCTTACTGTCTGTTTTTCCTTCCCAACCAAGCCTGGAACACAGAAAGGGCATCGTGTGTATTTTTAAATGAATAAATCAAGACAGTGATTGGTATTATTCCCCTGCATGCTAAGTGGCCCAAGGTACTTTTAACTCTAGGCCCCATCTGTTCCAGCCTGTTCCTTACTGCCACTTGCTTCCTTGCGAGCAGACACAGTTGCACCGACAGAGGCCACACAGGATGCACAGTGTTAACAATGAAGGATGAGGATGCAGGAGCCAGATTCTCTGGGGTGGGATCCCTGTACGCCACTTACTAGCCGTTTAACCTTTCTGCGCTTCAATTTCCTCATCAGTAGAACAGGGGCTATAAAAGTTCTTAAATCATGTGTTGCAATAGGGATGAAGCGGTTACTATTTTGAAATGCTTAGCACGACACTAGTGTATAACAACTGACATGTGCATGCTTGCTGAAGAAATACGTTGCTGTTTCGAAGCAAGGGTCATGCTAATTCATGGCTGAAGCTTTAGGGTAGGAGTGAATTGTCACATGCTGGAAGGAGACATCGGAAGCCTGGTTAAGAAGTTCAAAGGCACTTTTGGTTTCAAGTTTCTAGATCACTAGCAAACTGATGATGTCAGCCATTATCTCCAATAGGGAAAGGTGAGCACCACATTTCTGCTGTTTCCCCACACACCTATGCGTTTTGAGATCTGCCATATTCCAAAGACTCAGGGAACGAGCCACAAGACTGGCAAACTCTCGAGTAACTACTTTTTAAAGAAAGGTTAAGTATTTAATACTATGCTAAGTGCTGAAACACAAGAATCAGGAGAACGGTCATTGCACAAAGGTGTTTAGGGAACCAGAAGTCATGGAACTGAAAATTATGTTAAATTCAGTGTTCGGTCATAGAGGGATCGTCACCAAGCAACGAGAACACAGAGAGGTATCAGCTAGTATGGCTCAGCATGGGAGGGAGTCAGAAGGATCCCTGAGTGATTCCTCTTCTCTTATATGAAGCCATGTGCTACTCAAGAACCTACATGGTATGAATAACCAGACAAAGGGCAGATCCTTAAGGAGGTATTTGCAGACACTGAGCAAGGATCAACATTGTACCTTGATCTCAGAGAGAAGGCAGATCACCACCTATTGGTCACCCTGGCCTAATGTGCGCAGACAGATCCACGGCAAAACACTTGGAAAAGCAACACAGAGCCCAGTGGCATTCCTGAATGATGCAGGTAAAGACTGGAATCAACATACACTAAGGCGGATAAAGCTGGAGGGGTATGCAACAGGCTGAAGGGGCTCTACAGAGAGAAAGAAAGAGTGCTGGGGCTGCACTTTGATGCTCAGCTGAGTATTATTCTGCTTACAAAATATAAAATATGCTCAAAAATATGCTCAGAAACAGAAAATATAAATAGGATGGGCAAAAGAAAGAACCCAAATTGAAATTCTAGAAATAAAAGTAAAAATATATAGACTGAAAAATTACTCAGGAGTGGTTTACAACGCATCTTTAATTAATCAATCAACTTTCAAATAATACCCCGTTTCCTCACAGGTAGAGCACCATCCCGGTGCATGTTTCTGAGCCCCATCTTGTGCACTGTTATTATATTCTGTGCTTCAGTGTAGATAGGAAATCCTTTTTCTTTTAAGAATCTGACAGGTTTTTAAATTATAAACAATAAAAGAAATCCGTTATATTTACCTTTGTATTTACTATTTGGGGCAACAGTTATTACTTCTTGTAGATACTCTTTTGCGGTTTTTACCTGGGAGACGAGAACAAGCATCTTTTCACTCCAGACATGGCACTGATACAAAGAAATGATTCTACCTAAGTATAGTTTGGGAAACCAATGGATTTATTGGTATTATTTATAAGAATGTGAATATGGGATTGCTTACAGGGGCGTGAGAAGGCAACATCATCACCTAGATGCCCGCTGCAGCAAGGGCTACAACTTATGAAACCTGTGTTTCTGAAGCTCCCTGCAGTATTCAGCCAGTTCTGCTGAAGAGTCATTTCTCTTCAACACTTACCTACTGCTTTGGTAACGTTGGGAAGACACTATGTGAGTTTTGTACCTCTCTAAGCTTCCGAAGTCTTACCAGTCTCCTTCATCCATTCAGTAGAAAATGTTTCAAATAGGAGAAAATAGCCACACAACACACACACACATACACACACACACACACACACACACACACACACACACACACACAAATATATATATGTATACATATATACACATAAATATATATGCATATATATATGGAATAATATCTGCCATGCTTGTACGTGTTTTCTTCTTAATGTTCCTTTTGCTGCACATTGCTGGTGAATTCTCACAAGTTCTGTTGCTCCTGAAGTCTTTATTTTAACCTGACTTTTTAAAGAGGCCTCTTTGTTATATATAAATTCTGGGTCAGGACTGGGGATGGGGTTAGTGGTGGAGTGTTTGCCTAGCATGCTTAAAATCTTGAATCCAATCCCCAGTATCACAAAACAGACAAAAACGCAGCATATATATTTAACATAGAATCTAGAATTTAAAAATCATGGGCCAATAACTCTGATCTCCAACCTTTTAAAGATGCCCTTCCATTGTATAACAGCCTGCATGATTCCAGATAAGAACAGATCACCGTGCTTTTCTGTGCAGAATGTGTCTTTTATCTCTGGCTGTTTTTAAGTTGTTTTTTTATACAGCTTTTTGTAAAGACAATCACCATGTAGCATGTGTGTGTGGTGTGTTTCTTATGCTCTCAGGATGGCTGAACTTTCTAGATCTGTAGCTATTTTGCCTTCATCAGCTAGACATTCTTTCAAGTATTTTCCTCCACTCTTTCTATACCCACATGTCCCACACACCCAACCACCCCTGTGCCCCAGCACACTCATTTCTAATAGTTTCTATTTCTCTTTTTACAAACTCTCTGATCTTTTCTTCTACAGTGTCTGATGCACTCAGAAATTGATAGGGCATTAGTAACACAGGCTTATTCATTGCTTGAAAAAGACTTAAAGAAAAATTCTAACTGGTATTTGTAGGACACTGCTTCAGACAAAAGACAACATAGTCTTTCCAAGTGCGTAAGTGAAGCATTTACCAAAACAGATCATAAGGCTCAACACAATAATGATAAAAAGCAGAGAAGTCATGTCACCTGCCCAGCTGAAACTAGGTGAGAAATAATTAAAGACAGATTTCTGAAAAATCCCAAAATACAGGAAAATTTTCAAAAACCTACAAGTAAACTGAGAAATATTTTGACTCAATGAAAAATGAACACACACTACATTGAAATCTATGGAAACAGTAAAATATTTATGGGAAAATTTATTTCATAAAAATCCTTGGATTAGAAAATTTTCAAAATCTCTGATGTCAATTATTTAAGCTGACACCTAAATAAAATGAAAAGGAAAGGCAATTGAAACACAAAGTAGAAGAAAAAGAAACATGATGTACGTGTAAAGCAATCAAATAAAAAATAAGGAGAACCCTTAGCAGAAAATGCTATGACTTTTTAAAAGATTAATGAAAGAAAGAATCCTCCAATAAATGACTAACAAAAACAGAAAACTTATCAAAATAAACAGAAATAAAGACACCGAAATAGTTTCTATATATTAATTAGGGAATAGTATGAATCATTAATTGTCACAAAAGAATACTATGTACAATTTAATGTCAGTATGTCTGAGATGTTGGGTGGAATAGCCAAAATACACAAACTAACAAAGCACATTCCAAAAGAATTAGATAAACTGAGAAATCCTTTCTGTTGAAGACACTGAACTTGTGGGTCTGTTTCTTTTCTCAGAGGAACTTCTGGATATAGGTGGCTTTCTTAGTGAGTTCTAACACGGGAGCAATGACACGACTCCACACACTCTCTGTAAAGCAGAAGAGACAGGAACATGTTCTAACTTACCTAACCTCACGAAGCCCACATTGCTATTAGAAGCAGAAGTTATAATAAAACAAAACTCAACTCCAATATCAAAGAAACACAGGGACAAATATCCTTATCAGAATTTAAGACATTGATCTGGACATGGTTGCACACACCATAACCCCAGCGCTCAGTGGGATGAGGTAGGAGGGTCTTGAGTTCAAGACAAGCCTGGGCTACTAAGTGAGACATTGCTTCAGCGATTCTCAACCTGGGAGTCTCACGACTCTTTCACAGGGGTCACCTAAGGCCATCATACATGACAATTCATAACAGTAGCAAAATTACAGTCATAAAATAGCAACAAAAATAATTTTATGGTTGGAGGTCTCCACAATATGAGGACTGTATTAAAGAGTCACAGTGTTAGGACAATTGAAAACCACTGGGTTGTTTCTTTTTCTTTTTCTTTTTTTTCTACAATGTTGAATTTGGGAATAAATGGAAAAATTAAATACTATGACAAACTGGGGTTATGTAAGAAATCAACTGGAAGGCAAGATTTCTTTAATCAACCCAACTTATCATATGAACAGCTGGAGAAAAAAATGTTTGTTTCTACAGATGCAATAAAGGAAGACAGAGGATATATCTTGGGGGAAATGACTGTGTTCTATCTCCTGTACACCCAAAGTATTAAATAAACATCAGTTTCCATTCATATTGAGAGTCTCAGTAATCCAGTAAGGGGGAGACATTCTCAGGCTACAAAGAGGCATTTCTAAATCTCCTACACCTGACACTATGCTGAAAGAGAGAAAGTGGACTCTCCCCCCAAACATGGGTCCAAGGTCATTTTCTGTTTTCACTACTTGTCCTGAACATTATGTTGGGGTGTCTTGTCAGTGCATGGGGCAAGAAAAAGAAATAAAAGGCATTACATTGGAAAGAAAGGTTGTAACCAGTAGGCAAATTTTCAAGAAAATAAGGCCAAAGATCAACATGAAACTTTGATCACACTTCCATGTTAGTACCACAGAATTCAACATTAGAATACAGAAAACCCTCAGGAGACTGGAAAACATAAAACAGGATGCATCGGACTAAGCACGAGCAAATACCTTGACTCGTGAATTATAAAATGTGACTGTGAGTCCTGTGAACGTATCTAGACAATCACATCCTGCTCTTGGGTATGAAGGCTCAAATGTATTAACATACGGTTTCTTCTCAAATTGCTATACAGGCTCAATAGAAAATTGAAAATCTTTTAACATAATAATTGTATTAACTTTTTGAGAATTTCAGATGCACACAAAATGTATTTTGGTCGTATTCTCTTCCCACTCCTCCCTCTAACTCCTCCCAGATCCACATCCCATCTTAATCCCAACTTAATGTCCCATTTTGTATTTCTTTTTAATAACTTACTGAGTCCACTTTTTGCCACCCATACACACACACAGACGTGTGGACAACCTCTGGAGCATGTTGAACTACCACGGGGCCATACCGTTAATGAAAACATTACGGCTGAGAAGCCGTAAACTATCAGTAGTCCCCAACTACAGGTCGGGGATATTCCTCAGTCTCTCCCTAGCTCCTTGCTGGAAAGTCGACTGGCTTGATCTTGTCCAGGACTTATGCAGGCAATCACAGCCATCGTGAGTTAATGATGGGCAGGCCCATCGTGGCTTGAAGACACTGTTTTGTCTGGGTCTTCACAAACACCTGACTGTTATAATAATTCTATCCCTTCTTTCTTGATGTTCTATGAGCTTTGGAGGTAGAGGGTTTGATCAAATATTCCAATATACCTTGCTTTTAAATTGTAGAAGTCAAGATGGTGACTCAAGAATAATCAGAAGCACAAGGCGTCTAAACTATCTTTTGAGATTTAAATAATAAGACCAAAGTCATAGTCCTAACCTATCTTATTTTATAATATCTTTTGTGACAGCTTGTTATTGGTCTAATAACCAATATAGACATATAGATTTATATTGTAAAATAAAAACCTAGTGGTGAACCTACAAATATGTGGCTAATTAATTTTGACAAGAAGGATTCAGTGAATGATATAATTCAATAGTAAAAGGTTCATTTTCTTCAACAAATTGTGTTGAGACAATTAGATGCCCTAGTGCTAGACCTGGAGATAGCCTGGTGTTTTTTTTTTTTTTTGAGGTCTTTGTGTGAATTCCTCTCACTTAGTTGGAGATGACTTGTGAGAACATCCGAATATGGCAGACAGAAGGTGAGAAATGTCCAGGAAGGAATGATCCTCAGAGCACAAAATTAGAGCATTTTTATTCCTCTGCTAAAAATATTTTAATAACTTCTTATCTTACCCAATAAAATTCAATGTCAGCCTTGGCTTGATAAAAATTTTTCGGTGAACAGCCCTCTGACCTCGTTTTCCACCTCTGCTCCCTTACTTCATTGCCACACGGACTTTTCTGTTCCTCAAAATCCACCTTCATCTTGATAGCTCAGACTTATCATCCAACAGGCTTGTGGACCCGAATTTCATTTCCCCGAAATGACATTATACATTCCACAAAATGGGATACATTTACAACATTGTATCCGAGCCTTGGTTTCTCTCAGTCAGGTGATATATTTATTATTGACTATATTGAGCACATGAAAACGGCTACCATGGGGCTGAGGAGATGTCTCTGTTGATTAAGTGCTTGCTCTGTAAGCATTAGGGATCCAGTTTGTGACCTCCGTATCCATTCAAAAGCTGTGTGGATGTGGTATTCCACATGAAGTCCCAATCCCCCAGACAAGCTAGTTAGCTCTACTTGCCAAATTGATGAGATGCATATACAGCAAGAGACCCTGCACAGTAGAGAAAGGGGAACCTGATGGAGACACATGTCTGACATCCACTCTGGTCTCCACACACAGGTGCACACATAGATGCATTTGCATATGCACACACAAGTATCCCTCCATGTGTGAACACACATAAGCTTATGTATGTGTATAACACACACACATACGTGCAAAAAAAACGCCTAGCAGAATTGAGAGAATGCAATCGTGTCAGGAATGGAAGACAGAGTGAAGTGAAGTCTTTGGATTAACTCATTTGTTTGCTCACATTTCTTTCCTCGCTCATAAGGTGTGATGCTCAGCACAAAGCACTCGCTGCTGTTAGTGACATCTTTGAGTGTCAGGACGGAGAGTTGGCCTGGCTGCTAGGGGCTTGCTTCTCAGCTTTCCTACTCTTAGTTACATGAAGCTACTGTCTACACCCACAATGCATCGCTGTGCAATGTGTTTCCCCAACTCTCAAGTCACGTACTTCCACTGTACCCTAAAGACAGAACCGTACCCCCTAATCCTCTGAATAGGATTTCGGTGGGTTAAAAGCCTAAAATAACCTCTCAACAGGAACAAGGCTGGTGCCAGGCCATACCCCCTGAAAGCCCCCAGGGAGGGGTTTCCTCTCCTCTCTCTGACTTCCCCCTGCCTCGAAAAAATCTGTGCTTTCGATTCTCAACTTTCACATCAATTGCAGAAATCTCACAGACAGACACACAGGAGAAACAATCTTCCCGGCTGTGATGTACTGAGATGTTTACCATTTTGAAAGAGTCCCTTCTTAGTCTACTGCACAGTAAATCACCCATTTGTTTCACTCAAATCACTTCTCATAAGAAAGGATTCCTGTAGACACCGCAGCAATTCTGTCATTCCCCGGTGACGAGCGGGTGCAGGGCGATTTATCTCCACCATCCACCAGTATGAAAAGCTGCTGCTGCGCTTTTTACTACGGAAAAAAAAAAAAAAAAAAACAGGGAGAAAGTTGCAGCCCTGGCTTGTGAATTCATCAAGAGCTGACTTCATGAAATCTTAATGAACAGATTCAAGCAGGGACTGGATGTAACTCATTCAGGCAAACCAAAATGCATTAAGGCAACATGAAGCCTAAAAAACCCCTAAATCTATACAGCCTAAAATGGAGTCAGGGCAGGCAAAATACATAGCATCTTTTCATACCCATGCCTATTTGTAGACACAGAGAGAAATTCAGGTAAACAGAGTCAGAGGGGGCATCACTTAGAGACTGTGACGTAACACTGTACTACAACCTTTCTGCAAGGATAATGTCCTAAGTTTCATTTCTGTTGCTGTGATAAAGTGCCCTAACAAAGAGCAACTTTAAGAGAGAAGGGGATTGAGTATTTGGCTTCCAATTCCAGCTTGAAGTCCTCCACCATGGGAAAGCCAGGGTGGGAACTTGAAGCGACTGGTTACATCCACAGTGAAGGGCAGAGAGAAATGACTGCATACAGGCCTAGAGCATAGCCAGCTCTCTCTGCTCACATCATTCAGGGGCTAAAAACAGGAAATGGTACCACCCACTTTCAGGGTTGTCTTTCCACACCAGTTAAGGCGATCAAGACGATCCCCCTGGCAGACACACCCATGGAACAGCCTTATCTAAGCAATTCCTCTTTGAGACTCTCTTCCCAGGTGATTCCAGACTGGGTCAAGTTGACAATCAAAACTGACCATCAGAGAAGCCAAAAGCTGTCCTTGGATTTGCTTAAACAAAGGCAAGAGACCCTTGGCTCCACACTTACGATGGGAATCCCTTAAACAGATTTTTTTCCTAGTTTATGGAGGATACAGATATCTAACAGGTTGGTGGGGTCTAATGTGTGTGTGTGTGTGTGTGTGTGTGTGTGTGTGTGTGTGTGTGTGTGCAAGCGCTTTGCTTTTCAGGACAAAGGTGCTTTTAATGCTAATAAGCCTAACCCCTGCCAATCTCTCTGCCAGTGTCCTTGAATCATGGTCTATGGACTGGAATGTTCTCTTGTGACTTCCAGGAGACTGTGTTGCCATCAGGCTCACAGCCAGGAGAGGCTGCAACCGACCGAGGCTTCCAGCGCAGGCAACAGGGAAACAGGGCAATGGAAGCAGGCTGTTCTGCCCAGTTGTCTTGGGAGTGGCTCTGGGGCACTCTTCCCATTCTTCTTTCCCCCAAGTGAAGAAACTAAGACTTGGCCAGGTGACATGCTTGCTCATATCAAGGTAGTGGGGCGCATAGCCAGATATAGAGCCTGAAGGAAACTTTCTCCTGCCAGGTCGCTACGTTACACCCTAAAATCCTGTCATTCTGGTCCAGTTTTGCCATCCATGGGGACGTCTCTACTCTGGTAATACCACACATAGCTCCTTCTGTAGCCCGCAAAATAGCTGAGACTCAGCGTGGCAAATGGAATGCAAAGTCTAGTTCAGTAGTTCTCAACCTTCCAAACACTGCAACCCCTTAATGCAGTTCCTCATGTTGTGCTGACCCCCCAACCATAAAATTATTTTGTTACTACTTCATAACTATAATTTTGCTACTATTATGAATCATAAGTCTTAGGCAACCCCTGTGAAAGGGTCATCGTTCGACCCACAAAGGGTTAAGACCCACAGGTTGAACCACTGATCTAGTCACTAAAGCATTTCTGTTTTTGGCACGGAGGATTGAACTGGTTCAGGCTCTGTGTCTGCACCCACAGGCACCATCTCATAGGTGCTCACGTATGCAATAGGACTCACGTTAAGCAGACAGCTGGCACAACTTTCCTTCGGCCTAAAAGTGCCTCACACTCAAACATAAAGGGAGACGCGGGGCTGTGGAGATATCAATGGCATGATGTTAGCCAGTGGTCACTGACTCTTTCTGTAAGCATTTTATTAGTTCAGAAATAAAATATTTTCACTTAGAAGGACGTGGGAAGATCACCCACTTGTGAGGTGTGTATCTGGGAGAAATGTAAAACAAATACAGGCGATCACATTTTGGTCACATGTGGTTAATTTTTCATAGATAGAACACCGAGGAATCCAGTATGGAAATGTCAAAATTGCCTCAGAGTGAAAAACTCAATTTGAATATTTATGTACATGTTTCAAGTTGAGGCAATCCAGAAAACTGTTTAATAAAGACAAAAGGATTCTGTTGCTTGTGCATTTTAATTTGCAAAACAAAGAACATCCCATAAATGTGATTTAGCTATATTATTACACACTTTAATTTATTATTCATGCATCTTATTTTCCATAACCCAAACAACAAGACGGGTGTTGCGAAATATTAACATTGCCACAAATCAAACCACTTCCAGAAAGATGTGGGTTAACGGTGCACTGTCCAAACAGAGCAAGGGTGAGCGTATACATAGACGTGTGTGAGAGAGAGGAAAAGGATATTTTTATCAGCCAGGATGAAGATAAAATGAAATGGGCCAGGATTGTAGGATATATTTAACTTCTTACACCTTGTGCTCTTGCCAGATATGTTCTTGTTTAACGCGCTGGTTTGTCAACTTGAATACACATTCGGGAAACTGAGGCTGGGATGCTCCTGTTCCTTCCTGCTGCCTGTTATCCAGCTACAAATAGTTGCTCATCTCTCAGGGGTACAGAAGACTGTGTCTGGGGGTGCTTCCTCCAACATTTTGCACACATGATCTTGGAATACCATGGCCATTATGGACTGACAGTGTTGTAGCCCTATGCCCTGGGCTGCCCCTTTACGGGTTTGTTTCTGTTTATAATTGTCACCATGTATGTTTTTGTGTGCATGCACATGTGCATGTATGCATGTGCACTTTAAGCACATCTAAATACACAGGTCAGTACATTAGCTGTGGTAACATTGTCCTGTGACCGTCTCTAATTTCCATGGCCAGAACTTTCTTCATCTTGCAAAACTGAAACACTTGTGCCCATTAAACATAAAGCCCCAATTCCTCCTGGCCCCAGACAACCACCTCACAACCTTCCACCTCGATGGTGCACATTTGCATCTTGTGCATACCTCCTAAGATGGCATCAGACCAATCCCACACATGAGTGAGGCCATACGCTGTTTGTCTTTTTGTCACCAGTTCATTAACTAAGCATAACGGCCCTCACACTCACGTGTGTCAGGATTTCCTTTCTTTCTAGACTACATGATGTCTCGTTGCATGTCCTTACCACAGTTTATCCATGGGGGGTCACATGTCTGCTGACGGGAAACCTCACCTTGGGGTTTTCCTGTTTGCTTGTACCCATTTTGACCATCGTTAGTCATGGCAGGTCTTCTCTGGTTTCTCAGCCCTCGGCCACTTTCTCCTGACTTTACCATGGAGTTTTCCTGCTCATGCCTTTCAGTGAACGTGATGTTAAGTGGGTCATGCTCTCCTTGCTAGGGCCAGAACAGGAATAAACAATCTCAAAATTTGAGCACTAACTCCGAGACAGGTTTCTTCTTAACCTCTAGCTAATTTGAGTGAAGATTTAAGAAACATACCCTTTCCCTGTACAATTTTAATCCTTCCTGTTTAGTAGGTTTAGCAGAGGAGCATTTAGCTCTGGTACCGAATCATAGACTGTTTTATAAGCATAGGCACCAAGAACGCCCTCACAGAAATTAGGTAAGCTCCCATCATTCATTTATCCATTCAGCCCATAAGTCTGCACTGAGTGCTCACAGTTTGTTTCAGATTCGAGAGCAGAAGTACGAGCGTCACCCAGAGCTTTGGCCATCAAGGTGCTTGTTAACTCTAGCCAGGTCACAACTAAATAAATAGTAACGTAATTTGAATATGCAAATATGCTGTGTACAATGAGTATTCTGAAGGGTTTGTCACTACACCAGCTAACAGTAAGGGGGTGAGACAGAGATCCCTGTGTGTGCGCTGGGGGAGGTGGCAGAAAACAGGAGGATGGCACCCCTCTCTTAGTCTGACCAGGAAGGAGTGTGGAGAATCATATTCAGGAAAGGGGAGTGGCTATGGAAACGGTATCCTCAGATCCGTCCTCTACACTCGTCAGTCAGCGAGTCAGAGCCAACCAGTCAATGCATCTCATTGTACATTATTATAGGGCTGACCATGTGAGGCAGTAGAGAGACGGCGAGAAAACAAAAGAAAGCTTCCTCCTCACCTGGATTAAGTCCACATCCCATTGGGAAGGCACAAGAACTAAAAACACAAAGTAAAAGAAACGTATTGGCATATGCAAGGGCAAAGAAAAATCCTAACACGTTCAATGATTCATAACCACACTCGGAGCAGGGTTGCCAGGGAAGACTTCTTTGAGAAGCAAGCATTTAAGAGGAGTCTGGAAAGATGAGAAAGATGTCCAATGAAAGGGAAGGAAAAGCATCGTGACCAAAAGTAACAGCGTGAGCAGAGCCAGGGGTGGATGAGGAAGACCATTGACTAGAAAACAATTTGATGGAACTTGAGATCTGCATCATGGGAAAGTCATCCGGGTCTTGGCAATGACTTCAGGGGTTGTCCCTTTTGTATTTGTTGGCTTTCATGGGTTTTTATTACATAATCCGAGAAGCGGTAAGATCTGACTAGCTGTGTGTAGCATGACTCAAGTTGGAGATGGCATACCTTTCTGGTCTTGTTTTTGTTGAGTGACCCTACACTGTAAGATTCATGAAGAGGGCACCCCTATTTGGTTTTGCTCCCCACTGCACTTCCAGGGCCTGACTGCCTGGAATGAGAGGAACACGGTGGATAAATATCCGCCATCGTTGTTCACTGGGTCATCAGCCGTAGTAACACTCCTCAGGTGTTGTCTTTACCATTGAGGTAAAGATGAGACCAGATGCGCTGAAATAGTGGACTCGTCCTGCTTTCGCCGGACCCCAGAATACTCATGAACATGCATGCGCATTCAACTCTCAAGTGAAGATTGAACGTCTGGGAGAAGAGGTGAGACTGGGGATCACTACAGCTTCATTACCTCTGCAAAGCAGACTGCAGGGCATCTGCTGGCGTGCTCTGAAAGATCATCATAAAACTAAACCTCACTTGTCAAAACAAACAAGCAAAGTAAATTCCAGGAGGCATTACAGTTTCAATAGCAATTGCATTATTTTTACAAGCTAATTCATAAAGCGGATAATTCATTATGGCACAACCCTTTGTAAATGGGCTGTGCAAGACTCTATAGCATTCATACATCAATGTAGGGGCGTAAATAACTATACCAGTCCCCGAATAAAAGTGTTTTATTCTCATCACTGTTGGGTAAATATGCCACCTGAATTATTTACTTTTTCTTCCCCCACTGGGAGTAATAGTCTAAAGGTAGAAGTTTAAGTCTAGAGGACTGAGAGAAACTTAGTGGGGTTAGACTCTTCCAGACTTTCAAGATTGAGGTGTGTGTGTGTGTGTGTGTGTGTGTGTGTGTGTGTGTTCATATGTTACATGTGTGCAAGTATCTGAAGAGACCAGAAGAGGGCATCAGATCTCCTGGAGCTGGACATGTAAGTAGGAATGACTCACCTAATGTGGATGTTAGGGACTGGACTGCATCCTCTAAAGAGCCGTGTGTGCTCTTAACCACTGAGCCATCTCCCCGACTTTAAATGAGCATATGAACAGCTATCAGCCATTCAATTTACAGTAATAAATATTTGGTATAGGAAGTCAATACTTCACATTCTTGAGCCCATTCGTCACCCAACACTCAACCAGTCCCAAGCTTTGGCACGGTGCAAGTAAAAATAAAATCTCAATGGCGGTGGTTTCCTTTCCTTTCCTTTTCCTCATTTAAATGGTTTATCAACTAAGCTATTGCAACTTTTAGAAAAGACAAGTACTCTCAACAGGGCCCTTATGCAAAACCTGTTTTGATTTGATTTAGCATCTTAGCAAGAGGAGTCTGTTAGATGTGCGACTTCTCTTCCAACTCTGAGTTTCTACTGGATGCATCGTGTCGGGCGAGTAAATTATAGATGCTAATGTAAAATAGTGCTTTATATAAGGGTGAGCAGGTCAGTCTCACAAGTTAGTTCATCTTCACAAGTGAGTAAATATAAACAGACCCAAACTTGACTGAGGTCTGTCCTAGATAACTATGCATCTGATACAACCTACAGGCACTGCAGATGGGAGTTTCAAACGAGTGATTGCCCAGATCAGATTAGCCTGTTAGCGTGTCTATGAGGATCGTCTTCATTGTTAATTGATGTATGAGGGCCCGGCCCACTGTGGGTGACACAATTCCCTGCTCAGGTGGGACTAGGCTGCATAAGCAGGCGAGCTGAGCGTGAGCCTCCAGGTGAGCTGGCCAGCAGCACTGCTCCGTGGGTTTAGTTTCACAGTTCTCCTGTGTTCCTGCATGGCTTCCCTCGGCGACAGACTGTGACCTGAAAGTGCAAGGCAAACATGTTCTTCCCTCCCCACCAAGTTGCTTTGCTCATGATGCTTGTCATAGCAGAAGAAACTAGAAGAAACTAGAAGATCAAACTGGAGCCTTCTAGAATATTATACTATGTGCATATATTACATGGAAAGGAAAATTCATTAAAACACAAGAATATGCATCTTGATTTTTGACCAAGAATGGGCCATAGTCCATGACCATAAACATCATGTGTCAGGCTAACATGGCAAAAAGAAAACAAAGGTTATGTGTTGTTCATTATATCGTCCTCTCTTTCCGTGTGTAAAACACAGGATGAGTAAAGCTATCAAAGGCATCACAGACCTCAAAATGACCTTGAAATAGAAATCAAAGCCAATGGTTCCCTTTCCTAGCATTATCTCATTTCAGCCACCTCCTCACTCAAGAAGCCTGCCCTGATTGTTACCTTCCTGGTGTTGTGCTGGGAACCTCAGATGGACAGAACCCGAGAGAAGCGCTGCCCTCAAGGGACCAAAGGCTGAATGGAATTCTGACATGAGGTTAATGAGTCAGTGGGCGTTCTTGCAGAACTATCACCACCAATGATGGTTGAATCTCAGCTCACTCTGAGGAAAAACAAGACTTGATTTCAGGGCTTCTTTGTCTGTAGGCAAAGATGTTTCTGGGATCCTCCGGCAATGTCAAGGGGTCAGGGAGCTGGTTTATCATCGTTTCAAACACAAGGGGGTTAATCACCATGAGGTACACTGGGACAGGCCACCACAAATGGTCTCTCATCTTCAGCAATCTCTAGATCACAACCTGGTCTCAGGACTAGAGAGATGGCTCAGTGGGTAAGCCCATGCCGGCTGAGTTTGATGACCCGAGTTTGACTCCACGCACCCATGTGAAAAGCTAAATATGTTCAGAGACACCAGTAACCCCCAGGATGTGGGGGACAGAGACAGGAGGATCACTGTTCCTTGCTGGTCAGGAACCTAAATCCAGGTTCGGTGAGAGACCCTATCTCAAGGGAATGACGGATAGAGTGACAAGGGTCAGGCACTGGCCTCCTCTGGTCTCCATGTGTGCTCACAGCCATACATACCAGCATGTATACCATACAGACATGTACCACAGTCACTTAACACACATAAGTACATACACACACACACACACACACAAATGCACCGCCACACAAAGCGGCCCCAGTGCATTGCTGGTCTCAAGAACACACTAGTTCCTACTCGGTGCTTGAGGTGGAGAAAGCACAACCAACTGGAGAGGCAGACCCCGGGAGCAGTTCGAAGCCCACCCTCGGCATCTAGGAGAGACTTGGGCCTGGAGAGGCTCAGGAGTCAACTGTGGCAACAACGGAAACCAGCGCTGAACATTTGCGTGCCCATCGCCTTCGGTCGCTCAAGTCAAAAACATAATCTGAGAAGCTATCCGGGGCCCCTTTGGAACTTTAATTCCAATTTTAGTCAGCTTGGAGGTCTAAAGACTGCGGGATAACTCGAGGAGGGCTGATTTATCTTATTTCTGCCAGGGGAGTCAATTAGCCTGTGAGCCGAGGAAGAACTCTGGCTTTGGAGCTTTCTGAACACAGCGTGGGAATAGCTAGCCGAGGAGAAACAAAGCTGACAGATGCCATGACGCGCCAGCCAGGGTGCGGGCGATGGGGGCCGCAAATGAACCTCCACTCTACTAATTAGATGACAGCGCCGGGGCTTGGCACAGACAGCGAAGGGTGGGGACATTGGAAACCGTCCAGAGGAGACAGCGCCCAGATTCCAGGGGGCTCCGGGAACCCGTGATCCCCGTGCTGTGGGAAGAAAGCTAGAGAGAGTGTTAAGCACCTGTGTCAGCATAATAAAGAGGAAGGCCAGGAAGAGGGGCCAGGGCTAGGTCAAAGTGTCAGGCAGAGCGGAGGACCGGAGTACACGGCTTCCAGAAGCAATCACTTCTCCACACGCGTGGGCTAGGGGAGGTCAGCACACTGGTAGAGGTGATTCCATTACTGCCGTACCACGCAGGTCTGAACCGCTGAGCGGAGAGATGAACAAAACCCCTGGGACTCACATGACCCCTGTCACAGTCCCCTAAGGCAAGAAGGGCACCCTTGCTCCTCTGCTGATTCCGCCCCTGCAGCCTTCAGGAGGACTCACGGCAGCTGTGGCTGTGTCCCAGAGCCCAGAGGGAAAGCCGGCTCTCAGTGAATGACAGGCCCAAGGCAGGTATTTCAAGGAGTTGCCTTTAAAAAAATTTTTTTTTAATAATAAAAGAAGTGCAGAAATAATTCATGAATAATTCAAAAGCTAGGCAGGAGTACATACAATGCAGAGTAGCAGTGTCCAATATGATAGTCCCAAGCCCAACATGTGGTTTCCCAGAACAGGGACTGCTGTCCAGCGCTGTGAGCCTAACACATCTGGATTTCAAAGTCTCCGGAGGCAGAAGTAAGATAGAAAAATAAAAAATACAATGCTAATAATCATTTTATACTGACTGTGTAAGGATGATAATATGCCGTATAGATTCGATTAAAGTATATGCTATTAAAATGACACCATCTGTAGTTATTTGATTCTTCTAATGTGGCTGTGAGAAAAAATTAAATGTGTGGTTTAGATTCGTGGCTCTCATTATACTTTCACCGAGCCGTGTTACGTTCAGCTTTCAGTTTCTGGGGAAAGCATTCGACACCTCTATTCTTGGAGATTTTCTCCGATACGAACACAAATGAAAACCAACCAGGGTTGGGGTGATGGCCCAATGGGTAGATCACTCGCTGGGCAAGCATGAAACTGGAGTTTGGCTCCTCAGATCTGTGTAAACTCCAGTCGGCTGCGAAGGCTGCCTGGAGTCACAGTTCAGAGAGAAGAAGCAGGGGGATCCTTGAGCAAGCTGCCGAGCTGAACTAGTCCTGTGGATGAGCCCCGGTTATCAGAGAGACCTAGCCTCAGTCTGTAAGGTGGGAGAGTGACTGAGGAAGTCTCTCCATGTCAACATCAGCCCTCCCCGTATACGGAAATACACACAGGTGAATATACACCCCGTGTGTGCACTTTAAACATTTCAGATGTATTGTGCATAAGAACATTAAACATTTCATGTTTTCTCCTAACAGTATGTCTAGGTGGTGGCTTGATGTTGGTGTGATGTACACCATTATGGTTACATCATTATGGTTACATGGAAGTTACGTCACTGTGGTGGACGTTTATTTTTAGTTGTGTTTAAAATAGTTTTTGTGCACTGTTGGAAAAAGGGATGCATGGGCCTTGGCATTTTGTATCATCTGCAGGGGTTGGATTTCTGTGGGGGATGTTTAATTGCTTACGATCTGCACCTGAGGAGTTCTGAATCAATAAAACACCTGAGCTCAGATGCTTGGGGTTCCACGATGGAGTCTGGCGCTGGCCAGGATGGTGGTTCCCTCTGCTGAGGTCTGGCAGGGCTTCCACAGATGAAAATACCTCCTTGTCCCTCTTGCTGAGCACCCACAGCAGGGAACTACTACAAACAGCGTCTGCATCACGCCAGATAATCCAATGTGCAAACAAAGAAGAAAGAAATTCGAGACCTCACAGAGTCCGATAAAGTTTGCTCAGGGAAGCTACCAGAAGATAGAGAAGAAGTATTAATTGAAAGCATCTGAAGGAAGAGGAGAGAGAGAAAGGAAATAAGCCTCTATGAAGAGAAAAGGCTCTGAAATTAATAAATAAATGAGGAAAAAAGCTCCCAGGTGAGAGCCACAGAATGGAGGCCCTTAGAGACACAGAATTCAGCTGCGAGCAGGAAAAAGTAAGGTTCTTATTGCTTCTTGATCATGGACCAACGTTCCCTCCGACTTCTGGTGATAGCAAATTGTTTCACAGACTGAGTTTTCTGATAGCTTCATTGTATGTGTGTGAAGCTCAAGATCTTGTGTTTGAGGTCTATAAAGAAGGATATGTATTTCCCCACAGCGATGGTGAGAAGGAAAAATGCCAAACCATCAGAATGTTTCAACTGGAGATTCTTCCCACTAGCCCAGAACCTCAGTTGTTGTAGAAGCCAGTGCTTAGAGCCAAAATGTCTCTTAGTTAAACTGAACAGTTTTTGTTTTTGTTTGTTTGTTTGTTTTCTGCAAACCTGTATACAAGAGGTCCTGATAAGACACATCTGCTGTGGTGCACCCAAGAGGGAACCCTTACTGCAGACAAAGTGACCAGTGATTTTTCCAGCAAACTAGACTCTCTCTTAAAACCTGAAAAGTATTTCCTCAGGGTCAGCACACAGAAACTGTCTTCCAGAACTGGCGAGGTTGTATCTTGTTGCTGGCAACCGAACTTGGTACTGTAAGAGTCACCCAGCTGGTGCTGGTTTTGAAGGCATGAAGGGGTCTTTGGAGAGCTGCTGAAGCTTGGCACTATGAAAGGTTATGGGAGGCCACTGGTAAAGGTCCATCCTCAGTAGCAGTTGAAGGCCCAGATTGAAGGGGTCATGCAGAGAAGTTTAGGTTTGACACCATGAAGAGAGCCAGGAAGTGCAGCCCAGTTGCAGCAAGGGACCCCAGTAGCTTTCTGAAGATGTCAGTACCATGGGATGACCACCAAGAGCAGCAGCAGCAGTGAAGCAAGCCAGCCAGAACCTGGAGAATAAGCTGCATCTGCAGCAGAGGGCAGAGCCAGAGAAGTGACCCAAGCCCCTTCAAGGAGCCCAGAAGAACGTGAGTGAATTCCAGATAATTGGACATTGGTAATGTTTTTCTGCTGTCCAAAAACATTGTGAAAGCTTGATTGATGTTTGGTTTCATATGGTCCTATTCATTAACAACCCTCATGATTGTTCCTCTTGTAAACAGTTTTGCTGGTGTAGTGTTAAATTGTATTATAAAGATAAAGCAGTTTGTTTTGATTGGGTTATACAGAAAAGGGGAATTGTTGTTGAAGTTTATTTTTAGCTGTTTTTAAAATATTGTTTTGTGCACTGTTAGAAAAAGGGATGCACTGGCCTTGGCATTTTGTATTGTCTGCAGGTGTTGATTTCTTTGGGGGAGGGGATGTTTGATTGCTAATGATCTGCACCTGAGGAGTTCTGAATCAATAAAAACTCCTGAGCTCAGATGCTTGGGATTCCACTATGGAGTCTGGCGTTGGCCAGGATGTGGTTCCCTCTGCTGAGGTCTAGCAGGGTTTACACCTATGAAAATACCTCCTTTTCTCCTTACTGGGCCACCACAGTGGCATACAACAACACATCACCATCCTCCAATTTCACATAAAATCATCCTATTTGTGGAATATAGGTTTTTTCATACTTTTGCTTTGTAGTGGCATTAATGCAGTGCACTTGCAATGCAAGATCAGAGGTAATGAAAGGACTTTTTTTTTTAGACAGACTACCTATGTTGCCCAGGCTAGCCTAGAACTGGCTATGCAGCACAGGCTAGCCTTGAACTCATGATACTCTTGTCTCAGCCTTCCAAGCGCTGCAATTATAGTCATGTGCCACTACGCAGGACATGAGAACTTTTAATTTCAGTAAGAAAACTGCCTTTAGAAAGTATTTATCACACTCTATTGCCACCTAGTATACAATATTATATTTTCTCTACGTCTGCTGAGCTTTGAGATATGTTTTTCCAGTTTTATATATGGATTACTTGTCATTTAAATTCATTTTTTCTTATAACGTTGGGGTTGGGTCCCCATGCCCCCACTTGCCCTGGCTTACAATTGTTGGGGTTGGGTGTTCCCATCCCCACAAGCCCCTGCTTGTAAGTAGTTCCATTGCTAAACAGAATAAATGTTATCCATTCCCAAACTTTAAGTTCAAATCCTAAGTTAGCATTCTGGATTTTTCATATTTTCTTCTCTGTCTCACTTTTTTGGATTAAATCTCAAAACAAATAAATGGGTGGTCCAGGAATTAATTCTTTGTCTGACGTATATGTGTACGTAGATACAGACACAGATATGGGTGGTATAGATATAGATGTATGATATGTGTTTCAAATATTTTGTCCTAAACTTCCACTTTTTTCAACTTCATATCTACCAAAAATAGATTTTGAATGTTGATTTATCAAGCTGTTCTTAACTTCTGTGGTTTGTGCATTTAGCAAAGCTTTCTATACTTCAGGAGGACAGAAATAGACTCCTATTTTTATATTTTCAGAACCATTATTGAGATGTAATCCACATACACTAGAATCCTCAGACAACCAGTGACCATATGTATGTGTGCATGTGCGTGGTATGTGTGTTTGTGTATATGCAGACTGCATGTGTATACAGGTACGTGTGAATGTGCTCACCTATGTGTGTACATGTGTACATGTATGTGTATGTGTGTGCGTGTAGTTCAGAGGTCAATGTTGGTGTCTTTTTCTATATTTCATATTGCTTTTTAGCCTAGTTTTTGAGACAGGGTCACTCTGAAGCTCAGGGTCAGACCGGGGCTCCCAATGTCAGTTACATCAGCTGGCCGATTAGCCTCTGACATCTGCCTGTCTTACTCCCTAGTGCTGAAATTACAGAGTTGCATTACTGTGCCCAGCTTTCCTACGGGTTCTGGGATTCTGAAATTAGGTTCTTGTGCTGATATGGCAAGCATTTTACCCACTGAGCTATCTTGCAGCCTTTAATGTTTGTTTGTTTTATTTCTAATGTAGATCGAGTGTCCTTGATTTAAAAAAAAAAAAATCTGAAATGTTCCAACATTCCAAAGTTTCTGAGCTCTGACATGGTGCCACAAGTGGGAAATTCTATACCTGCAGGTGCTTAAGAACATCGTGTAGAGTTGCCTTCAGGCTGCGTGGATCCAGTACATACAGAACACAAGCGAATGCTGTGTCAGGATGTGAGGTCCACTCCACGAGAATTCTCCACAGCAAATCACAAAGTAACTTGTGATTTGCTTTTACTTGTAGTCATTCTGGTGGGAGGGACTGTGAGCTCACTAATGTTTGGGTTTGTGTTCCTGTACCAACTGAAAATATCAAACATTTTTGCCGTGAGCTTAGCACTCAGTAAGATATTTCGTTACATATTCAACTATACCAAAGTCCAAAACGAAACAATCTCAACCATGTCTGAGCATTTGAGATAGGGGCAATTCAGCCGGCGTATTCACAGGTTTACCATTGTCAACATAATTTTATAACTTAAACACTTCAAAACTGGGTGATGGTGGCACACACCTTTGATCCCAGCACAAGGCACGAGGATCTCTGTGAGTTCAAGGTCAGCCTGGTCTACAGAGTGAGTTCTAGGACAGGCCTCTGTCCTAGAGAAATCCTGTCTCTAAAAACCAAAAATAAAAACGAACAAATAAATAAATAAAATAAACACTTCAGCCGTCTTCTCCAATCTTTCCATTCCCCTATCCCTAGACAAATAAATACTGGTTTACCAGTCTCCATGGTACCCAGTAGGGCTGAGTGGCAAACAGAATCGTGCAGCCTGGAGTATTATACCTGGCTTCTTTTGCTTTGAATTTTCAATGTGACTCCATGATGTAGCCTGTATCTGGTTCTCATCGCTCTCGGTGACAGATTGGTGGTCCGCACTCCACGGTATGGATGTACCACATTTACTCACACAGTCATCAGCTGACGGACATTTAGCTTTTCCCCACCGTGTTGCTATTTTGAATAACGCGACTGTGATCATTTGTGTCCATGCTTTTGCATAGCGGCTTATCTTTACCTTGGCTCTATCCTAGGGATTAATGGATCACATGCTAAGCCCTGCTCTTTGAGGCCCTGCCAAGGAGTTTTCCAAGCAACTGGGCCATTATGCCTTCTCATCAAAGTCTAACAGAGTTCCAGTTTCTCCCGGTACACATGACACTGGCTGTGAGTTGGCATCCTGACTCTAGCCCTCCCCATGTTTATGATGTGGTATCTTACTGCAGCTTCAACCTCAATCCCCACAATGATGTAAAACGTTTTTATCACACGCTTGTTGGAGAAAAGTCTGTGTGAGACAGTTTGCCATTTGTTTTAAATGGCTTTGTCTCTTCATTATTGAGTTGTAGGAGCTCTTTACATATTTCAAACACAAGTTCTTTATCAGATATAAAATTTGCAGATAGTTTTGGGCCTCACTCTGTGATGGTGCCTTTTGGTGCACAAAAGCTTTAAGTTAGATCCAGCCCAACATATCTGGTTCATGGTTTTGTCATCTGTACTCTTGGTATCAGATCTCATAACAAAGCACCAAATTCACGTCACAAAGATTAACTTCCGTGCTCTCCTCTGAGAGTATTTATAGTTTTAGCTTTTACATTTACATCTTTGGTTCATTTTTCAGGAAACCTTTGTGCGTACTTCCGAGTAAGGCACACGGATGTGTTCTTTCTATGGACTTCCCGAGGTGTTCCATCGCCATGGTTGAAACGTTCACTCTCTTCACAGGATTGTCTCAGCATCTTTCTTCAAATCATTTGGAAATAAACACGAAACAAGATACCTATGCTTACTTCTGTTTCATAGATAGTTTTAAAACTATTTTAAATATATCTTAATATATATTTACTATTTTAATATACTTTAATGTATTATATTCATATAATATAGTATATGTTATATTATTATATGTATTATATACTATATTATAATGTATATTAATACATATATATAATTGTCTATTTTATGTATTTTAAGATTATTTGACAATTTGGTACATGTATATGACACAATCTAGTCACACCGATCCCTCCACCCTCTCTCCTTTCCACGCTCATCAACGCTGCCCTCTGGCCACCAAGTCCCCCATTCCACTTAGACATCTTTGCTCTCGCATTGAGAGCACTGAGTTCACCCAGAGTCACCTGCACGGGAGTGTTTGTGGAGCTCTCCATCAGAGCTCAAGACCTCAGCGCTGACTGTATCACTGAAGACAATGTCTAGGGCTCCCCTAGCAGCCCTCGGCCATCACTGGACACCCTGGTGGGACCGGGACCCACGAGCCTCTCTTGCATCTATGACTGACTGTTTACTGGCTCAGTCTTGTGTGACCTTTCTATAGGAAACCGCTATTGTGGTAGGCTCGTGGGTGTCAGACCAGGACGTGCACGTAAGAGCGTATTTCATGGCACTCCTCCTCCTCATTCAGCACTTATATTCTTTCAGTCCTCTGTGATATCCCCCGAGTCTCGGAGAAGGTAATATGGGTGTCTTGTTTAATGCTAAACACTCCACAGTCACTTTCTTTCAACGCTTCAATTAACCACTAGTCTCTGGTTTTACTGCCACTTGATTCTAGAATTTTCTTGGGCCAATGCTGAGGACCCCACTAGCCTATGGGTATAAGCACAGCCACTGTAGAGGCAGTTTGACAACATGTACAATTAGCAAGACAAGAGTAGTAGGTCACCACTAGTGCCTATGACTTCTTATTCATGGGACCTTAGACCAGGCCCATCATACCAGGCATAAGCTCCTTCCTGTAGAGTGGGCCTCAGATCTAGTAAAACAAACAAACAAACAAACAAACAAAAAACAGTTGGTTACTCCACAGTAGTTGTGCCACTATTGTATTAGCAAGAATGTCTTGTCTGGCAAGTTGGTGTTATAGCATGCAAAGTCTAAAACTGGAGAAGATTATTCCTGACTTTTCTTCTGCCTGCCAATGCTATGAAGGTTAGTGAACAGAAATGAAGTTTCTATTATTTTGAAGCTATAAGATAATTAAATATCTATTCTATTAGTTCCCAAACATATAGGTAATTGCTACACCATCATAATTGAGGCATAGATGATCATGCCTTTCTAACTTATAATTTTTCTTTATCATATGGTATTTCTCTCCAGTAGGAAACTTTTAGGTCCAGGTGTTTGTAAAATTATTCTTGTTGACTATTAACAAAATACTTTGCCGTACGGTCTTGGCTTATTTCAGTGCCATCTCTTCCGCTGTTTTTCTTTTCTATTCTCTCCTGGAAGAAGAAGAGATTAGAACTTTTGGACCCAGCTCCTGTACCTCAGCTTTCATTTCATGCTTTCTAACTCTCCATGCATCTTCATTATTCTCTGGGCGAATTCTTCAATTTAATTTTTACACTAATTTACTGTTCATTTGTGCTTTTGTCTGCTATTTCCAAATCCTCTATTTGATTTTTTTTCACAAGTGAGTGAATGCAATTTCCCCTCGCATCTTTCTGAGGATATTAATTTATTGTAAAAGTCTGTGGGCATGCCTCCGTGGCAGGCTGCTTTCTCTGTGCCCATTTCTCTCCTTACTCTTAACTCAAAATGTTCCCCAGACAATCGTCGGTGTCTGTATTTCTTTGCCCGAGGGCTTTCTCTGGTTATGGCACCGAAATCTAGGGAGGAATTAATGAGGAAGGAACCTGCCCTGGAGCCTCCCTAAGCCAATGACCCAGGGGACTCCAGTGACCCAGTGACTCCAACTCCATGGTCTACCTGGGTCCTGGGTTTCGGGGTTCCAGTGGCCCGTTGTGGTTGTGCTCACTCCAGCACTCCTCATCAGCAGTCTTCCCTTCATCTTTCTCTCTCTGTGTCTCCTTCATTTTCTTGAATTCTCATCTCAGAATCCATTTCCTGCGAGCCACACTAAGCCATTCTCTCTGTTAACTTTGTTCCCCTGGACTTTGTGTCTCCAGTTTCCTTGATTTCTACCAATAGTTTTGGGAACTGGTAAGTCTTATCTGATTATCTTGTTATTAGTCGGCATCTTCTGAAACCTTTTCCGTGTATAATGTGGAGTTAATTTTTGGCACCATTAACCTTCTTTCCTGACCTCTGTTCTAGTTCTCCTCTAAACACAACTCTTTAGAGACGGTTTCTGACAACTCTCCAGTTGGAAGTAGAGGACAGGAGAGCTGTTAGCATCATCAAAGACCAGGAAAGTTTCATTTGATTGACACAAAAGTAATCTTGTGATGGTGTCCCCCTGTGAAATGTTTCCTGTGAGCTTTTAACACTGTCTTTTGGAGGGTCCTGCTTGAGCTCCTACTGCCAACTTCCAACAACAATTCTTTGCCAGTTGCAGAACTGTGGTTGTCCATTAGCCTGGGGCAGCCACACAAGCTCTCTTGGTTGGGGAGCCACTTGCTTAGGAGCTCTTCCTGGGCAGAATCGTTTTAAAGCTGTAGGTCACCTGGTAAACCTAATAAATGCACAGGTTAAAGGAAATTTGCATAGCCCACTCCAGCAAGAAAGCAAACCTGTGTTTCCTCTGGGGAAAGCAAAGCTTCATGAGTGGCCACATGCTAAAGTCTGGTGAGAGATTTTGCAAATCTTCCAACTTTTCAGGCATTGTTCAAACCTGTATCCCATGGGTCCCCTATCTGCAAATCCCAAGAGGAACATGAGAGAACATTCATTGTCCTTCTGCCTCAGTTGGAACAAAGTAAAAAGCAGTTAATGCTTCTTATGCTTCAACTTCTACCACAACCTACCTCTACCTTGGGACTTGATTTTGGTGTCTAATTTAAAAAGCTTTTCCCACCTCAAGGTCCTAACAATGGTCATAGTTTGAATATATAAAGTCCCCCAAAAATGTATTTATTTATAACTGAACTCCTGGAGCCTGTTCTCTTGCCCAAACAGTTACTATGACAGATTCCTAATTTAAAATAAGTCCTAACTTGTAACTGAATCCAACTGTGCTTTTTTTTTTACCCTATAGCTCTAAAAAGAAACAGGAAAGATAGAAAGAATTATTCACTATTCTTTCAGGTGGCCTTTAAAGAGAGAAAGAAAGACTTATTCACTGCCGATTTGGTCTGTTCTTATCTGTCTGAAGCTTGGAGAACAGGAGTTCAAAGGGAACTTCACTATCATCTATACAACCATCCCACCAACTGTCAACTGCCAACTGGACACTGCCCCCTTGGTACCCTAAGTTGTTCCCGGAAGTCCAAGTAGCATCTAATCATAAGGAAGGCTGCACAGGACAGAAAACTTCTTAGCAAAGCATACTGCTACACCTCCCCTTTTACTAAGCCATAAGTCGTACAATATTGATTACTTTTGCTAGGCCATCTCTTTTCCTTTCTGGTCTTTGGGATTTTATCCTTAGGATTCATACATGATGCATTACTCACAGAAAGCATGAGAGAGGGTTTATATTTCCTTGTCAAAAGTAGTAGAAGACACTACTTTTACGGTTCTGGCTCCCAAAGCATACTTTTTCTTTGAAGGCTGAACTGAATGTGGCTTGGGCTGTTCACCTTCTTTGCAGGTTGCTATGAAGTTAGTTTACTTGATGAGCCACTAACACACGTGGATCCATTTTCTATAAAAATGCTCTAGGGATCTTCATGTTTCAAGAAACTCTGATGTTCTCTGACATTATTAAAGGCAACAGTCTCTTTGAACATTTTGTCCAATGACTCTTTTGCATAGAGACAGCCTTGAATGCCTGGAACTTTGGCTTTAAGGTTTTTTCCTCTGGTTTCTATTTGCTGTAAGCGTTCTCTTCCTCCAAAAGGGATGCCACAGTCCTCAGGAGTAATGCACTGTCAGCCACTGTACAGGTCATGGGAAGTCTTGGGGCTCTTTGAGGTTGTTTGCAGTGATTTTTGTGAAATTTGCAGTGATTGGCATTTAGTGGCCCATCACTCTCATTATCTTTTTCTGGAACCTTCTGATGACTGCCAGCCAACTGTTCCAAATCAGCCAAAGTGAGATTCACACAGGGACAGTTTTTCATCAAGGCTTCATATTCTTCATCTTCCTCGTGTTCTTTGCAGTCACTGGTGTTAAGAGTCAGATGGAAATTTAAGATCCAGAAACCTTACACCATGAACCAGGGCTGATTCTTTTTTACTTCTAGTTTTTCGTACTTTAATACAATCATTAGAAGACTCTATCTTTTTAAAAGAACTTTTTGCTTCATGGTCATGCTTTTCGGGACAGCAGTCAGGGTATTCAGGAGAGCTCCCTGACTTAAATACAATCTTTCTCAGTGGTACCCACAACTTCTCATCCCCACTGGAAATATAGGCATACACTCTGGCCCAGTGCAATGCTTGTCCTGATTTCCATTCAGGTGCTAACATGTCTTTATAATATATAAGTTGATTTAACCTTGCAGTTCTTTCTATTGTCCAATGTCTCTCAGCCGCTGTTGTTCCTGTCTCATTAATTAGTTAATTAATTCAGAAAATTTAAAGTTATAGTGCACTCTGTAGTATATCTCTGGGGGGGGGAGGTCTTTGTTATTCTTTTTTGGCTTTCAAACATTTCCTTTAAACATTAAGGAAATGTTTATGTTGTACTTTTCATGAAACTTTGAGGCTTCTAACTCATTTCCTGTTGATAACTGATCAAGACCATCATCATCTTGTTCCTATGGACCTGGCAACCTTGTGTGAGATCTAATATGAATAGTATATAATGGACACTTTCCATCCCAAATTTCTTGTTGCAGATGCATAAATAATGATGTTAATTCTGAATTATCAAGAATAAATTCAGTAGTTTCTCTATGCAAAACAATCCTGTCTGCATTAGATCTTTCTATAGCTGCTTGTCCTGTAGGATTGTGTAGTATACTGGTAACATGTTACGCCATAGTATGCATTTTTTTTTCATTTTACTGGAGACATATGCAAGGGTATTATCAGTCTTAATTTGTAAAGGCATTCCCATAATAGCTATTACTTCCAGTAAATGTGTAATTACAGAGTCAGACCTTTCAGAACTCAAGGCAGATGCCCAATGAAATTCTGAATTAGTATTGATAGTATGGTATACAAACTTTAGTTTCCCAATTCTGAAACATGAAAAACAGCCATCTGCCAGATTTTCCCTCTTTTAATACCCTTAGGGTTATGTCCAGCAGGCAATGGGGCCTGACTCTACAAGGAATGTGTTCAACAATTCTTTATAATTTCCTTGGTTTGTTGCCAAGTAATGGAGAAGTTCCTTTTTAAACTTCTGCTGTTTATATGGTACTTTTCATGAAACTTTGAGGCTTATGACACATTTCCTATTGATAATTGATAGATTTCATCATTCCCTTGTTCCTATAGACCTGGCAATCCTGTGTGAGAACTAATATGAGTAATATATAATGAACAATTTCTGTCTCAAATTGCTTGTTGCAGTTACATAAATAACTGTTAATTCTGAATTATCAGGAATACATTCAGCAGTTTCTACATGCAAGACAACCCTTTCTGCATACTGAGAATCAGTGATGATACTAAGAGATTCAGGAAAATCTAACAATACCATAAGGATAGCACACAACTCTGATTTCTGAAGTGAAGCATATGGGATTTGATTGACTTCACTTATTTTTTTCTGACTTGTAGCCTGCCATTCCTGATTTATTTGCATCAGTATGAAATGTAGGCACTCCAGAAATAGGTTTTTCTTTCCCTATATAAGGGAGTATCCAGTCAGTTCTTTTGATAAACTGAATTTGCTTACTTTTAGGATATTGGTTATTCATTTCTCCCAAATACTTGCTACAAGCTCTTTGACAGTCTTTACTAATTACCCATAATGACAGAATCTAGGCATCACTATTCCTGCTAGATATTTTCCTGACAGCTGACAAAGTTTAATTCTTCCCTTTATAATTAAATCAACAACGTTTTTCTATATAGGTCTTTAATTTTTTACTCTGCTTATGTGTCATAAATATCCATTCTAAAATATTATCCTCTCCCTGCATAAGAATTCCAGTAAGGGAATGTTTTGAATGAATGATGACCAAAATACAATTCAGGTGGGGATCTATGTGATCCACATATGCATCTTGTAGTCTCTTTTCTACCAGAGTTAAGTATTGTTCTGCTGTAGTAAAGTGTCTTGGACTATATAGGTTGGATTATCTTTGTAACATTTGAAGCAAATTGCTTAGTTCTTGTGTAGTTAATCCAGTTGTGAGTCTACCCAATTGATATCTCCCAATAATTTTTGGATGTCATTAGTAGTTTGCAACTGATTTCTTCTGATCTGCACCTTTTGTGGTTGAATTTTTTTGTTGACTTATCTTATAACCTAGATAGTTAATAGAATCTCCTCTCTGTATTTTTTCAGGAGCAATTTGTAACCCCCAACAGGATAAGATTATTTTCATTCCATCAAACACTTTTTCTAAAGGATCTGTGTCAGAATCAGCCAACAAAATATCACCCATGTAATGGTAGATAATAGATTGGGGAAATTGTTTTCAAATGTGTTCTAATGGTTGTTGCACAAAATATTGACATAAAGTTAGACTACTTAATACTCCCTGGGGAAGGACTTTCCACTGATAACTTTTGACTGGTTGAGCATTGTTATAGGTGGGTATTGTAAAAGCAAAGTTTTCCTTGTCCTGCTCTTGTAAAGAGATTGTAAAAACAAACAAACAAAAAACAAACAAACAAAAAACAGTCTTTTATATCAATCATTATCATGCCTTATGTAATAACGAAGGTAAAGGAATTCCAGGCTGTAGCAGACCCATGGGCTGAACCACCATGTTTACAGCTCTCAAATCAGTTAACATTCTCCACTTTCCAGATTTTTTTCTTTATAATGAATACAGGTAAGTTCCATGGGCTAGTAGAATCTTCTATATGCTGATCCTTTGACTGCTCCTCTCTACCAGCTGTTCAAGTGCCTGCAATTTTTCTTTCGTTAAGGGTCACTGTTCTATCCACACAGACTTGTTATTTAAACAGTTTAAAGATTAATTAGGCTAACCATTGAAGCTGAGCACCTGCCTCTCATATAGCTGATGTTAATTCTTTCCATTCAAATGAGACCATCCTGTGTTGCAGTGCCCAGTTAATCAGGACCTGCTTTGCATAGGGTGAGCGCATGCCATACCACACCACAGCTTCCTTCAGCCTCCTTAAATCACTCATTTCTATCAGATGCCATTTTGTTTCATTATAACTTTTGAGATTATCTTCATCAGCTGGAATATGCTGGATCACTACTTGAATTGCTTAAGGTGGTTTCATGACCCTTGGCTACCTTTTCTCATCTTTCTTCTGTCCAGACCCTTCCCTTATTTTCCTAACAGGACCATCTTCTTGTACAATCTCCTCCCTTTTATCTACTTGGGGGAAAATCCTTCTTTCTGTCACTGAGAGCAAGCCCTGTTGTGTTCCTAGTTCATTAGTTTGTGCTCCCAGTTTCTCAGTTTTTCTTTTTTCACCCTTTCCAATTCCTCCCATATTTCTTTTAATAGTACCACGAATTCCTTTTTTTTAAATAATTCCCCCTTTATTACTTTTAATAGCACTGCCAATTTATTTTTTATAATTTCATTTTTTGAAGAGAAAGAAAAAATTGAACTCTTTTATTCTCCTCTTTGCTCTGTTTTTTTTTTCTTTCTTTCTTGGCCCTTTCCAATTCCCCCTACAACTCTTCTAGATTCATAGCCATTTCCTTAACATTTTTTAAATGAAATAGCAGCAAAAGAAGAAAAAGAGAAGGCATATCATCACTAAAAGCAAAATGGTGTATATCCTAGTGGTAACAGCTGCTATAAATACTTTGCTGGCTTCTTGACTACAAACACCCATCCCTTCTTCCTCCGCTTTTCCCTCTACTACATTTGAAATAAAATTCCCCATCCTTTTTATCCTTGTTTTCCTGCCCCTCATTTGGATGCCACTTATTATAACTAAGGGCTCTTGTTCCCTTGCTATGAAAGACGTTCTCTTGCTCACGCCCCATTGGAGTGCTGCTTGCAACTAAATTCTGAAGCCTGTTCTCTTACCCCAACTGCTACTGTGACAGATTCTTAACTTGTAACTCACTCCTAACTTGTAACTGATTTTGACTGTGCCTTTTTTACCCTATAGCTCTAAAAAGAGACAGGAAAGATGAAAAGAATTCTTCACCACTCTTGCAGGTGGCCTTTAAAGATAGAAAGAGAAGAAGAAATAAATATTCACTGCACTTTTTGGCTGTCCTTATCTGTTTGAAGCTTGGAGAACAGGAGCTCATAGGGAACTGAACTGCCATCTCTATAACCATCCCACCAACTGTACCATTCCACCAACTGTCGTGGCCAACTGCCACCGCCTCCTTTACAACCTAAGCTGTTCCCAGAAGTCCAACCAGCACCCAATAATAAGGAAGGCTACACAGGGCAATAAACTTCTTGGCAAAGTGTTCTGCTACACTTGTATTAAAGGCTTTGTCTTTGGGTAGATGCAGGGGAAATTTAACAAGAGGTGTACCCCACAGAGATTGTGGCATTCTGGTTTCTTCCTCTCTCTTTTGTTTACTAGACATGGGGTGAGCAGTCCTGTCCATCCTGTACTACCCAGCATTCCCACTCCACATATAAACCAGTGGCCCAAAACAACAGGGCTGTCTGATCTTGGACTGGAACTTTGAAAGCCATAAACCAAAATATACTGTTTCTCTTTATAATTAGATTATCTGATATTTTGTTGTACTGAGAGAATGTTCAATAACAACAATATTCATTCTTTTATTTTTTTCATGAGTTTTAATATATGCATTCTACATTTGGTAGTTAAAGAAATCAATGCGTCTATATTGAGCTTGGAAGTCACAATGCTTCGAGAGCCATCCTTTGATAGTTCAGGAAAGGGATAGACTTCAGAAATGGGTCACTCAAGCTAAGGCAAGGCAGTGAGTTATTATTCATCTTTTGTTTCAAATTACATCTTTCTGTGAAAAGAAATATAACTGCCTTGGAAACAGGTGTTCATTATCAGAAAACCGGCCTCCAGTTTTCTCTGATCTCCTTTTTGCTTATCTACCTGATAAGCAAAGATGAATAAAGATAAGCAGAGATAAGACGCCAGCTCACTTAAAAAGTTGTCACTCTTCCTCAGACACAAAAAGAATCAGGCATGAAGAAGTAGCTTTGGATGTGGAGAATAGGGAAGACATTAAGAGTTCCTTTGACTGGCAGGGTAAAGTGTGAGGGTGATGGGAGATGCCCAGAATCATGGACCTCTACCTCATTTCCTCTGGCACAGAGTGTGATAACATAGAGAGTCCTCATGTAAGTATGATACCCATCATGGCAACAGACCAGAGTGGTCAGTCACGTGGAAGGATCCAGACTGGGAGGACCAGAGATAGGATCCCTTGTGTCTCCTCAGTTCCCATGGAATATGAGATGAATCTGGATATTTGGGTTAAAGACACATAGTATGTGCTGTAAAGTCCACGTTTCCCTGGGTTTGAAGTGAAAACTGAAGAGTCTCAGAGCATCTGACACAAAACTATTAACACAAAGCCATAAGCAGGCTCATTCTGAGATAATATCTTCCTAGGAATTGGTCCTACTTTGAAATCCTTGTTCTGGATGTCATATTTCTTTCTAGTGCCTATATTCTCATTCATTCTCAGATTGTACTGTTTGTTCCAGGGAAAGTGCTGATGGTACCTAGTGGAGGAAGAGCTAAGCACAAGATCTTGTCAGGATCGACTCTATTGCCAGTGAGCTAAGGCTGTAGCAGCTGCCATAGGGAGGTCAGCTAATCTAGAAACTAGACGGGAGGCACAGTCCTGACGCAGAGGAGTCGTCAAAGGTGTTGGGCATGCCGAGAAAAACGTCTGTGGTACTTTGGTAGAGATGGTAGTATGGACCTACTCTCAGCTAGATGGACAAGACCCTGCTCCTCTGGAAAGACCAGAGGAGGACACCCCACTGTGAACACAGGCAATCCTATTTTACCCATGAGAAACTAAATCAACGCAGGAAGTCTTCGCCCTCTGTCTTTTTGCAGGCTTTCCCTCTGACTCCAGAAGGCGAGATAGAAAGGGACACAGATCACAGAAAATTAAAGAGGCAACATTCTGGTTTGAGACGAAAACTCATCCTCAGGCAGCACCAGCCTCACTGCTTAAAAAAAGAACTGTGACAGATACCTTTAGGCACTGCATGGCTCTGCTCTGCTCTCTCTTTAAACTTCAGATGGTGGATTATATCAATATTGATGACATGCCCTATATCCAGAGTCACAGATGTCACGAATAGAGCACTTAGCTGCGCACCTACGTTCAGGGTCTGCAGTGGTAAGGAGAACGCAGGATGGAAACACGTGGTTCAGAGTAGAAGATCCACTGCTTCTGCAGATGACCAGTTACTTCACTTAACTGCAATTATAGTGGGAGACCAATGCATTTATCCTTCTCTTAGCTCTCCATTTGCCCTTGCTTGGGCGGCATCTGATGGATGGACACTCTTAGATGCCGCCGTAGATGGTCTCCCTACAGTAAAAGGCTATTAGTAGTATTGCAAGATGGCCAGAGTTAGAGCAAAGTGCACCTTGCTGGGATGAAGGACATGGAGTTCTCTAATGGAATTGCACTAAGGGCACACACTCGGTGCAGGACTATAAGTGTTCAGTGATGTCAAATGAAAGACACCTGGCTTTTGCTGGACCCTGATTCTACAGGTCAGGCAGAACCGAGGCAACTGCTCAGCCTGCAGGTGAAGAGAAGGTTCGGGCCAATTAAGAGTACAGGGAAGGCTGAACTGATACAAAGAGATCATAATAGCTAGAAGATGAAACCATTAAAGCAGGTGAAAGAAAGAGAATGTGATCGGATTGAGGAGAAAACACTATTAGGGGAAAGTACTCTATTTCAACCCTGTTTCAAAGGAACCAAGCAATAAAAGCAAAAGAAAATAAAACCGAATGTGGCCTTTCCCCTGTCTCATCCTCGTTTATGGAACTATCACCTAGGACTTCTGCAAAAGAAACAGCAACTGAGCTTTTGTCCTTAGGGACCGGTCACCTCTCATAGCTCACCTTTTGGCTCCCCGCTTCCCGCACACAGGATGGCTCGTTTGGGGCTTCAGAAGAGTTTGCCCTGTCCTCAACGAGTGCTGGACATCATGGCTCATTGGCTTGCTTATCATTTCCCCGGCTGCTAACTGTCATGGGATGAAATATTTCCTAAATCCACAGCTCTTGCATTGCGGTTTGCATATGAAATGCTCCCCGTGGGCTCCTGTGTTCGAACTCTTGGTCCTCTGCTGGTGATGCTGTTTCTGAAGGTTGCGGAACCTTTAGGAATTTCAGCCTCACCGGAGGACGGAGTGGGTGTTGAGCTGTGATAGCCAGGCACCATGTCTTGTCTACTCTGTTTCCTCTTCCATCGAGATATGAGGAGCAAGGGGTGCAGGTGCACATCGCTGCCACCACAGGGCTGCCTGCCACCACGGGGCTGCCTGCCACCATACCCCCTCCAGGACAGATAGCAGACTATCTGTGAGCTAAAGTAAGCTTTCCCTCCCTCGTGCTGCCTTTTGTCAAGTATTTTTTTCAGAACAACAGAAGTGACTAATGCACTTTGAAAACAACGCACAGGCTCAATCCTAAACTACCGCGAAGAGCAAAGACAGCAGGCGCTAGCACGCCTGCAGAAAGGCAGCCCGTCCTCCCAAGGGTGTCTCCCAGAAACTGGGCCCACAGAGCTAACATCTACATCTAGTCATGAAATGGACAACGACCTCCTGCGTAGCCAGGAACTTTATATCATTTAACAGATAATAAGTTGAGTACATAGCACATGTTCCCTAAGTTTGGCAGTTGAATGGAAGGGCGAGTTTTAGAATATTGGACAGAAACATTGAGTTCCAGGCAAGGGTTTCTCTCCAAAAGAGACATCAATATGCCTCTAAAATGTGCCTTGCCTGGCAGCTTGGAGGCAGATGCTCTCAGAGCCTTTGATCTGTACCTGAGCCCTAGGGAGCCCTGGGATTAGCAGGGCCTAGGCATCACATACAAAACATGGCAGGTGTCTTCTACCCAAAGGAACCAAAAGGGAAGGGAACTCCAGAGTCTGTGCAGGAATTGGGGAGGGGGGCTCTGCCTGCCTGTCTGTTATGGAAAACTAATCCTTGTGCCAGGAACAGTGCTGGACATTTTCACGTGTAGCTGATCTTATATTTCACCAGTGATATGACATGGTTTTTATTTTTATCTTTTTCACAGAAGAGATGGAACCGGGGGAAGTAAAGAATCTGGTGTCTGGATGGAGCCATGTAAGCAGCCCATTCTGTGCCTGTACCCACACAGCACCTGTACCTTGGAACCACCATCAAGTGCTGGTTCATTGATGGCCTGTTACCCATCCCCCATTGACCTTGCGTTGAGAGGAGTAATCCAGTAAAACACTGAGAATCAGGCATGTGGAACTTGGAAGTCAATCCAGGGCACGCGTGACACGGGGCTGGCTGAACCACAAGGGAGGAGGAATGAATGGCACAACTCAGGTATGCACGACAGGAAGTTAGTTTTACTCCTGGAACCTGTCAAGTCAGGGTGTTACCGGTACCAGGACTCCTGGTTCTGCACAGAGGAAGAGGCTGGCCAGCATAAGTCAGATCCAGAAGGAAGCGGAGCGACTGCTGAGGACGTGAATCACAAGGAGAGTCATCCTGGCCTCCTCCAGCCTTCCCAATCTTTGCCCAGTGTACCCATTGGTTGAACCTTCCTACGTTCCTGCAGTCAGCTTTCGGCTTCATCTCATTTCAGTCTGATGCTGCCTCTGTCCTCTGAGTCCATGCCATGAAGCCACCGCAAGCTGCCCCTTTGTTGTCACAGAAACTTCCAGTTTGGGACTACTAACAGAACCATCCTTAATGAATTTTGCTCTCTTAGGAGGTGTTTTTGTGAGAGACAAATCTATTTTTAATGACAAACTTAACTACTGACTTTTAAAAAATGGAAGGAAGTATTGCCTGTGTTAACTCCACCTACTTGCCCTGTAGTAGACGATAGTGGTTGCAGTCTGAGTGGCCGACTGTTCTCAGGACAGAAATATGCACTTCTGCCGTGGTTCTGGTGGGATATCCTGCATGGTCTCACGTTCTCTCTGGCTCCTGTGTTTGAGCACTGGCTTCCCAGCTGGCGGTGCAGTTTTCAGGTGGCTGTGGAACCTTTAGAGGTTGAAGGCTGGGAATAGAAGTAGGTCACTGGGACCAGTCACTGAGGCTGATAACAGGGCCCTGCTTCCAGCTCAACTCTGCTTCGGTCTGCTGTGCTGATGATGTGACCAGCTGCTGAAACCTCTCTCCTCTCTAGACCAGACAGCTCTAGACACCACCCATGCCTTCCACTGTGATGGACTGGGTCTCTTAAGTTGTTCATCCCTCCATCCCTCTTGCCATCCCTCCTTCCCTTCCTCTCTCCCTTAAGTTTTTTCGGTTGAGTTTTTTACTACAACAGTGAGAGAAGCTAATCTGTTCCTGTAAAGCACATGCCTGAGCACATGCTCTACCCTGGCTTCTGTGTTTCTTCCTGTGACCTGAACCTCTCCCAGGCTAGTAGCCCAGTATCTTTCTGAGGGATGAGGTCAATAGGAACACCTTAAGTAACCCACTTTTACCCTCCACGGCCAAAGGTGATTATTATAACAAATACTTATTGTCCATATTAGTGGCTAAAAATAGGAACTGTCAGTGATCGGCAGATCTGGAACTCGCGCTAATTATCAGGTAGCCTTTCACATCAATGGCTCCGTCTGCTTTCAGTTAAATCCTTTCATGAGCACGGCTGAAAAACGCAACAGATGGAAGTCTTTAATGCACATTTCCTGGGAGCCTGTGACTACTCAGCATTTCCTTTATTCCAACTGTACCGGGTCACCTGCTGCTTCAGCAGCGAGTCCCCCGTGCCTTTGATCTGTACACTGATGGGGCTTTCATAACACTTGATATTGATAATCAGAGAGCCTCACACAGGTTATCATTACATATTCAGAGTGTGCCTCTCCTTTCGCTGAGAAGGAGAATCTGCCCCCTGATAACAATAGAAGTGATGGAGATACTCGATGGGGGGAAAAAAAAGACCAAGGCTTAGAGAGGACCACCTTGAATGTGAGTGCCGGAGACAGAATTCTGCGTCGCTCAGAATGATGGGCACGGGCTGGTATCCGCCGAGGAGGAAAACGAAGTGAGATCACATGAAATACAGGCAAACTTTTATCTACTACAGAGAAAGAACCTCCTGGGAAAATACGGGCCTGCTAGGAAATAGTGCGGGCATGAGAGGTGATTTATGCTTCCTGTAGTCAGTTCTGAACTAATTCCCAGAATGGCGTGAGGGGATGCCAATTTGAACAGAAGACAAACTGTGCTCTCTGTCCATTTGAAATCGTATCACCTACAAGGGTAATACAAATGGCTGGGATTTTTTTTTTTATAGTCACTTACTTCTAAGGAAGTCCAAGGGCTTCCTACCCATGAGCTCATTTACTAGCATGCTGGGAACGGTGTTTCCCCATGTGCAGAGAAGTGCCACTTCCCTGGGTAGAAGAGAGAGACGCACTCCCTCTACTCCCTCTAGCTCTGTTTAACCCTGTCTACACACGCCAAAAAGAAAAGTCTGCTGGCTGCCTAGCCCTACATTCCCATAAAATAGCAAGACCATTTGGGCCTGGAATGTGGCATGACGCTGCACTCACAACTACTCTGAAGGCAGAGGCAGGAGCCAGCCTGGGCTGAAGAGTGAGTTCAAGGCCAACCCGGGCAATTAAGTGTGAGACCTTGTCTTAAAATAAAAAAGTATAAATATTCCTGGTATATAGATCAGAGGTTGACGTGAGGCCTTGAGTTCAATCCCCGGTATCGAGAGAAAACCAAACCAAAACCGAACAGCCCACCGAGGGTCTTTCAAGCCAGAAGATACATCTGAACTCACTTTGGGTGAGCTTCACTAAGTCATCGGCCCTTTCTAAGCCTCGGTTCTTTGTCTGTGATATGTGTACAGTGATTATCACCTTGCAGGACTATATGAGACCCAACCAGCACAGGGACCATGCGTCACAGATTCACCATGTACTTGGAGTTAGACAGATTGTGCCATTCCTTCTTACATATTTAGTTGAGCCTCAGCCCAACACCACGCCTCCTTCTCCTCTCCAGTTCTCACTCACCCATTGACCCCCTGTCCAGCACACTTCATGGAATACATTTCCAAAGCTGGCAGAACCAGGGTGTGGACATGCACATGAGAATCCCAGGGTAGCTCTCCCAACCTAACCACAAACAGGTGCCCAGGACCTTCCTGTGCTCTCTCCACAAACACAGCCATTCAGCTGCTAATTCCTTGCCCATAGCCATCCTGAAAGCACAGACAATTCCAGAACGAAAAAAAAAAAAAAAGCCAGTCCTTGAAAACTGCCTTGTGCAAGTCAAATACAACGTCGGTAACTGGAGAATCTGTGTGGCCTGGAAAACTCAGTCTCAACATCCTCGCTGTGGAGTTGTCCAACCTCGTGGGTCCCTGACATATGCAAAGCACTGCTCCAGATCCTAGAAACTAACGCCTCCTTTATGGAACCTGTAGCATCCTGGGAGAAAGATACTTTTACATACCTATGACCTAAGCGAGAGTCTCCTTCTGAGAGTGCCTGTCGGCTTTCTGGTCTTTGTTAGCCAGCCCAGCTGGCTTGAGAATTGAGCTGGGGCGGGGAGGGCTCAACTGTGGTACTTAAAGCCCTCTGTTATCATCTTATATTTCAAAATTACTTCTTGATTTTTTTTTAAGAGAAAAGGGACTGTTGGCTTTAGGAAAAAGATGCAGTCAAATCATCCGTACTTCTGATTTTCCCCGTTATGCTTCCCTGGGCACCACGGATTAGTTATCACACTACTTCTTAAAGTCTTCTGAACTTTGTAAATGCAAAATAAATGACTTAATTCTCCCTTTTTAAAGTGGTTTCTACAGTTTAGAGGATTTTCAAATGAAAGTGTGTTCGTTCCCACACTTTAGAGACACAAAAAAATGGCTGGTTTTTTTTTTTTTTTTTTCATTCTAAGTTTCATGGATTGTCTTTTCAAACAAAATGTATTTATTTTCCCAAGGATGAAAATAAAAAGTCAGTTGTTTTTCATGTGTCTTCACTGAAGACAGAGCACTCTGTAGGAATAACTCATAACAGACACAACAACCCTCTCCTGCAGGTGTTTGGGGCCATTCCCCAGATCCTGCTAGAAACTTCCATGATAATGTAAACAACTCCTTGCCCCCCTCCCACCCCCACCCTCGTCCAGATGCCTCTCTGTGGGATCTACCCTGCCACGTTTAAGCAGGCTGTGTGAGGAGGACATCTTGTCTGCTCTGGCTGGTTATCATTCTTGTTTCAGAATGATTTCAGAAGAGACCATAAGCTTGTGACAGAGTGAATTTGTGATCTTATCCAATCGTCTGGGCTGTTTGCAAAACTTCAGTAGGTGGCAGCGTTTTGTTGATAAATGTTTTGTTAGCCAAGTGATCTCATTTAGTGCAACTGTTGCAATATTAATAAACTGAACTTATGATCATGTTTGCCAGGACTGAAAATATTGCCATTCTATGCAGCGGGTGCTCTTATCTGAACTGACAGCAACATTCATTGTGTTAGAGATTGGGGTGGGGGGATGCCTGAGAGTGATTGTGTGTGTGTTATAAAGAGGAGAGATACAGGCAAGCAAAGGAGTTAGTAAGTAAGGCTAGGGAGGAAGAAAGGGAACATAGAGGAATTAAGACAAGATTGTTGCCCATTACCTGGCTGGTTGCAAGGAAACCCTGGGATGACCCAAATGTGTATCCTTTCCCTGGATGCTCTGTGCAACTCCACATGACCCTGAAGGTGAAGCTGGGAGTCCCAAGGAAACTGGACCACAATCCTCAGCCTAGAGAACAGCTCGTATCCCCCAAACACACAGGCAATGGAGCAAGTAAGAATGTCCAGACCCTCTCAAGGCTGGGGCAGTGCTCTGCTTCCACTCTAAATGAAAATACTTTAGTCAGCCCATCACAAGGGAACCAGAAGACAGCCTCACGCTGGCCTCTGGACACAGAGTGCCTGTACCCTTTACCCACAGCTTCGGCCTGTCATTGCAGCCTCCGGTCTGACCAGGGCCTCTGTCATTTCAGCTCTTGTCCATCATTCTCTTGTGATCCCTGCTTTCAAGGTTATGAAGACCTGTTGAGGAACAGACAGCGGGGGGTGCCTGAGGAAGTATCCACTCTGTGAGGATGTGAGACACCCACCCCTTGTCTGACCCTTCCCAAGTCAGCTCCTTCAGCATTTCAAAGGAATCCTTGTGGGAGTCATATTCACTGAGCTCAGAATATACTATGGATTCCTCCACACTGCTTGAGATTCCCTATTCCGTTATGTTCACGCACAAGAGAGACAAAGTTCAGGAGCTGATGTCTTGCCCCAGCAATGACACCTTCTCAGTTGGAAGGCGCACATTTATCAGAGTCCACTGCAAATAATCCACATGCTAATCTGCACGACATCTGTTGCCTTCAACCACTGAGTTGTTGTCTCTGTCTTTGGACTGCCATTTTGTAGAAAGCAGGACCTGGCCTGACACAGACTCCAGGAGCTCCATTTAAACTAGTAGAGGTACCCTGTATGATGCCTTGTCTGCACCTGCTATACTGCGTACATATGCCGGGTATCATCTAAGAAGACACCACAGATGCAGTGAATTCCTTCCCTCATCTCCAGGCTGCAAGCCCTCTGCACACAAAAGCCTATCACAATCATCTTTGTTTTTCCCTTTGACAAAAAGATTTTAAAGAATTAATTAGTGAATTGATGCCTTTATATTATATCAGAGAAGGAGAGCTTCAGTCCTTATTGTGTGTGTGTGTGTGTGTGTGTGTGCATGTAAATCCTTTTTCCAGAGATACCATGGAGAGACACACATGTACCATTTTAGCTATCGAAGCTTAAGATGTGGGCCTCTGAGAACCTAACCTTTTTTTGGATAATTTCTTTTGTTAAATTTATTTTATTTCTCAATAAATTCTAATTACATTATTTCCCCCTGTCTCCTCCCCCAAACTCCTTTTCATATTTCCCCTGCCTCTCAAATATGTGGCCTCTTTTTCTTTAATTACTATTATTGTATATAGACAGGTAAATCAATAGATAGACAGACAGACAAATAGATAAGCAGAATCTGCTGAATTTGTTTAGCATTGCTTGTATGTAGATGTTTTTAGACTTGACCACTTGGTATTGGATAACCACAGAGAGAACTCATCCCTGGGGAAGACAAACTCTCCCCATCTTAGCAAGTGTTAATTTCCTATAGCTCCTCATGCTAAGGGTGAAACCCTGTGAGAGTTCCTCCACTTATTTATATGAGTGTTTGCCTACCTGTATGTATGTACACTACATGTCTGTCCAGCACCAACGAGAGTCAGATAGGGCATCTGATCGCTTGAAATTGGAATTACAGGACTGCTGTGAGCTGCCACTCGGGTGCTGGGAACCAACCCAGGGACATTCTGCAGTAACAGCACACGTCTTCACGGCTGAGGCATCTCTCTGACCCCTACCTATACAACCCTTAAAGCCTTCGCACATTTCCACAGACATTTTGCTAATATCGACTTATCAGCTATGCTGTCGTGTCACAGAGTGTCCAGGAAATTAAGAATCATGACAGCCCTTCCACAGTAGCATCCATGTGTCCGCACGGTTTCCAGCAGTGCAGAGAGAACAATGCCATCAATGATGAATCTTTCACGACAAGTTGGAAAAGGTGACATGATTTGGAGAAAGGACTTAGTCTCAGAGTATTAAGGTAGAACACACTTAGGAAGCATCCATTATCTCTGAGCAGTCCTTCAGATATGTAAAGTGAGGCAGAAAGCGCTGTGGGTGCTATGGTAACATCAGTAAATCTCCACTTATCTTTCAGGTACTTCTAAGAACCATTGTGATAGGTCAATAAAACCTTCTTGTAAAACCTAGGCTTGTAAAACCTTCTCAGAGGCTTTGGGGTGGAAAAACAATTATTCCTCAACTTCTGCCCCAACACCGTAAGCGTCTTGAATATGACATTGCACTACAAATAATAGCCTTTGCTCCCTCCACTCTTCCATACCAGACAATCCATGCCAACACGCATGCATACCGGATGTATATCGTCAGGGTCATGGAAAGCTTCAGATAGAGCTCAGTCGTAAGAGAGATGCTCATCGCGTAAGTTCTCCACACTCACACCTGGGTAAAGGTTGGACGTGAAAACAAATTGTCATTAGTGTTTCCCATGCCTAGAAGAGCCAATACAGCCCCATTCACTCACCCTGATTCAGCCATGCTCATTCTTTTCTAGAACCTCTGCACTCAAGTTGACCCACCCATGGTTCACTTCAGCCTGGTCACTAGTGTAGCTGAGCCCTGTCTAGGAATTGGCCACAACAGTCAGGGAGCAAGCCATGCCTCTATGTTTCCAATGGCTTGCCCCGCCCCTACCAATTCTCACTGCTTGAACCAATTAAGTTCCTCTCGCGGAACGGAGAGAAAGCACATCACAGAAAATGTGCAGCCCTTCGTCTCATTTTGCTACGTGGATGACAACAATAGACTGCACAATTACAGAAGTCCAAATAGTATTTTGTGGCCTGTTTCCATAATTACATAGAATGTGATAGTATGCGGCTCCCCTATTTCCACATTTAATAATCGCCGGCCTGATAGAAGATCTAGAATTGACACTGCTAACTAGATGTGAGTGGACATAGGAGAAGTACGACCCTTCATTTTAGGGGGTAGCCACAGAGCACGACATAGTACGGAGAGCAGAAAGAGACTCTGAAAATCCCCACTGTTCAGTGATGAAATTAAAATCTGACATCTCTGCTGGTTCTCCCAGGTCTCATTATTTAAATGACTTATCATTAGAGCATTGACCATCAGATGAAATTAATTTCAAATCTGGCACAAAGTGACATTGCAAATTCATTACAAGGACCACTTTCACCTCACAACTGAGGGACTCACGCAGTTGACTTGAGTCCAGGAGACCAACACAGGATACGGCCAGAAGGGGGAGTGGTCGGGAGACTTGTGTGAGGGTACCAGCTCCATTCTTAGGCCAAATTAGAGGACTTTATGCAAATCACTTCTTTTCTCTTGGCTTCTGCTGTCTTACTGGCAAGAAGAGGCCAGACATTTGCTAAGCCGCCCGCCAGTCCTCACATCCTACATCACAGTTAGCACTCTGTGGCGCGGCCCAGGACGCTCCATGGGATCCAATTGGATTTTTTTCCCTTCTTCTTTTCCAAATAGATACAACCAAAGACAACTGGTCAGAATGCTGAATTGGAATCAGAGTTATGACCACGGATGGAAGTTGAGAGGGAAAGGCCAGGGCTGTTGAGGATGGATGTATAAAGGATAGTGCCTCTATACCAAGCCTAGAAATAGCTGGGCCACCATCTCCGGTTTCCAGGAACTGTAGGGTGGGAAGGCATTTGGGGACAGAGCAGACTTGCCATATTCAGTCTTCTATATTCATCTTCCATTAGTTGTCACTTCAAGTTCATGACCACTGATCTCGAGTAGATCATAAGCGCTGCCCCCAAATAAACTCAGATGACTAGACAATTGAATCGCCACCCCATACGAATATTCCCTATCTTTTCAAACCGCTAACATGCCCGTGTTTGTTTCCATCTCTAATAATGTTGCTCCCTACCCAAGTGGAAGGCGGAAGGCATTTGCTAGGAGCTGCTGAAAGCTGTCATCTATCTGTGACTCAGTTTTATTGCTAATTGCTATGATCCAATACCCTGACGAAAGCCGACTTCGTACAGGAAGAGTTTACTCCGTTGACAGTTCCTGGCCGTGACAGGGTTGTCACAGTGGCGGGAGTTTCAGAGAACTGGTCTCATCATGCGCACTGTCAGAAGAAGCAGACGATAGATGCACGCATGCCAGTGACCGGTACGCTCCCCTTTTCTAAATCCAGGGCCAACCACTGAAATGATGAAGCACACATTCAGGCTAGGCCTTCTTACCTCAACTAGCCCAACTAAGAGAATCCCTCTCAGGCATGCGCACAGTCCATCCAATGCAGACAGTTCTCCACTGAGACTTCTTTCCCAGGTGACATTTGATCAGTGGTTCTCAACCTGTGGGTCGCGACCCCTTTGGGGGTCGAATGACTCTTTCACAGGGGTCACCTAAGACCACCTGCATATCAGAAAGTCACATTATGATTTATAACAGTAGCAAAATTACAGTTATGAAGCAGCAATGAAAACGATTTTATGGTTGGGGGTCACCCCAACGTGAGGAACTCTATTAAAGGGTCACAGCGTTAGGGAGGTTGAGAACCACTGGTCTAGATTGTGTCGCGCTGAGAATTGAAACTAAACATCACAAGGAACGAGTAGCGAAACTGCTTCCATCCAAATATTCTGCTCCCTTATGTCATTCCTTAGAACGCTAGGAGCAAAGACTCGTCAGGCCAAACCCTTCTCACCTACACAAAGGCCTTCCAATTCTCCCATCACCTGCTTCCTGCCGTTTTCTTCTCCCTCCTTGGTTCCTCGGCTTAAGACACAAACAAGCCGTCTTACAGAAAAAGAAACACAAACTCCTTTCTTTCTATTATTTGTGTCACCTCCTTTATAGCAAAGCTCCTTGAGAGAGCTCTCTACCCTTCCCTGTTCCGGTGCCTCTTCCTCCTTCTTACAGCAATGGCAGGGTGGGTTGGACTTCTACCTCCGCACCTACATTCTCGTCAACGCCAGAAAAACACCTGGTGCAATCCAAGGGCGAGTTCCAAGGCTTCATCTTATTTAATACATTTCCTTGTCTTTTAAGTAATGTCTCCACTCGGGTTCCACTGCACAGGACTCTTGGTTCCATTGCCCACTGTCTCTTCATGTCTTGTCATTCCTCCACATCTCTCCATTTCTTATGAAGGACGTACTTCAAGGCTGAGTCATTGAATTTTTTCTGATATGCCCTTAACATTAAACACTGTGCAAAGACGAGTGACCCCTAATTTTTATCACCAGATAAGATACCTATTCTGAACCCTACACCCAACTATTTAGCTGCCAGTTAATATCAAAAACCCATAGAAAAATTACTGATTTCAGATATTCAAAACTAAACTCTTGATATCCCTGCTTAAATTTGTCTCATCTCAGTAAAAGCTACTTTACCCTTCCAGATTAGTAGCCAAAAATAATAAATTTACCTTTCAACTATTCCCTCTCTTACCCCGTAAATAGTCAACAAACTACGCTGCTTTTACTTCCACAATATGTCGCAAATAGTATCAATTCTCATCACCTCTACCACAAACTGCCCTATCTATGTCTTAATTTAATTAGTGCAATCTAACTCTTCTGATAGGTTTTCCTGTTTTCATCTTCACTCTCTGCAGACTACGGTTAATATTATGAGGTATAGCCAATGAGGCAGTTTTTCTGTCTGAAAGCCTATAATAATTTCCTCTCACTCAGATTAGAAATCAGAACTTTCTTTATGGCTGTAAGCAGCCATATAACACCCTCCTTGGTCCCATTTTCCATTATCTCTCATCCATTTCGCTCAGGCATCGCTGGCCATTCACCGCTCAGGCCCCTATGCTTCTGGAACACGTTGAATATATGTGCCTTTCAGTCTGCTACCAATTGTTCCCTTTGCCCAGAGCTCCGTCCGTGGCTTTCTTTTACCTGTTTTTCACACAGCAGTCAACTCTCACCTTCTCAGGGATGGCTACACAACCTTCTACGACTTTATAGTTACCGCCATGCATCTCCGTTTTATCTGTCGGCCAGCACCCTCCTGCACAGTATGGAGTGCACTACATATGTACACAGTTGGCTCTCTTTAGCTTCACTGGGATGTAAGCTTGGTCCAGACTTTGAATCATTGGACTTCGTTGTTTTCATTTTTGTTTTTGGTTTCTGGCTCTGTACTGCTGTATCTCTAGCAAATAGGAAATTTCCTGGCATATAGTAGACACTTAATATTATTTAACCGATGGATCTCTCGTCTTCCATTTTCCAATCATATCCAAATATTATAGTCTATGATGATCTGCTCTAATGTAAGCTGGGGAATGCGTGCGGCCACACCGCCATGAATATGTCCAGTCTCATCTAATGTTATTGGGGGACTGAATTCAGAAGGGACCACTACCTTTATCTCAGTATTTTAGTTATAGTGATTGCGATTTAACTTCATTTTGTACAGTGGAAACCCTTAAACTTGAAGCCAGGTAGGACTGATGTCAAATTCTCATCGTGTCACTTGTCACCTAAATAGTCTTCAGAAAAATTTCATAGCCAGCCATGAAATTGATGTAATGAGGAAGCCTGCTGCTACTTAAGGTTTTGGAGAAAATGGTAAGCCCTGATTTATATAGCGTATGCGGCTCAGTGTCGGGTACGACTGGCTTCTTGATACGAGTTGTTTTGAACATTTGAATTGCATGAATTAATCAAGAGTGCTAAGGCTCATGTAAGGTTCAGTACTTAACCCTTCTCTTCTCAAGAGAACACTTTGATCCAGAGGAGAAAGCCTTGCAGGAGAAATTTCTAGCATCAGCAGTAATGAAGGGTATTTTCTCTGTCAATGGAAGGAAAGGCGAGGGAGAGGGATGTGGTGGGGAAACATCTCCCAGGACTCCCTCCGCTCTGTGGGAATCCACTCATTAGAACCCTGCCTGTCCGCGTGTCTAGGTGCCTTAATGGACCGAGACACTCACTCGAGAGACCGTCCGTGACTTCTCGAACACAGAGGCAGCCTGTGTTTGAAGATTACAATCCGAACAGCATGCTCCCCACAGAGATAAATGCTGAAGGGGAGAAAAGACAAGCAGGCAGGGGAAGGGCAGGGTGAGGAGAAAGAGATGAAACAAAAGCTAGCCATCGTTTCTGGAGTAATAATTGCTGTATTAGCACCTGAACGGCTCATATACAGGCCCCGTGGCATGTTAAATGAGAAATTTCAAAGACTGTAAATAGAAGAGAGATGAGACCACTTGACCCTAACAGTTGGGATTCACAGGCAAGCAGCAGTTGGCATTCAGAGACTCAGATTCCCCAGCCCACACACGTGGAGAGACGCTTGCTCCCAACACCCCCTTCCTTTAATAAGTCAATAAATATTGATTCTGACCTGGTTGCCACTTGTTCTCCTAACATCTTCTTCCATTCCAAGGCTTCTGGAAACTATAAAAAGCTCATTTCCAGACTCCAGCTTGGCTAGAAGGACATGGGTTTTTTTTTTTTTTTTTTTCAATCGGATCTCCCAGAGGTCTGATAGCAATCATTATGAATGAGAAAAGGCATTTTGTATTCTTCTCTGCTTGCTAGCAGGTAGACGGAGCAGGGCTAGTTACATTCGAAGGCTAGGTTGGAATTAAAACTGTTGTACCTCTGCTCACCTTGGGAGGATCACAAAAGGCACAGGGTGGCAAGGGCCTGACATCTAAGAGGGGGCCTGTCAGGTGCTGCAAGGTGGCTTTGAAAGCAGATTTATGATCAGACGCTAAGTGAAGCTTTTCACTCCCTGTCAGGTATTCATCTTAGGCAATGCAGTTCTGAAGAAAATGACTTTGAACAACATTCATGATGCTTAAATTTGATTTTTAGAAAACATATATGGCCATAAGGGAAAACTTGATCTATCTTTTGAACAATGTTGGTATTATTATTATTATTATTATTATTATTATTATTATTAATTATTTTCTCAGGATCCCAATAGTTAATAGAAATGTGTTAAGGACATACTATGCACTTAACATCGATGAAATAGGGCACTGGGGCAACAGACAAGAATTATTAGGAATTAGTTTCCTAACTCTGAGAGATCTCACTAATGAGAGAGAGAGAAAGGAGGAAGGATGGAGGGAGAGGGAGAGAGAGAGAGAAACGTATATTCAGTTTCTCATCCCTCAGATTTGGAGGCCATGGCTCCATTAGAGACTGTGATGACAGGAACAAAAAACTCAGGCATGCATGCAGCTCTACTCCATTTTAGAGGCTGCCATCCTTACTCAGCCCGCCACATTCCCAGACGAGTGAAGCTCCCATCACATTTTCCTACAGCCCTTTCTCATTCTTCGGAAACACATTCTTTCATTTCCCAATTCGCCCAGAGAAGAGTACAGAGTTCCGCCCCATAGTAACGCTGTTAAATAAACACATGGATTAGTGAGAAGAAATGGTGTCCGGCTGAAGCAGAGTGAGGTGTGCTGAGCTTGCATGGATGCAGGGAGGCACAGCACGAAAGGTCCCGGGACTAGAGACATTGGGGATGGTGCCATGAGAGGGTCTGAACTAGAACTTGACAAATAGACGGGAGTCATAAGGCAGGGCAACCAAAAGGCAAGTGATGTCATCACATCAGACAGAAATGGGGCCTTTTGCTAGGAGAATAGAGGGATAGCCTAGAAATGACAATCAGCGCGTGGGTTGTCCTATCTGTGTTGGACGAAGAACCAGTTTGAGAAGAATAACTGCCATGCCTGGAGTCAAAGGGCGCTATACACACGGCGGGTGGAACGCAGGTAGAGCCCAGGCAGCCAGGGCAGCTTGCAGCTTAGGTCGCCGGCACAGCTGCCCCGGTCTTGTGACTGAGCTCTCCTCCCAGAAGCTCTGCTCTGCCTGGTGGGACTGGGGCTCAAAGCCTGAGACAGCAAACACTCTGAATAGGTGCAGGCTCTCCTCCATCCACTGTGTGAGACACACGGGAGTTGTGGAGGTGAGGGTGGCGGGTTGCAGCAGGGGAGGTACTGAAGCTCTAAAACTAGACGTGAGAATAATAACTAAGAATTTGGGGGAAATCAAATGGGAAAATCCATGAAACTTTTGGACTTGTCAAAACTGCCCATTATGGTTCTTACAACAGTATCCATGTAATTCTATAATGTAGCTAGATATTGAGGACGGTGTCTGAACACTCAAACTTAAGACTGCGGTTGCTTTCTGCACTTTGTTCTTTATCCTGAAGTCCTTCAGGAGAGAAGGGAAAGCCAACAGGGATCTGTGAACCCTATAGAAAAGATGGCTGACTTGCTCCTAAGAAGTCAAGCCTCATCCTCTGTTCTTCCTGCCCTTGTGATCCCTCCAGCCCCTTTGAAGACCCCAACACCAAGCTCAGATTCCCCAAACCAGGAAAAATATTTCTCTGGCTGCTTTCTCATCTCGTCTTCAAAATCCAGGCCAGCTATTTATCCTTGGGAAGGCTTTCTCAGACAGGCACAGGGTGGCTAACCTCTACTCCATTAGCCACCCCATGCTTTCCCTCTAGCCAGTCATTTGACTATGTGTTCAACCAGCATCTAACCTGACATAACACAGTGGGTGCGCATATGTAATTAAAAGCTTTGAGAACATTTTCATTGACACTTCTGAGAATTTCAGAGATCCACCCCTGTGACATAGACAGTTATTTCCACCAATGTTCCTCCTCTGGTGAGATATTCACATTAAAACAGCAGACTAAGGACATCCTATGGTTAGACAGGGAGGGGCTGGCTTTGTCATGGACACTTTTGCAGGCCCTCACCATTTCTGATGACAACTGACTCCAGAGAGAAATTTGTTTGTTCCTATGTGTCATCCCTATCTCTAATGCTAGGAAAGTTGGTGACCACAGGGATGAGGAAAAGAAACAAGCTCAGAGTGTAGAGATAGTACCAGCACCCTACCCTGCCTAGGATTTCTGTGGGGGAAGTTTATTTTTAGTTATGTTTGAAATTGTTTTATGCACTGTTGGGTGAGGGGCTAGCCTAGGTCTAGGGCATTCCGTATTGTCTGCAGGTGTTGGATTTATGTGGGGGATGTTAATTGGTAATGATCTGCATGTGCCATCAGTGAACATACCTGAGGAGTTCTGTATCAATAAAAACACCTGAGCTCAGAGCTCGGGGTTCTACTACGGAGCCTGGCGCTGGCCAGGAGGATGGTTCCCTCTGCTGAGGTTTGGTAGAGTTTACACGTATGTAAATGCCTCCCTGTCTCCTTGCTGAGATGCTCCAGCTGCAGTACACAACTACAGAGTTCTCACTTCACATGACTTAAGCCAAAGCTTTGAATTACTCTTCCGGCACTTGCGAGAGACGAGCACACTGAATCCCACTTCACAGCCACCCTCAGAGCTGCACACTCCGTAACAGCCAGAAGTAACTATCAATGTCCCATCTACTCTTATTGGCCTTCTCCTACATAGACTCTAAGGAACTTAGTGGAGAACAGGCTTCGTTCAATCAAGCATACCCATTTATCGTTTGTGGCTGAAGGAGAACCGAGACTTAGGCCAGAGGTAGACATTCGTAATGATTTCCTACCATCTTCCTCTGGACTATCTTCATATGTCTGTACACAGCTTTCTCTGGACTATCTTCATATGTCTGTATACAGCTTCCTCTGGACTATCTTCATATGTCTGTACACAGCTTCCTCTGGACTATCTTCATATGTCTGTACACAGCTTCCTCTGGACTATCTTCATATGTCTGTATACAGCTTTTTTTTTTTTTAATCAGCAAAGACGGACACTATCAAGAACATATGGAATGTGAAGGAAGACGTAATCACTGAACCAGGGGATATTCTGCAGGAACAAGGCTCATAATGACTCACAAAGATGTTGATGTCCTGATGTCTATTCATTTATCTGCTGAATCAAAGGGTTAGTGGAAGAGGAGGGGGGAGGATGGGGAGCCAGGCATGATTAACAATAGGTGCAAGGCAGGATGAGCTAGATTAAACTGCTCCATATGCAAATTATACAAGCCTGATTGCATCAAGCCATGCACAGTTTAATGAGGGTAGTAAGATGCCTTTATCTCTGCTTGGATATGTTCCTAAAAGGAAGGCTGTTCTCAGATAAAGCACAGTTTAATAAGGAGATTTTTCATTACCGAGTCGATGCGCATTTGCATATCTCTACCTCTGCTCAGTCTCTTTCGATCTCTCTCCTGCTTTCTCCTTTTCTTTGTCAAACCCTCTCCCTTCAGATCCACCAGCCTGTGTCTGATCTACAGGGCAATCCTGGGTCCTCGGTTTGGTTTTTTTTTTTCTTGCTGTTGTTGTAAACGGAAGCCAGTAAACATTTGCATGTTGTTGGCTTATATCTTAGGAGCAGTGTATTCAGTGCGAATTGAGAAAGGTCCTACAGATGAGATGAAAATCTTCAAACTACGATCCGAGCAGTTATTTATCTCTGAGTTAGTTTAGCGTTCCATGTTTTTAGAATTCTTTAAACGGTTACCTGATGTGTTGGGGTAATTTACGGTGTGTGTGTGGGATCGACTATATAGTCGTATATATTAAACACATGGTAGCATTTAGTAAATATGTGCATATTTACTATGTTTACTTTTGCTCTTTATTTTTGTCTTGCTGAATACGGTGCTGAGTTAAGCACGTGTTCAAAACCCAACCATGGAGTCTAAACCCCTGCTTTACCACTTAGTAACTTTACTGACTCTCAGATGAAGCAATGTTGTGAAAACCCAACATGCTTTCAGATCATCAAGTAGTGCAGACAAGCCACTTCCATGTTTGTTTTTTGTTTTTTTGTTTTTTTTTTCTGAGCTGAAAGCTTACTACTGAAGGCAAAGGCCACTTCCAATTTGTCGACCTATCCATTTAAACCACAGAACTCTTCATACATGAGATATTTTACATTACAATGGATGTTTCAGAAGGACTGCAGAGGCAGAGTAAGGTTATGTTAAGTACAAATATCAAGAAATGAGGAGCTCCTTACTAAGTGTGAGTTATACGTGCACACTGCCATGTGTCTTTGTTACCCTTTTGTGGCTGTGACCGAGTTCTGATAACAGCAACCTAAGGGGAAAGGGGTTTACTTTAGCTCAGGTTTCCAGGTTACAACCCATCATAGGCAGGAGGTCAAGATGACAGGATACTGTGGGGATGGTCATGCTATGTCCACCACTGGAAAGCAGAGAGCTTGAGTGCATGCTTGTTAGAACTCAGCTTGCTTTCTCCACCCTTACACAGACCAGGAGCTCCTGTGTAGGGAATGGTACTACCCACACTGGGCAGATTTTCCCACCTCAATTAACCTAATCAAGATAATATTCACAGGCATGCCGAGAGGCCCATCTTCCAGGTGTTTCTAACTATTACCAGGTTGTAACTAACCATCACACTACGCAGCCGTCACCACTATCAAGAGGTGCATATAGCCATTGCCACCAAAGTCCCCGTCTAACCACATCATAATCCCTTTCTCTCCTCTCCTTCCCCTCAGAAAGCCATTGGTTTGCCTCCCATTGCTAAGGATACTGCACAACTCTAGAATTTCCTAGATTGAACAGTAACAGTAGATTGAAATTGAACAGTAAATTGTGTACTTTGTATCTGGCATTTTTCATCTTACATGTTTATTTTGACATTCAATCATGTCATTGCATGTATCTAGTTGGCTTTCAAGGCTGAGTAACACTACAATATAAAAACGACACATATTTGTTTATCCATTCCCCAGGTTATGACATTGGCTGTTTACAAGTAAAGTCAGATAACAGTGCTGTACAGACCTTTCTGTGTTCCCTTCTCTCCTAGGTAAATATCTTGGAGTAGAATGGTCAGGTCATAATATAAGTATATGTTCAAGGTTTTATGAAAAGATCAACACTTACTTTATATTTTCAGAAGCAGCTCGACAGAGCTTCAAATCATTCACACCCTCACCAATTATTACTGTCAGACTGTCAGGTTTTTTAAAGTTAGTCATTGTGATACATGTGTAATGGGTCTTCCTGATAAGCAGGGTATTCTTGAGACAAAGAGGCAATATAAAGATAGAAAAGATGATAGATAGATAGATAGATAGATAGATAGATAGATGATAGATAGATGATAGATAAAAGGTGATTTGCTAGATGAATGGACTCACAATATGGAAGCTGAGAAATTTCACGGCAAGCCATCTCAACGCCTAGAATTCAGAGGACTTCTGGTATAAGTATTGCTGTCCAGTGGCTATAGAATCTAGAATTATGATGTCCTAGAAAAAAATGTTCAATTATCATTTTCCACTTTGTTTGGTCCCATTTGGGCCTCTGGACAATTAGATGGTGTCCACCCAGGCAGGAGGAGCTCTCAGTCTGCTCACTCAAAAGCCAGCACCTTCTGGAAACACCCTCCCATACATGCTCAGAAGTAATACTCTACCCTTTCTCTGGGTAGCTCTTAATCGAACCTGCGTTGGCAACTGAAATTAACCATCACGTTCGCTTTCCCTCCTCTCTTCCTCTCTGATGATGAAAATCGAGGCTGTTGATTGGAGGCTTTCTTTCCCAATTGAAATGTTTAACACAATATAAATACAACTGTGTATCTCACCAATATTGATACTATGTTTTAAATATTTTTTTAAATCAAACTACTTTCTAATTCTTTCTGATTTCACTTCTGTTTCCATCTCTGAACGACAGTTTAGAAATGTGTTACTTGGTTTCCAAATATTTGAGGGTTTTCCAGAGCTCTGTCTGTTACTTCTTTCCAGAGTAACTCAAGTATGCAAAGCAGACCCACATTATATGACTCGTGTCCTTTCGGATTTATTGAGGTTTGTTTTACAGCCCAGAATATGGTCTCTCTTGGTAAAGACTCTTTGTACACTTGAAGAAAGTGAGCACAAATGCTGCTGTTTTGTGGAATTCTGCAAATACTAATTTGACAAAGTTGGCTGATGGAGAGCCAACTCTTCTGTTTCGTCACTTTGTCTGTTTATTCCATGAGTTACAGCGGAGGGGCACTGAATTTTGCACCTTTACTTAGAGTTCTGTCTATTCTTCCCTGAAGCTGCAAGGTCTTACACCATTTATTCTGAAGTATAAAAAGCATTTATAATACTATATACCTCTTTATAAATCGGACCTTTTACTATTATGAAATGATTTTTTTTTTTTGTGGCCCTATGAATCATCTTTGCTTTGACAAATTTTATCTGATAATAATAGTCACTCCTGGTTTCTTTTATTAGATTGCTGCATAATGTTTCTAATGTGTATGTATTTTACATTTTTTCTATTTCATACATTCTGTCCTTATATTTAAAGTGTTTCTTTCAGGCACCATCTACCCAATGGTTCTCGAATTTTTATCAGACTTGACACTGTGTGTGAGGTGTTCCACCCCTTAGCTTTTGCTGTCATTGCCCACAGACTATTTGTTTTATATTTGTTCTGTCTGACATTTGTTCTCTTTCCTTCGGATCAATTTAATAATTTTATTGGATATCTTCTATTGACTTATTAGCTATAGATATTTTAACAGTGCTTATACTTTTCAATACTCAGTTCATCACAGTTCATGTAGAGTGATATTCCTGCCCTGATACTTTATAAAATTCTTTCAGTGATTAAACTTCCCCTCATTTTTATCACCACACCCATCATTGTTGGGTGACTTACTTTCCTGTATATTTTTGTTACTTTTTGTATAAGAATTCTATTACATTTTAAGGAAGTTTAAATATTCAGTTTTTAAAATGTTATATTTATTGATGTAGTTTCTCTTTTAGGTAGTTTTCATTTTTTTGAATCAATATATCATCCAATATGATCCCCCCTTTCTCTCCATATATATATATATATATATATATATATATATATATATATATATATATATATTATGTGTATGTATATACACATATATATATATACACATAATGCATATAATATATATGTGTATATATTTCTGATGGTGATGAATATCTTTGGGTTTTGCACATGTAAAGAAGTCTTTTTGATTTTGATTTTGAAAGATATTGTCAAGGATGGAGAGAAAGCTTAGCACTTAGGAGCACACTGCTCTTCCAGAGGACCTGACTTACATTCCCAGCATCGACATTGGGAAGATCACCACTTTTGGCTCCAGCTCCAGAGGATTTTATATCCTCTTCTAGTCTCCATGAGCACCCACATACATGTCACTCACACACACACACACACACACACACACGTCACACACCCACATACCCCCACACATACCCCACATACCCCCACACATACCCCACACACACATACACACACACCCATAAATAAAAATAAATCTTGAAAGATATTGTGACTGTACATAGAATTTCAAGCTGGCATTCTTTTCTACTTTGAAGGAAACTGCTCTTCCATCTTCCCATAGTGGTCTGTACTCCATGAATTGGGATGTGAACCCAAAACAAGTATCTAATCTTATGAAAATACACAAGCCCAGAAGCTCCCTAAATGCTCGGCATGGCAAACGAGACAAGGATCGGGTGGTAGGAGTATTTTAGACAACCTCAGCAGAGGAGGCATCAGCTCTGGAAGATGTTCAATGTCAAACATGGGCTAGAAACTAGAGCACAGCCTCTGCCTTCCTTCACTGGGTCCTGTCCCTGCGTTTGTAAACTATCCATCAGCACTGGAAATGGTGGACAGTGAACACACAGGATTCAAAACAAGAATGCTCAAGACACAATGTACACTTAAACTTAAGAGTATGAAGGGCTTGGTCAGCATATCTCCAGCCTTCTGTGGTCCTTGTGATGAGTTCCCTATGCGAGAAGAAGATGAATTTCCTCATATAGTTTATAATTAGGACTTCCATGCACTCGGAAAATACAAATATACTGTACTATCCAGGGCTGTTTGTCTGATTTACAACTAAGGAATGCTCTACTATTGCTGTCAACTGTGTCTATAAAACTACCACCAGAATTTTGAATGAGCTAAACAACCCCAGAGGGCAAGAGTGATCACAGACTTTCTCCATCAGAATCCTCTGCCATTTCTCGATGACCAGAGATTTCGGGAGCACAAATTTATGAGTTGGGGAAATTTATATTTTTAGTTATGTTTGAAATTGTTTTATGTACTGTTGTATGAAGGACCATCCTAGGTCTAGGGTATTCTGTATTGTTTTCAGGTTTTGGATTTCTGTGGTGGTTGTTTAATTGCTTATGATCTGCACATGGTATCAGTAGAACACCTAAGGAGTTCTGAACCAATAAAACACCTGAGCTGAGACACTCAGGGTTCCACTGTGGATCGAGTACGATGCTGCCAGGATGGTGGTTCCCTCTGCTGAGGTCTGGCAGGGCTTCCACATATGAAAAAATGCCTCCTTGTCCTGTTTGCTGAGCTACTACTACAACAAACTACTACACTCATGTGTTTGCAAGGTGTTGGATTATTAAAAGCCATTCCTTGTTTTTTGATTGGTAAGGATCTTGGTAATGATGTGCTTCCTAAAGTTGCAAACAACTGAACATATCGATTTCAGCCCTTTAGATTTTAACTGCACACCAAGGAGATATCTCTATTTACGGTCCTGTCAGGGATTGTGAACATATGGAAGGTGTCAGTAAAGAAATCTGTAGGAAAGAAACAGAATCTCTTATCCAGGGCAACTATGTGCTCTGGGTGAGGCCTAGCCCTTGGCTTCAAGTCCATAACTTAGTAACAAGAGATGATTATATTCAAACATGCATGCATTCATTCTATTAACTTCTGTATTTTAAATAAAGTTTATAGTTTTGACATCTTCTTTTGAACAATTTGTGTCTGTAGATACTCACATTTATGACTCAGAATTCTGTGTTGCTTTCATTCTTGACACTGTCTTTTCTGTCTCTTTATGTTCTCTGATCATGAAAGACCTCTATGACTCAGAATCCTAATTCTTCTACATCTATTCACATAGACACTTAATTTATAAGAGAATACCTGCCATTTAAAATGAATTATTGCCTTAATGTTCTTCCTCGCTCCATCAGAGAATACACGATTCAACAGGGAATCCAACCAGGATTGTTGGGCCCTTGTCTGAACCCAAACAAGAGTTCAACCTTCCTTCTTGTAAAAAGTAAGTCATTCTTACCACCGAAGTTCCAGGTTTAAATGCCAGTTCTCCAAAATGTTGGCAACTCCAACTTCTGTGAGCAAAATTTATTCTTTGCCGAAGTCCACAACTTAAAATACCATGGAGTCTATGAAAGAATGAGCAAATGAAATCAAACTGTTTCATTGCACTTGAGATATTATCCTTTATATGATAATTTAGATAGCTATATAGCTAATAAATCTGAAGCCTCACATCAATGCTCTCTGTATAGAAGCTTAAAGAAATGCAGTTCACCAGCTATAAAGCCAATTTAGGGCCATCAAGATGGCTCTGCAGGTAACAGAACTTTCCACAAACCTACATCTCTGGGACCCATATGGTAGAAGGAAAGAACAAATTCCCACAAATTGTCCTGTGTTCTCTTCATGCACATGGTAGCACACACACATATACACACATACGAAATAAACGTAATAAAATTGTTAAAAGCAAACTTTAAAGAGAAATTCTAATATACTCATGTTCCTAGAACATCAAAAGTGAACTAATTAACTAATGAATAATACCCAACAGCATTATTCAAATTCCCTTCCTCCTACCTTTATTTCTCTTCTACACAGATTCTCACAGTCTAACATACAAAACCAACTGCAAGTTCTCAGCCATAGTAATATCAGCTGCTACACATGGCTGCATGTGCATGTGCTCGCTTGCACGTGTGTGTGTGTGTGTGTGTGTGTGTGTGCACGCGCGTGCACACACACACACACCATCTCACACTGTCTAATCTCAGAAGTTTCTTGGTTTTCCCCTTCTTTCACTCACTGGGTCTCTGTGACTCTATCTTTTCCCCAATTCAATATCATGAATAATTCAGGAATCGAGCTTGGGGAGTGGGTAGCTAGAAGAGGAATGTGGGAGAAATTTATACCTTTACTTGGCATGGGTGAAACACGTCTCTTACAGTCCATGAGTTGGAAATATAAACTATATTGCAGCAGTGTTTGTGAGGTGGGTCCTTTAAGAAGTTAATAATATGTCTAATGCTATTGTACCGGGAGTGGAGTTTTGAGAATGGATTTGTTCCCCCCCACCAACAAGCACCTTTCCTCCCTCCCACTTCTGATCCCCATATTATGACACAAAATGAGGCATTTGCCAAATGCTGTCACTGTGTCAAATTCCCTGTGCCCTAGAACATTGGCCCAAATAAACGGCTTTTCTTTCTGTCTGTGGAATTCTGTGAAAGTGGCATGAAGCAGACTGAGACAATCCTACACGGAGTAAATAGGAGCAGAAGCCAATGACAGTGGGCAATTTTGTAAAGTTTGGCTTCCTGTGGCAGGAAATCGAGATCCTACTAACACGTCAGCCTGATTATCTGGATGGTTCAAGAATACTATTTCATGAGAATCACGACTATTACCCCAGTTCACATTGTAACGTGTCAAAGGCTAAGGACCACGGTTCGGCCATGGATGCTTACAAACTTTACCCCAGAGGACAGCAAGCAAGGGGTACAGCCTGTTTGAGGGGAGTCTTCAAGTAGGGACTATCTTTTACATATTTTAAGTGACTGGAAAAAAAAGTCAAAAGAAAGAGTAATATTTTGTAAGATACTGAAATTACATTTCAAGTACAATTCAAATTTCAGTATCCATAAATAAGTCCCACTGGAATCCAGCCATGCTCACTCCTTACTGCACTTGCACTCTGACTGCAGAGGTTAGTAAAGACAGACCCTGTGACGCGCCAAACCCGAAATAGCCACTATCTGGCCTTTTATAGAAAACGTTTGCTGACCCGAGCTTGTCTCCTAACGCTCCCGTCTCATTTGGTTCAGGAAGTTACACTAATGTCTGTTTAATATTTAGACAGCAAAAGGTCACTGGAGGGAGCTAGCATGAACTTTTCCATCCTAGGAAAAAATGGGACACCACAGCATTACCTGCCCTGAAAACCTCCAAGCCTCAAAGTGAGTAGGTATACAAAGAAAGTGCATATTTATAGGAGAAAAGCTAGCCCTGTGTGCTCCGCTTACTATTTTCATCTTTATTAAAACAGATTCAAAGACATATAAAAATTGTGAGCTTTTTTTTCAAGAGCAATTTTGTTAACTGCAAGGCCAGAATTCATTTGCTGGATTCCTGATGTCCTTCTGTGCATTACTGAAGAGGCCCGATTACTTCCTACTGAATCTTGGTTCTATCCCACCCTCCAGAGAGAAGTACAGCTTCAAAGGGCGGGACAAGAAAAGGCAGATGGGACGTCAGCCGCCCCCTGTCCAGAAGAGAAGTGGCGAATGCATTAGGAAATCACAGTTCCCTCCAACACTGGAATCCTGCGCTACGTGCATCTCAAGTAGGAAAGTTATCCCTCCGTTTTACTCTTCTGCATTCTGCTGACTCCTTCTGAGATGTGAATATCCCCAGTCTGGTTCTTTCATGTCAAGCTCATTCGCTGTCATGCTCACCCTCACTCTGGTCTCCTTAAATCACGTGAAACTGTTCACTTGCCCTGCCTTGAAGGTAAACCTGCCGTGAGAACTTCAAGGTTACCAATGCAAAGGCTGTCTTTTATTTACCTCACAGACAGGAGACTGGGGACACACAACGGGAATTGCAGATTTACAGATTTCCCTGTGTTTAGAAGTAACACTGAAAGAAAAGACAATACGACTTAAGACATTTTCCAAAAAAAATAAAAAATAAAATAGTCTTGTCTATACCAGCACAACAAACAGAAATGCATAGTAAAAGTGGGATTTTTTTTAAAAAGATAAACACAAAATATATTGCCATTAATGCATTCTAGAAGCCACTGGTGAACACGAGTACGTGTAGGGGGAAAACATGTGAAGTTATGAAAGCAGAAAGTCTTGATGTTTAAAAAGAAAAAGAAGAAAAAAAGCTCGAGTTTAAATAAGAGTTGAAGAGACCACCTTCAAAATGGAGTCAGTTTTGATAACATCAGAAGGGACATGGAAGACACCAAACAGTTCAGAGACAAAAGCAAGAGGGGACAGGATGTTTGGTGAGGTCTGAGCACTATGTGGAGTGAACACGCCAGAGCTGTGCGCCGCCTGGTGATGACACCAGATTCTTCTGGTGGGATTCTCTCCTCTCTACCCTCACTGTCCCCATTCCTGAGCTGACCTGGCTCTTCATCATAGTTTCTGCGGCCTCTCAATGGTCTCCGATCTCTAGGCGGCACTCACTCACTCAGTTATAGAAGGTAAAGGCAATGGCTGCTCCTACAGAGAGCCTGCTGTGGGAAACGCAGTGGTTCTCTGAGCTTGGTTTGCCATACATTAGCATCAGTGCCTGCCAGCTCCACCAACCCAATACTCTGCCCTAAAGCCACACCCCGCCTCCCAGAGAGTATCCATTCATCTCTAATCTTTCCAGTTTGGATCACAAGATCTGCCCTTCATTGCACCTTTCATACATGTATTATGCCTGAAACATAGGCAAATATGTTTAGGTCTTCCCACAGGGCCAGAATGCATTGATTAACAATGAGTTCACAAACTATGGCGGTCTCGATGCAGCGAGTTGCTAGATACTCTTACCTTCTTGGATAACCTTAGTCAAGAAAAGACATTTTCCAGTGTTTGTCACTAATACTGACTCTCAGATCACACGATAAATAGATCTATACAGATCACAGAATGCTGGAAAGGGTTAAGAGGCTGCAGAAGAATCCAAGAGGCCTGGGAAGTGAAAGTCTGAGAAGCACTAAAGCTGGGAAAAAACTGTACATGGAGTCTTCATTGCAGAGGAACCTAACCCGGCTGCAGAGGGATCTGGAGAACTGCCGAGCCTGTTGACTACTGACTATAGCCCAGTGGTTCTCAACCTGTGGGTAACAACCCCTTTGGGGGTAGAACAACCCTTTCACAGGGGTCACCTGAGATCATCTGCATATCAGATATTTACATTATGATTCATAACAGTATCAAAGTTACAGGTATGAAGTAGCAACAAAAATAGCTTTATAGTTGGGCGTCACCATACCATGAGGAACTGTATTGAAGGGTCGCAGCATTAGAAAGGTTGAGAACCACTGCCACAGACTCCGGCTGCATGTTCAGAGTTGAGCTGCAGGAGCATGGTGAAGCGAAAGACAGGATGGAGACCAGATGAATGAATGCTTGCATGGCTGGAGGGCAGGTGGAAATGGGGAAACGAGCAGATGCTAATTCAAGGAGGTCACATAAACAGTAGGGGCCAAACCAAGTTGAAGACCCTGGGACAGTCAAGATTTCTCTGATCCTCAGTCCTTGATGTACACAGTGGTTAGATGAGAAGTCGGGAAGAACTCTTGCTAACTTGATGCTTATGTTCCCTAAATTCTATGGGGCCCAGATCAAGGAGTCATGCCCTTCTGTCTGCTGTATCTAATTTGTTTTCAGGCATAGTTTTCTTGATATAATTTAATAGGGCTCTAATGTCCCAATTCACCCTGATAAATTTACATGCTGGTACCCTTTCTATTCCCACGGACAAGCCATTTATCAGTCTGTCCTGTGGGGGTGATTCCAGACAAATAATGCCATTCATAAGTCTACCCAAGTATAGAGACATCATCTATCCTGGAACTGGAGATAAATATTGCCTGCAAAACGGACTCTCTCTTTCTGGCAATGTACAATCTGGAAAAAAAAGAACACTGTTTTACACAATATGTGGTATCTTAGGACAAGGCACAGAATGATCTCAACAGTACTTCTCAAAGTATTGCAATACATGAACTTTGTGATCTCCGACCATTCTGCCCCTCGTGTGATTTTCTCAAGACCATATATTTAGTAACTGATATTCAAAATTCAACTTTAAATACCTGCCTCCAATTCTAGCCCATTCTCCTGTGTTCATACAATTTTGACTTTTTTAATTCACCATACTAGATTCTGATAAGTTTTATGAGGATGAACCGGGCAAGACCAATTTTTCCTAGAAATCTGGTTTTGAACCTCTAATATCTAACCTATACCATGCTGCTGGAATTGTTGGATTTTTCTTTTTCCTCTTCCACTGGATTGTGTGGAGGCTGTGTAGGAGTTATGCCATTCGTTTAACCCCACTCCCAGTACCGAATGGACACACAACAAATTCTATGGGTGAAAGATGGGACAAGGCATTGCTGTGTGGTCACAGAAACACTAGAGGAAAATATGTTACATTAGCTTGAGAACTCGTCCTTTTACTGAAGGGAGTTGGAGGTGCAAATTTCCATAGATCATACTTATGGTTAAAGCTGTTTTTCCTGTTAAGATGGGTAATCATATCGTTAACATTCTTGCAGGTATACAGACATCATGACAAAATACAAGTTTCAAAAATACTGGCAATTGTTTTAGAATCTCGAATAAAATTCTGTGACCCCAAAATAAAGATATCAATCCCAAGGACTAAAAAGAAACTTAACAAGTAAGACAAAAACAAGCCAGCCTTATTCCTGATAATTTTGTAACCAAGAGGCTGTGGAGCACAGGTGTGCGTGCTTGTGTGTGTGTGTGTGTGTGTGTGTGTGTGTGTGTAAATGTGTGAGTATGTATGTGTGTGTGTGATGTATACATGAGCGTGTATGTGTGTGTGTGTCTAGTATGTGCATGCTTACATCTATATAAAAGCAACTGATCTGGAAAGTGTTCCTGGAGGAATGAGGAGGCAGAATTCTCCAGATAAAGAGGCGAGTATCTTCTGTTCCACCTGCCCTAAGGGAAGGGAAGTCTTAAACCCTATATTCTGTACCCTGGAGACTGAACAGCAGATCCCCGAGTGTGAGATCAAGTTCTTTGCCAAGGACTCTCCTTGTCAGAGTCATGGCCTTGATGTCCACAGGTACAAGCAACAGCCCAGTCTAATTGCTAAGCCACTCAAGTGATGACCATCTGGACTGAAGAGCAGATTCTGCCAACCACCAGGTGCTGGGAGTCCAGGCATCTACAAGAGAAGGGAGCTCAGACCTCAGTTGTCTCAGTTGTACGCTTTCTGTGACTAAGAGAGCAAATGACAGAGGGTGGTGGTCAAGGCATCCTGAGCTGTCCATGCAGGAGTGAAACCTCAAGAGACGCAGAGTACCAGCAAGTCTCAGCTGCTTGGAAAGCACCAGGAGCCCTAAGACAGGGGAAAGGTCACAAATTCACATAGCCAGGTGGTCTGCTGTGACGGCGCTGATACCTGTGAGTACTGGTCACATGACTGTACCTTCTAGAAGCTTGTAGTGCCCAGCTTATGTACTTGTACATGGTGGTCATGAGTTTATTTCCTGGGAGAGCTGGCCATGTGCAAGTTGACAGGACAGAGGAGATGGGTTGCATCAGGTGGCACTTTTCTGTCTACTCTAGTACTTACATGTGGGTTGCAGGGAAATCAAGCCACTTGGGGTGAGGGCTTTTAGAATCCTAAAGAGTAGAAGTATGCTGCTGTGTGCGTCAGTCAAGAAGACAAGGAGGCATAATCATACGTGCAAACTCTGCCAGACCTCAGAGGGAACCACCATCCTGGCCAGCACTGTACTGGACAGTAGAATGCCAAGCATCTGAAATCAGGTGTTTTATGATTGAGAACTCTTCAGGTGTTCTACTGATAGCACATGCAGATCATGTGCAAATATCCTCCACATAAGTCCAACACCTGAAGACAATACAAAACACCAAGACCTAGGCAGCCACTCATCCAACAGAGCATAAAACAATTAGTTTATACATAACGAAAAATACCCTACAACACTCAAAGGCTAAATAATATTCCCAGCTTGAATGTCTCCGAAATGGACTTTTCACAGATAGCTTTCTTGCAGGGGCCTGAACTACTATATAGCATGGAAGGGTATGAAAAAGAGAGAGACTATTTTAACAGGACAGGCAACGTAAGAAAACCTAGAAGGCTTTCTCTGATGCTCCAATGATCTAAGGCAAAGGAAGAAGAATGTAACCACTCTTGTAGACATCTCCTCTATCTGCCTCACATGGTCTTTCTGCCATCATAACACAAGGGAAGGAGCTGTGGCCTGTGTGGTGCTTGCTCAAAGGCCCACAGCTAAACCCACGGAAGTCTGATTTGTGCCTCTGGATATCTGTCCATTGGGCTCCTGCACTCCCTCTTATACAGCAAACCAGATTCTCGTTCACTCAACAGTGCCTCTGATTTTGATTCATTAATCAGAGCTGAGGCTAAACTGAGCCAGAAGTTTACCTTCAGCTCTTAATGGTCAATTGACCATCTGCTGGTAAGAATCAGGAGTGTTTGAAGATGCAAACATCTACAGTCTGCCGTTCCCAGCGCTTCTGTGGCTGCCTTGGCTTCCCTGCAGTTTCTCCTCAAGCCTGTGAAAGCTTTGTGTTTCATCTTCTGCCTCCAGCCGCACTGGGGAGAGGACGGGTTGCAATGCCAACAACTTCAATGGGTTTCCTTCTCATTCTGGGGTGCAGTAACAGTCACAGAAATGAGAATGGCATCTTCCCACATGAATCCTTTTTGGCCTGTAAGTATTCAAAATACATCAGTTTGAGTAGCTGAGAAAAACTCTTAAGATTCGCCATAGTTTAGATAAAATTTAGAGGGTGGGGGGACAACCGAGGAAAGCATCTTAATTTAACATACAAAGAGCTATATTTCAATTCTTTCCAATTAGTGATACTCAATATTATTAAAATCTGTTGACAAGAAAGTAACAGATGCTCCATTTTCCTTGAAGCTAATGAATCAAGGTTTGGGGTTTTATTTTTTCAACCTCTACAAAATTTGGAGAAGTGTCATCTTTTATAGCTTTCACCTGCATAAAAATCTACATACAGCTGGAACGATATGTAGTGTGTCAGTATTCCAAAAGGATAATCATCCTTTGAGCTCTCTGCCTTTTCTCTTCTGAGTCTTCTGATGGCGGATGGTGGACGATTCCACGGATGTGAACGGTAAGCAACAGTGAGAGACAGCAGGCTTTTTTTTTTTCTTTTCAGGGACAGCTTGCTGCTGTTGCTACCCAATTAGAAAATCATAATAATCCTAATAAGGTAATCTAACCCATTTTCAACCTATCAAGAATTGTTTGTGAGAATGTTGGTCTTTCAATTTCCCTTTATTTTAGAAAAAAAATTCAAATAGATACAAAAGAAGAATATAGTGAACCCTCAATTATCTATTATGCACTTCAAAAAAAGAGATCAAATTCTAAACTATCTCGCCTCATACGTAGCCTTACCCACCTCCCTGTCTTCAGATGGCAAGGCCTCATGGGTAAGTATTTTAGTGTGGATCATTAAAGAAAGGGATTGCTTATTTAAATGCCAGAGAAACAGTTCTATTAGGTCCCACAAATATGACACCAATTCTTAATGCCCATATATACATTCCACTGATTATCTCTAATTGAAGGGTTTCTTTGAATCCAGAGACAAATTAGACTTATACATTGCATTTGATTATAAGAAACCACACCAAAGCTTCTTCTGTATACTCAACGCATTTCTCTCTCTCTTCTCATGTCACAGAAGTACTGCACCGGTTCCACTGGGCATGCTGAATGGGTGGCTGCCTCCAGGGCTGTGCTCTTCTCAGAGTAGACAGAGGATTGCTGAGACAAGCCACACAGGGCACTGGGGACTTCTGCCTGGACTGAATATCTGAGCTCGATCTCAATGACCAGAATAAATCGATGGTCATACCCACATCCAGTATGGCTTCTGCACCGATGCCAGTGACTTCTGCTTCCTTGAGGGTGGGGGAAGGGAGTCATATGTGGTCCACTGAAGGTAATGTGACCCTCCACTGGAGGTAATGTGACCTCATAAATGAAAATGCCACTGAACAGAGAGAACGCATTCATCCTGATAGAAACCTGACACCATCAGTCTTGTGCAATCCGCCTTTGCAAAAACCAAAATACCAAACTGTGATTCTGAGTTCTAGATCAATCTACCCCTAACACTGATAAGGAGTCTCAGCTGCTCCCAGCACTCATCCCTTTGACCTTGAATCACTGTTGCTGGAGCTCCACAGGAAGTCAGCAGGTGTTCTGTAAATGAGCATGACACAAGAGGTCAGGGACCAGGGAAAGTTAGTGTTGACTCCAAGTTCAAAAGTTTCTGTGAATACGACTGGATTAAACCAAGTCAGCAGTTAGGTTAACGCAGGTCTCCCCATGCACCTCGCATGCCAATCTCAAGGCTGTCCTCTAAGCTCTACCTTCACCCACCTACACAGACACATGTGCACACACACACACACACACCCACACACACATGCACAGCCACTTATTCTCCCCCAACACACATCAGCTCTCCCAGGTTATTCTCATTGAGTCGTGACCTTGTGCTTTTCAGGCCACATAGCCTAGGATGGCTATTCCATGTTTCCAAGCATAACTTAAACCAAAGGCTTTAAACCATCTCAATGGTTTTAATATTGCTTCCCAACACCACGAATCACCCAAAACGAACAATAACAATTTGAAAAATGCCGTTTCTGAGCTTCAACTCCAAACACTGTGACCTAACAGGTGGATGGCGAGGAGACAATGCCTGGGAATCTGAATTGCTTGATTTAGGGTTTTGTTTTGTTTTTTGTGTGTTTGTTTGTTTTGTTGGTTCATTTCTTTGTTCTTTTTTTCCTCCCCCAGAGTTTTCCAGGTGATAGTCATAAGCAACAAGTTTGGGAACCAGTGGATCACCCAGCAGGGTCCATTTTCACCGTGTGGAGATGGCGAAAAGGCAAAACATCTCTTTCTTCTGAGAATGTCTAACATCAGTGACTGGTGCCTACAGACTTTGTTTACGTGACTCTTGAGTTGTAATAAACAGTAAGCACTAGTCTCCTGAACAATCTTGTCCCTAGAAAATACTTCAGGGTGGGGCATCCTGATAGCTGTATGAAGTTGAAAACCTTTGATTTCAGCAAAACAGCAGCAAAGAAATATGAAATCTCCCCCATCTTTTTCTAGCGAATGGTTATATAAGTACTGACCGCCCCGCATCACAAGACAGTTGACGTAGGAGCTGGTTTAAAGCAGATTGAGATCTGGCTCACTGGAAGTAACAGCTATAACACCAATTATTATTCTGTAATTATTACAGTAAAGTGAGCCAGCGGAAGGGAACCAAGGTCAGAAGAGCATCTCAATCACACTACAGGGTTTGGTGTTATGTCCTCAAGCACCTGATACTTGAAATGACTTTCAGTATACACAGGAATCCGTTTGATGAAGGGACATTGATAGAACTGACCTGATGGTAAAGGTGCTGAGGATCAAACGGCTCCCCGAACATGGAGGCTCGCTCCATGGACCCTAGAGCTGTGCATCATGCCTCCATTAGCATGAGTAGGGGAAGATGCAAGTGTATTATGCAGACATCCATGGTGTAAATGAACATCTAAAATCACTTTTCCTGAGGCTCATGTTATTGAAGATAGAATCAAACTGTTTGGCACCCAGCATGGACAGGAGGAGGCTGTGGTCTATGCAATATTGAAAGACTAAACTTTGTCTTCTATCACATGGCATGCCAGTGTGAGAGTTTGAGTCCACTCCATGGTATGAAAATGGAATTTGATATGCCCCTGATCTCCAAGACCTGAAGAATGCCAGTTGGTGTCAGTGAGAACTTGCAGCTAGGGTCTTTTCCTGCCCGATTCAGGGTGTGGGGAAAGGAGAGAGGAGGCCCGGGCTATTTGCGCAGAGGCAGCAATTATGCTCTGAAACCCGGAACCTGACAGTCGTGGCTCTTGGGCAATCAACTCTGCTTCCTGAGCTGGCTGCTTAATGTCTCCGAGGTGATGGGACCTGAAGGGAGCATGGGAACAGGTGGTAATTATGACTGACACAGCGTCGGCTTGTGCAGACATGCAGCCAAGGAACAAAACACAGCAGTTAGCTAACAAGAACTCGGGAAGGCTTTCTGCGGGCGCTGTGTTTCTTTGCCTGACACTTCTGAACCAGGAGGGAGGGCAGAAGGCATTGTCAGCCAGGGTATTCGAGGGGATAATAGGCCGCCTGAGTTGAAGGGAGCATACTTTACATTTGTTCCTGTAGCAGCGATTAGACCAGCCACTGCTCCCATGTTGATTTGTCCGAGGTGCTCTTTGCTGGCAAATGTGTTTCCTTTTGAAAGCGTGTCCTTCGGCTCCTCCTTTGAAGCTGTGTGGCATTCGTGCACACCGACGGTTCTGAGCAGCTCTCAGGCTGTTCTCGTCTTTCTCCATAGTCTGCTTCACACTGTATACAAAGGTGTTTCGTCATGCAGACTGCCCTTATTGCCTTCTGTTTCAAAGGGCTTGTGGATATACTGTGTCCCTTCCTGACGAGGAACAGAAACACCTGGGTCTTCCCACCTACCTGCCTACAGGTCCCCACTCCCATCCCCGCATCAGTAGGGTGTACTCTGAAACCCACTGATGGCTGGATTTGAAAAATAAAGTCACAGGCTCTAGAATATCCACTGAGTGCAACTGAAGACATCTTACCAAACGCCGTACAAATTTCTAGTTTTCCTTTAAAAATTTTTATCTCGTTTCCAGTGGTAGCCAATCTGATTGGCCAGACTTGGAGATGTGCGACTGAATGTCAGCTCGCAGCCCAGTGTCCTGCTGCCCTTCAGCCAGCTGCCAGCCACACTAGATGCTAAAGGAAGAAGGTTTCTTTTCTTCTTAAAAGAGGCCGATTTATTTCCACCCATGGCAACACACCAAACAGCAGTTTTGGGGAAGAACGATGGGCATGGCCTTGGCCTTGGACAATGTTTTAATTACTCCTTTTTTAAAAAACAAACAAACAACAAAAAAAACCCCACTTTTTTTGTCCTGCTCCTAGAATAGTCCATTAAAAAGTCTACTTGAGATATTTAGCATGGGTTTTCCAAAAGTTAAAAGATAATAGAGATTAGCTGGATGAGTTTTTGCCTACAAAGGCACGAAGTCCCAGGTTCCGCCCCCAGCACCACATAAACTGGGCACGTTGGTGCAGGCCTGTAATACCAGCATTTGGGGGATCAGAAGTTTGAGGTCATTCTCAACTAAACAATAAGTTTGAGGTAATTCTGGTCTACATGAGACCCTGTCTGGAAAAAAAAAATACCACCACCAGATAGGATGAGTGCCCACGGTTCTCTGGTGGTAGTGGTAACAAAGCGACCACACTGACCTGTGATTTGTGACTAACTTGTGAATTCAGCCAAGTGGGACTTCAGCCTCTTGCCTTGAACTGTAAGTACTGGTTTTTACCTCCCATGCATGGGACTCTTGCTTTCTTATGTGGAGAGACTTTCTCTGAGTTTCTGCCTTATCCCTGTCTGTCAGTTCCTTCAGTATTCTCCCTTTTTACCCACCAACTTCAAACCCTTTTCCTAATGCTTCGTTTTGTTTTTTTCTCAATGAAAACTCACTGTCTTCGTTTTATCACTTGCGTGAAGATAATCCTCAGTTTTCCAACTTGTGCCTGACATACAGGCTGGTCTTTGATTGCACATGTTCTCTTGATCCCAGATAACATGGTTCCAAAGAATTCCTCTCGAGTCTTCCAATTATCACTTCTAACTGAAATCCATTCTTCCACTACTTACGCTGTTTTCTCAAAGACTTTCAAACATATAACCACAGGCATCAGCTTCAGTTCTCTCTGAGATTTAACTCGTCCTCTCTTCTACCTGCTGCATCAGAGATTTTTACAGCTGGAAAGGGTGTGGGATTGGTACATATATGTCTACAACTAAGAAAACCTCAGTTCAGAGAGAGTCAACTTCCGAAGAATGGCCCAACCTTCAGCCCTGCTGAGCTGGGGTCCACTCCTCCATGTAATGAGATAGTCTAGAACAAATTGGTGGGCCAGGAACTGCCCAGTGCTGAGAATGCAATCAGGAACATGCCCTCTTGACCCGTCAGGGCTCAGGGTCAAGTAGAAATGACCAGTTGTCATCCGGTAACTGGAGAGCATTTTCTACTATACAGCAAAGATTCAGACAGGGCACTGTTATTGGAACTCCAGCCACAGACGTTCATGGGGAGGGGGAAAAGGAAAGGCCTAGAAAGAGGCAAGCAGTCACATATTCTCACCCTTGTTGCCTCCAAAAAGACACAGCTTCGTAGGACAAAACTAATGTGACAATCCCAAGTGTTCTAGGGAACAATCCATTTGGATGAAGCTGGAACATTATATATCTCTTTGTATATCTTTTCTTTCTCCATGTCCTTATTTGCAGGTGACAGGAAGCCACATTTTGTGTTCTCACTGGAGATATTCCATTCTGTATGATGCAAACGGAAGTCACCAATGTCTCCTCTACCATATCCTTTCAAACAAGCTCTCTGGGCCTAGTAGGCCTAAAGGAAATATCCACCGCTCTTTTATGTCACACTGAAGCAATAATGTTCTTGGGGAAGATACCTTTCAAAAATACTATAGATTGGCTCACTCAAGTTGGTCCCTCATGTTTGTGGAGTCAGGTCTTGACCCTGCTACTGTGGTATACTTATCCTCAGGAACATATATCCCACTTTTTTGTATCACCGACCAGCATGTACCTACCTGTCCTTCTGGAGTACCCCCAAACCTCAGGGGACATGAAGTGTTCTTCTCCAAGCTCTATCTGCTACTGGTGTCTTCTCTGCCAGGATCCAGGAGGATGCACCACTTGTAAGACACACTCATGCACATGACTCCTAACTGGGAGACACGTGTCAGGGTGTCCTCGGGTCCTAAGCTTCAACTAAGTGAAAGGGAGATCCCCCGTATCCAGTACTCAGCCATGTCTAATCTCAATTAATCTAATCTAAAGATGACGTCTAATCTAGCTGTATCAGACCTAGCAGACATATAAGGAACAAAGATTTTTATTTGGGGTAATGGGTAGGACTAGGTTGTAGGAATACTATTAAAACCAGACCTACACATTTACCTTCAGAAATGTTCTTCACAATACAGGGGCGTGTCCCTTGTTGTTGAGATGAGTCTAGTGTAAGCTGGCCAAACACCCATCCTAGTATCGTGCAAAATCTCTACCTCCCTGCCTGATGCTCAGATGTGCCAGCGAAGATTTAACCAGTTCAAGAATTTGGTGAATTTGAACAGACATTTTTCTAGACACTTCATTTAATCCAGGCATTTAAAAATAGAAAATTTCAAGGAAGTGCTTTAAGGCCAAGATTCTTAGCATCAGGACTCAGAGATCAACCTCATGGCCTATACTTCAATAATACATAAATAATCGGCCAGGTTAGATAAATCTAAAACCATTAACATTAGATACGTGAGCCCCAAATTCCCACCTTCTGTTTCCTCTTTTAATGAGTTTGAAGCATACAAAAAGGGGGCCAGAACAGAACACTGTAGTTAAAGCACTGAAAGCTAATTATCAGTCCTAGATTTCAAGTTACTAAGGAGAAACGAGTAGCAACAATTAAAGTTTAAGTGTTTTGACACCTCAAGTTCAAATCACATAGTCAATGCATGGCTAGTGAGACAGCTCAGCCGTTAGGAGCGCCTGCTGCCAAGCCTGATGACCTGAGTTTGACCCCTTGGATCCACAGAGTAGTAGTTGAGAGCCAACTCCTAAATACTGTCCTCTGACCTCGATACGTGTGCCATAGGCACACAAAGTAAGGAAACAAGACAATAAAGAATACAAAATGGAAGGACTATGTTACATATACTAAGTACTATTCAACAGAAAAGCAGAAAAGACTTTACAGAAACATCTTATTTCAAGAACACTCATCATCAGTCCACACCAGAATGAGGAGATGGCATGCCCAATGCGCCCAGGACCTTCTGCCCTCCCTGGACCAAACAGCCCTTCTGCATTTGGGGCACCTACACTATCAGCTGGGACTCCACCAGTCCACTGTGTGGTCTCTTCCCCAACAGGGCAGGGCTTCCAATTTTGCAAGAGGAGAATCTGAAAGCACAGTAAAGGGCAGGGAAGTTTCCTACTAGTCTTCAACTCAAAGGCTCAATTATAAATGATGACCCGGAGAAAGTCCCTATAAAGCGGAGAGAAGGGAAGGAATCAGCCTGCAAGATTTAATTTAATCTTGTTTTTGAGCATCCTCAGATATTTGGAAAATTACCTAGATCCTCTGCGGGACAAAGTTGATGGTTTTGTGTGCTTAGTGCTAATGAAAATTATGTCTCCATTTTTCTCTAAGAGTGGAGAAATTACATTCCAGGATGGGGCACGGAGAGTAGCCCCACAGTCCTAGGGAGAGCAGCCCTTCATTTTAACATGAGCCAAGGGGACGTGTGTGCGAGAATCATCAAGTATATCTGACTAATGACAGAACATGTTCTTTGAGATGCACGGTGAGGTGATGGTTACTGTGTGGACACCATGGCATATGCTTATAAAACTTAACTACTATACTGACAATATGTAGCAGGTCTTAGAAGATTATATATACTAATGAATATATGGGCCTCCATTTACCAAGCATTCATTACAGGGCAAATGATTGTGCACATATACAAAATTGTGTACATATGCTATTGTGTATATCATGGCTGGGCAGATAGTCACAATAGTATACATGCCTGTGACTGTATACACACATGACACATGAGAATATACGTGTACGTGAATGTGTACATGCACATGGCAGTATACAGACACGTGACTATATAGATACATGTGACACATAGCAGCAGACATCACATGACTGTATACACATATATGAGTGCTCCTTTGGCTTCCTTCTGTCCACCCCAGTGATCCTTGACCCAGCTTCACATCATAACAAGTTAGGAAGAGCTTTAGCAATATCTCTGCTTCACCTGCAGACCTATTAAAGGAAATTCTCTGGCAGCAGGACAGAGGCACTCATCTGTTTCTAAATGTGCTAACGTGGTTCTAAAGCATAGCTACGGTGGGACCCCACTGACAGTTCCCCTGTGCACTTTTTTGTGGTAGAATTCACTGGAGTGCTTGCTGCTTACTGTCTGCTACACAGCCAGTAGTTACTTGTGGCCAAGAAGGGCTTAGAAGGTGACTGGTTCTAACAGAGCACAGAAGCATAAGAGAGTATCCAGACCATGAAGAATTGACATGAAAACACAAGATATCTCATGAAATATTTTATGTGTTTAGTAATATACTGGTAATATTTTGAATAGCTTGGTAATACTATGTATTTTAAGTATATGATTAGCTCTAATACAGTAATGATAAATTGTTGCAAATTAAAATTATTTTAGCCTTTGGCTAAGATCAAGTGCAAAATATCTTAGATATTTTTAATAAAATGTGGTATTATAATTCATGTCTCTTTTGGGGGGAGAGCTGTGTATGTATGTATGTGTACTCACTCTGTGTGTGTGTGTGTGTGTGTGTGTGTGTGTGTGTGTGTGTGTGTGTGTTTGCGGAGGCCAAAGGTCAATGCCTCCTGTCTTCCTCCATTCTGTCTACCTTGTATTTTGAGGCAGGGTTTCTCACTGAACCTGTGGCTCACATTTTTGACAGGAGAAAGTTGCCAGCAATCCCCAGGGATACTCCCGTCGCCGTCTCCCAGGCTGGAGCTAGAGGAGTGTCTTACCACTCCAGGCTTCTTATATGTGAGCCAGGAATCCAAACTCCTGTGCTCCGGATTTCATGGCAAACACTTTACCCACTGAGCCATCTCTTGCACCCTGTGGTTGGTGGGTTGGTTGATTTACTTTTATATGAGCTAATAGAAAAATTAAAACTATGCATCTCACGGTCAATTTCTATTAGTCACTACTGCTGTAGATTAATGTTGTTTGTTTGGTTAGTTTAATTTTCAGTCTTTAGTTGTGTGTTTGCTTTTTAAATAAACTCTCACTAAGCACCCCAGGCTGTCCTCAGACTTGAAAACCTTTTGTGTCTGCTTCCCGAGTGGGAGAGTTACAGGTGTCACTACGTCCTATCTCTAGATGGATGGTTCTTAAGTCATAATATCTCTGTGTCTGCATCCCCACCCCTGAAGATTCAACTTCAGGGGCCACAAGCCTATTTAAGATGTTTTAGTCTGCACTGGGCATGCATGGAGCTCTCTCCCCTAATCACTCTGCAGCTGCTCACAGAGCATCTACATGGTATGAGCCAGAGGTGACCTAAAGCATCCTGAGTCTGTGCAGAGTGTCCACACATATCTGTGCCATTTTATCAGAGGGACTCAAGCATCTAAACATCTGGGTGCTCATGGAGCAGGAGAGCAGGCCAGGGTTCAGTGCTCCCATGACTTCTGAAGGGGAGGGTGTTCCATTGAGTCCTCACAGTTAGCGTGAAGAGGCTCTGCGGTTGACACTGATGTGTGTTAAACTCTAGGGCTACTGCTCCTACAGGGCTGTCAAGTTTGCATTCCTTTTAAATTGTGTCTCCCTATTTGGCTTGGAATCTGTCTACAATTTGAGAACAAAATACCAAGTGGCTCTTTATAGACCTTCTGGGGACACTGGAGACGAAAGAACTGAGTGTCAGAGGACAGCCTTTCATTAGCAGACACATGGGATACTTCCAATGAACTAAAACATAAAAGATACAGAATTATATCTTCAAGTTACACATTGCACTTGATGTTTAACTTAATGTTAAATTTCTGTTCATATTTTTTTGTGTTCCTCATGTAAATTTTGTTTAGAATTTGCTAAATATCAAACAACTCAGTAGACGTCAGAAGATGCAATTCTATCTGGTGACATTTACATGGCAATAGTTAACAATCGCCAGAGTGTGGATTCTCACATTCTAGAAACAATACCACCTGCTTTCTGTACGTCTATGCTCTACAGATCTGCGCTCTGAACTCCTTGCGGTTTCTAACAAGATGCTGAATCATATCTGTCAACCCCTCTGTCTCCCCTCTTTCCAAAAAAGGAAAAGAGACAGTGATGGAAGGTCAAGCCGTTTCCTCATCACGGTTTAACTGATTTAAGGGCGGTTCCCTAAGCAGAACAACGTGGGCATCTCCGAAAATTCTTAGGAAGCAAAGGCGTGCCAGTCACTCTGCCTGGCATGGGGTGATTTCACCTCTTGGGCACTCTTGTGGAGTGGAGGCAGCTAAAGTTGGCCACCAGTGCATGTAGAAGGCACTATGGACCACAAATTAAATTCCCCAAGGGTAATGAAGACAAGTAAGACATCACTATCCCCCAATTTTGCTTAGATCCCATTGTCTTGGATATCTGTATATGAAAATTAATAGTCAGAAAATTACAAATGTTTATTTGTGGGGGGGGATTCTAAATCATAAGCAAGAAATACAGTGGCAGAAATAGACCTTACTGGCTACTAATCCCCAGGGATACCATGTTCACTGCCATGCTAACAAAGTCTATACACAAGGACTACATACAGATAGCAGGACACAAAAATTCAGCTTTCCCTCCATTCAAGATTCTGCCTCAGAATTAGCTAAACAGCACAGAATAGGAGTTAAACAGGCAGGCTCCCATATGGGCCTGTCCTGGGTCTGAGATCCAGCTGTGCAATTTGCAGACTACAGGAAGCCCTTGGAAGGCTGCCTTTCCCCAGTAAGGGTTCCTCACTCACTGCCCGCATCCCGTGTAGCTGTGGATTGGGACAGAGAGGATGTATTGATCTGATACCTAGCAGATGGGAAATACTCAGTCAACGCATACATAATATATTAAGAGCTATTCCTGTCAATCATATAAGCCTGTCGACAGTTCTAAGTGTGCAGCCTTGCATGGCCAGTTCACATTTCTAGCTGCTGGTGTTCTCTTCACCCTCTTGACGCACCCGAAAGCTAGCCCTACCCCCTGTCTTTTCCGGGTAGGTAAGAGAGTTCTTACATACTGAACAACACACGATCACACAAGTAAAAAGAGAGAGAACCAGGGTTCTCCCCTAAATCCAGTTGGCTCTAAAATTCAGTCTTTCTGTACCAAAGAATCTACTTGAAATTCTTTAGCATTGAGGGAAAAAAAATCCCACTATTTCTTTTGGGGGTGGGGGGTGGGGATCATTTTCAGCTTTATAGATAGAAAGTTTAATTTTAGCCAGAACAAGTAGAAGTGCATTCTGCACAGGAATTAGTAAAGGTTTTTCTCCCCACTTTTATTTGGTGACCCTGAGACGTACAGCCCCTAAGCTCTGGGCTGATATTGGGTTCTGTCTAATAGCAGAAGGGAAAGTGTTCTTGAGATGCGATGTATCTGAACAGATGCCCAGTTACATATACATTTAATTTTAACAAATAGTTTTTCATAACTATAGGAGTCTTGTATAGTTATTAAAAAAAATTTGGCACATGCAAAAATATCAAATTGTGCTACTCCACCTCCATATGTGCCCGTTATCTATAAATATAGAAATGCAATAATTATCGCTAGAACTGCTACTTGTTAAATTTTCAAAAACAGATAAATCATGAATATGAATATGAAGAAATATCTTAAGGACTTCAGAAACGGCAGGCATCTAGAATCACTGTCTCTCTGACTCAGATGGAGCGTGAGGGCCACCTCCTCCAGGGATAGTGTGTGACTCAGCTCTGCCAAGTGGCTTTTATGCCTTCCTTTAAGTAACCCTAATGAAGGCACGTGCATTTCCTAGAAAGACATTTCTTTGCAGCTAATCATTCTCTTTGTTGACAATACCTTCCTTCTTGTTACTCAAAGTCTTCTAATACCAAGGCTACCTTGTATGGACCACCGTCATGTGTAGGACACTCGCAGACCCCGCCATTCCTCATCGCATAGAATCATTGACGTAGCCACGTGAAATACTCAAGTGTTCACACAAGACGTTAAACAAGGTGCCAATTGTGGCAGAGTTCGCACATAGGTTAATCTGTCTGTCACTGAGCCAGCGTTCCTCTCCCGGCACAGCAAGGCTCTCGCTGGGGACGAGTTGCAGGTGGCGGAGGTACCACAGGGTTAGCATGGGGCCTCCTCAATTCACATCGACACCCTATGTATCTCCGTGAGTAGTGTCTCATTCAGGATAAATACTGCCAAGTCTTCATTAGTATGTGCACGTGTTTCTTCCCTCCTCCCAGAGGGCTCCTTTCAAAGTTGTGAACGTGCCTGTCTTTGGTTACAGTGACCAGATGTGGTGTGGATTGACCTGCACATGGGAGACTTACAGCTTTTATTAACACATTGCAACCATCAACTACCGTCATCTTCGGAGTCCAGAACCCCATGAGTTTGTCCTGGTTTACACACTCTAGTGGACATCTCCTCTTGTTCTAGAGCAGTGGTTCTCAACCTCCCCAATGCTGTGACCCTTTAATACAGCTCCTCAGGTTGTGGTGAGCCCCAACCATAAAATCATTTCTGTTGCTCCTTCATAACTGTAATTTTGCTACTGTTATATATTGTAATGTAAATATCTGATATGCAGTTGGTCTTAGGTGACCCCTGTGAAAAGGTCATTTGACCCTCAAAGGGGTTGTGATCCGCAGGTTGAGAACTGCTGTTCTATTAAATTATAGCCAGAACCTGGGAAGATGACTCAGTTGGTACAACATTTGTGGTGTGAGCGCAAGGACCTGAGTTCAGATCCCCAGCACGCCCATAAAAAAACAGATGCAGCAGCATGTGCAACTGTAATTTCCTTGCTAAGGACGCAGAGGCAGAAGGCTACCTGAGGCTGGCCAGCAAGTCTCACCAAATCAGTAAGATTGTCCTTGGCAGAAGGCACCACCTGGTGGCACTCTGGCCTCCATAGACATGCACGCATACATTAAGGCATAAGCAGAAGACGCTGACCTTTTACCTGACATCTTCTTCCCTTTAGCGTTCTGTCTCCAGTAGTACCTGACTGAGGACAATTATAAACCTTCCTGGGAACTTTGTTCCTGGAGGGAAGAGAATTGTTTTCTATACTTTAACTGTGTAAGTTGCGATTAGAGCCCAGAGTTTATCCTTTGTAGATAAGCCAGGAGAATCAGAAATGGGAGCAGGTACCAAAGCACAGTTAAGATCAAGTCCAGAGCCATCCATGATTTGCTCACAAGAGCCCAGGGCAAACTAATCTACAGCCTACTGCATCTCTCCTTGGTCAGCAGTGAATGAGTCTTCAGTGATCCTAACACTGGTCCTGGCGATGCAGTTCATATCCCCAGATTAGAAAACTATTTGAGGACCCTAACTTTGTTGTGCTTTCCAGCTCGAGTCACCTATAAACTTGATCGTTTAGTTAGCAGATGTCCAAGTAACGATGAAAACCTGAAGCAAGCACAGGGCAGGCTGTTGAACAGACCCTCTGTCAGTTGTAAAACTTCCCAGCCAATGTTGACTTTGCCCCTCAGCAATATGCCCAGAGCTCAGCTGTGCAGTTAAGAACTGAATCCAGGATGAGTGAATTGAGAAGATTTAGCGGGCAAGAGTATCATCCGCTGAGCCAGATGGTCTGAGTTCAGTTCCCAGGACCTACACGGTGGAAGGGGAGAAAGAGCTCCCACAAAGTTGTTCTATGATCCCCACATGTTTACCACAGCACTTGTACACACACACACACACACACACACACACACACACGTGTGCAACCACCAGAAATAAGTAAATGTAATCTTAAAAAGAATTGAAATCAAAAGTCCAGATTTAATGGCCATTCCTGCTAAGACAACAGAATCTCCACGATTTTTGAGTTCACCCTCTTCTACACAGTAAGTTTCAGACCAGCCAAAGCAAGATAATAAGACTTTGGCTCAAAAAATTATTTTAACTAATGGAAGTGTATAAAGTATAAAGTTTTTGTTTGGTAAGTGAACAGTATAGACCATATAAGACATATTGTACAGAATTCTAATATTGACAGAGTTAAGATGATTTCTTTTTAGATATTTCTCGCTTTAGAACAAAAGAATGAACAAAAATCTGTACAACCCAGAATTTCTAGATTGTGCTTTTTGCAGACATTTGGTTTCATTGTTAACTGATTATAGTTAATTGTTTACATAAATTCAATATATCAGAATATAACCAAACACATCAGATAAATATACAGAGTATTAAATACACAATTGTGTTTAATACTAAGTTCAATGCAGATAGTTAGTCTATACTATAATCTCCCAGATCCATCTGCAATTCTTCTCTGAGTGGGTTTTTCCGACTTTGAAATATCATCTATGGTTATAAAACATAATGGAAACAAATGACAATGTAATTCACAAATATCAAAAACCAAGCTGACTAGATGGAGATCGGGGAAGTTTAAAACCTAAAGAGGTTTAGCTCTCATTTTATAGACGAAGAGTCTGTGAAAGGGAGTTGCCTACCATCATTTTTATATTTAAATAATGAATGTGAAGAATTAAAATGCTCCCTAATATCTATGGAAATGATTAGGTGGTTTTCCTTATTCTGCTATGCCATTCTTCAATACATGAAAGTGCTGTTTTCATTAATCACACCAGGAAAGTGCCGATTCGAATGATACATGACCCGAGAGAGGGTAAGGGGATTGGAAGTGGGAGGGATGGGTAAAAGCATTAGGAATAACTAAAGACAGACTTGGCACACTGCGAAACTGCAGTGGCAGCTTTCTGAACCAGTATGCTACTGGGTGGCTCAGCAATAAAGATAAGGAGACAGTTTCATATCTTCAAACATTGCCAGACCTCAGCAGAGGGAACCACCTGACCTGGCGAGCACCATCCTGGACGGTGGAACCCCGATCAACAGGATCGACTATCTCAGGTGTTTGTATTGATGCAGAAGCTCCTCAGGTGCTCTGTTGATACAAAAACTCTGCCCTCTCATCCAAAGGCCTGGCTTTGCCAGACAGCAGTAAGCAGGTGCAGATCATGATTAATCAAGCATCTTTTACATAAAGCCAACCCCTGCTGATAATATGAAATGCCAAGGCCTAGCCTCAACAATGCACAAAACAACCATCTTAAATATAGAAACAAACTTCTACAACAGCTTTTTCCAGGATGTTATTTACACAGAGGTGAAATCATCTCTCTGGGGAAATGAGCTCAGACAGGGATCCCTTGATTGCTCACCTGAGTTGGTAGGACCCTGTACACTTGAAGAATGTTATAGTGACTAAATAGCACTTGCAAGACTAAGCACAATAGTAATTTCTCAGAGAAGGCTGAGTCCAGTCCCTTCCTATTTATTTCTGCTTCTGATAATGCATAAAAGGGTAAAAAAAAAAAAGTCTCTCTCTATTTGAAGTGGTCCACAAGGCCCCGCCCTTCCACTAGGGACCACTGGCAGTTACAGGTGTTAGAGGAGGAGTTCCACTTTTCTCGGTGTGATAACCACTGATAAGTTGGCCTTGACCAGTAAATAGCCCCCTGCCCATGCTTGGACAAGAAACTCTAATTAAACTCAGTAAGCCACACAGCGGGAAGAAGGCATGAGAGGTGGGAGGGCCTGTGGAGGAGAGACATTCCACAAAGACTGAAATAAAGAAGGGACATGAGATGAAACGACTAGAGCGTATTATGTAAATGTGTAAATCTGTCAAATCATCAAAAATAAAAATAAACATCTTCCATTTACCCTGGGAGAAACAGGAATAATCCTTAACTAAATTTTATGAATGGATATAGAGCAAGTGGCATATACGCACAGTGGAAAATCTGCGAATGTTAAAAAGGAAAGAAATTCTGACACAAGCTACAACACAGAAGAACCTTGATGGAGTTCCTGCTATGTGGCGTAATGGCCTGTGTCAGAATGGCAGGATGTAACTGGTGTAATGGTTCTGGGGTCAAAAGATTCATAGAGACAACAGTGGGGTTGAGCTTTTCCAGGGCTCAGAGAGGAGAGAACAGAGAATTACAGTTTATTGAGAAGGGAATTTCAATTTGAGAAGGGAATTTGACTTGGGAGATGGATGTGGCGAGGGATGCAGAGAAATGTCCATGGGTTTAAAGCCTTGGTCCTGCACACCAGCCCATAGTTCAAACGGTGACTTTTACATTATATACCCTTTACTGCAACACACAGGGACCTTATAAAAGCAAACCTGAGGCTTGGGGAGACGGGTCAGCAGATAAAGTCACTAGCCATGCAAACTTGACATCCCAAGTTCGATCCTCAGAGGGAGGCAGATGACAGACAAAGGAGAATCATCCAGAAGCTTCAGGGTGAGTTTGCCTGACATTCCCAGTACAGCAGCACAAACGTCAAGGGGGACTCTGCTTCAACAAGGCAGATGGCAAGGACTGATTCCCAAACGTCCTCTGAGCATCAAACACATGCTATAATAAGCATATCTGTGTTTACATACACACACACACCCCCCCACACACACCCCCACACACACACACCCCCCACACACACATGCACACACACACACACATACACACATACACACACACACACATTCACACACACACACACATACACACACACACACCACACACATACACACACACATACACACATACATACACACACACATACACACATGTACACACACACACACATACACACATACAAACACACCACACACACACACTAAAAACAGAAAAGTAAACTTTGTGGTATTTCTGAATGCTCCCAGTTCCAAATTGAGAATTCAACCTGAAAGTCTGCAAGCCTTACACCCCACGGGTCCTTGCAGCACCGCCTCTTGGCAGGTGTGTGAGCCAACCTACAGAAGATGATGATGGCTCACTGTGGGTTTATCCTGAGACATCCCGCTCCCCACACAGATCCCTCCATCCTGAAGCTCAGCTACGCTAGTGTGAGAGGCTTCAAGCTTCTCCCTCATCAGTGCTGACTCGAAGTCCAAGAGACAGCCGAAATAGCGAGCTTCGTCTTTTATGTGTTCTCATTCAATTTACTCAAATTTTACATTTGTAATAACATATCTACCATCATAATAAAAAAAGCACGCTGTGCTAAAGTCTTAATATTAGGGAAAAACCTTTGCAGTGAAGGTCCGAAACCTGTGACTCACGGTAATTGGCGGTAAACAGTCCTCTAAACTCTTAGCACCTCCTGTCTGTCCTATTCAATTGGCATTTGTCATGTGAGGCTGTATGACATATCTTTTTTGTTTTCTTGTATTGTCATCTATCACTGAGCCAGATTCGGTAAATTCACTAACAAAACTTGACATCCCATTGCCTCGGGGTTGATTGAGCACCCCTTGGCTACAGAGGGAAAACACCGGTGACTTTTGCTCTTATTGTTCGGCATATTTTCCCTGGATTTGCTGTCTAAACCAGAGTGATCTAAATTGCCACTTGATATTTGAGACTGCCAGCCTCTCTCTCTCTCATATTTTTTCTCTCTCTTTCTTTCTCTCTCTCTCCATACTATTGCTAGAATTATCTCCTTAAAATACAAATCTGGTCATGTCACTTCTATGCACGATATCATCCAATCATTCATTCGTTTAGTTCGTATTTTTTTGAGCAAGGACTGAATGGAACTGTGCCAAGCCCTGAGGTTATTGTTGAAGATACAGGAAAGGCATATCTGTCTTCAAGAAACTCATTTAATAGCAGAGGTTGGTATGGCATCAGCTGCAATAAAATGTGGTTTGGGGGAAAATGAAAGCAAGTGCAAGACACCCCAAGATATAAAGGAACAAAGGGCCTGGGTAGTTACAGAAGGCTTACCTTTGCACTGGGTAACCTCAGTGGTCAGATCTCTCAACTCTCCTTAGCTTACCACTGATTCCTTTAGACTTCAGTGCCTAGAAGGTCGACACGAGACACAACCTTCAGTGCAGCAAAAAGAAAGCCAAAGGGTTGGGGAGATGGCTTAGTGGGAAAAGTGTTTGCCATGCTACCATAAAGACCTCAGTTCAGGTCCCCGATGTCCGAGTTAAAAGGGACACGCGAATGTCTTGGGTTCATAGCTAGCCAGTCGCACTGAGCTGACTAGCTGTAGCTATAGGTTCTTTGAGAAACTCTGTCTCAAAGGAAGTAACGTGGAGCGTAATTGAGGAAGATACATGACATCGACTCCTGGCCTCTGCATTTAAATGCACACATGTTCACACACACGCACAAATACATACAGAGCCTCACTTTTGAGACAACTGACAGTCTGGAAGAAGATACTTGCAACAACTATTTGACAAGAGTCTTAGCATGTGCACACCGTTGCTGCAAACCTGCAATGAGCTCAGTTTTCAAAAGAAGCCAAACTCTTGAACAAGCACTTCACAAAGGGTCACCCAGGTGGACAGTGTGAACACGAAAAGATGCTCGAGGCGGGATGACTCTGTTCATGGGGAACACAGGCTCACGCTGACAGCTAAAACTGAAAATACTGAGAACAGGAAGACGCAGTGAAAACACACCAGGTTACTCCACCGCTGGTAGGAGCGGAGCTTATTACAAACAATAGAAATCACTCTGGCCCGCGAACGAGACACATAAGGAAGTGTGATCAGAGCAGGGTTTTTTCTGGAACTGGAATGCCTGCCCGTCAACAGTCTGACGGGTAAACACACCTGCTGTATTCACACAGTGGACTCCGTACTGAGCAGCGTTAAAAATGAACAAACACCCTGCAGACAGCACTGCAGAGGAGTCTCAGAATACTGATACAGAAAAAAAAAAAAAAAAAAAAGCAAAGGAATCAAAGCCCAGCTACATTCTAAAGAGCAAAATAATGGTAAGTTTTAGGGGGCAGGAGGGGTAACTTTCTGAGGTGTTGCAGTTAAAAGCCTAGAACTCGACTTGTGTGTGGATAGGTCCATAAAGATATGTGCCTAAGGCCTGTGCACTTTATTATACAGATCAGCCACTAATTAAACCAGGTTTCAATTGCTTAGTACCTGTGCTAGGCAGTTCTTTGTCAACTCCACACAAGCAAGACTCATCTGGGAAGAAGAAATCTTAAGTGAGAAAATGCTTCCTTCAGATCGGCCCATCGGCAGGTCTCTAGGGGGCTCTCTTTATTAATGAGTGGCGTGGGAGGGGCAGCACCGTGGGCGGTGCCGCATCTAGGCAGGTGGTCCTGGGGCTATAACAAAGTTCGCTGGATCAGAACCCAAGTCGAGCAGGTAAGAAGCCCTCCTCTGTCTGATGTCTCTGCTTCGGTTTTTTACTCCGAGTTCCTCCTTGAACTCCTCCCTGACTTTCCTGGATAATAGTCTATGACATCAAAGTCCAAGCCAAATAAGGCCCCCTCAACCCCAAGTTTTCCCAGTTACCATGTTCTAGCACAGACATAAGTGAACTAGAACACCTGTGGATCCTAGGCGTGTCCGTAGCCCCTAGCCTGGGTGCTTTTGGAAGCTGACTTGCTCACAGTGGGTGATGAGACAGACATCCTGAGACTGCTTTAAGGCACGGCACACCCCTGAGGATCATTTCTCTTTAGTGTTAGACAGAAGCTGGCCAGCCATTTCCCTGATGAAAGCAAAAAATTGAAGAATTTGGGCGCAGAGCCTCTTCCCAGCACACAGGAAGGACAGTGTGTTCTCCGCCACAAACAGTTGCTTTGCATATTTCAAATACTGGGCATCAAGTCAGGGGATAAGGCCCAAATTTCCTTTTAAAAAGTAATTCTGCAGCCAGATTCAGTTGGGCAGAAGTTTGTTACAGGAATTCCAGGCCTCTGACCAGCAATGGTTGAATGGTCTCCATCTTCTTAATTGAATGTGAAAATATCCGCAAATCTGAAGCACTAAGACAGTATCTCCAGGAACGGTTCCTCACTTAAAAGTAGCTAGTATTGATTGGGCCGTGTCAATTCCAAGGCCTTCCAGATCCAATTAGAACAATACGAGTTGAGGACGGAGCGTGGTGGTGACATGACTGTCTCATGGGACTTTCTCATCCATTGAGTCAATGTAAGATAAAAGTCTTAGTTCAAAGGACCCAAGAGCATCCAGGCTGAAAGCCCTCAGGATTGACAAGGCTCCCTGTATCCCATTACAGTGTCTTCCAGTATGGGAGGACAGCATACATCCCTTTCAGTCTCCTCTCTACACTCACAGGGCCATGGCCCCTGTCTGATTCCATGAACTAAATCCCTAATCCATGACCTAAATGTACCTTCAAATGCGGGTCTGGATGAAAAATACCAAAAACAGGTTCTAGGGAGATGATTCCATGGATGATGCGCTTGCCAGGCAAGCATGAAGACTTGAGTTTGAATCCCTGGAACCTGAGCAAGGTAGCAGGTCTCTGCAATGCCAGTGCACCGACAGAAAGAGAAGAAGCAGAGACTGGAGGACCCCCAGAAGCTGGCGGGTCAGCTAGCCTGGTGTAAGCAGACTAAAAACAAACAAGAAATTCTGTCTCAAACGAGGTAGAAGGACACCTGAGGTTGACCTCTGATCTCCACCCAGGCATGTGCATGGACAGGCGCAAGTTTCAAATACTTACAAACAACTGGTGACGCTAGAGGCAAGTTCAACAAAGAGGTCATGTCAAAGTCAACAATGGAGAAGGCACAGCTGAGATCACCAGTCTGAAGAACCCAAAACGTGGGGTTAGCATGGAAAAAAAAAAAAGGGAAAGGGGTAAGGACAACGGGAAGAATTGGTATCAAAGAAATTGGGAACAAAGAGCTCCAAGGAGGAAGAGTTAATCCAAGTGTCAGACTCTGGAGAGGTGAGAGGAAGACAGGAAGAAATGATCTCTTCCATTTTTGATAATTATATGCCAACCATCACTGAGTTTCACAGAGCCATTCCTGTGAAAGGACGTGGGTTGTACATGCAGCGGGAGCAGAATCAAATCCTGTAGGGTCAAGTGTAGGTCAAGAAATGAGAGGTGTTTGTTTTAGTGGGAGTTGGAAAGGGTAACAGTTGAGGGAGACACAGAAGTTTTTGTAGGATATGTTTTCCTCCAAAGATGAAGGAAAGCTAAGCACGCTTATAGCCAGAGGGAGAAGGAACCCGCGCACAGGAAAAGTAATTGAAGATTCAAGTAAAAGAGAGGATAATTGATGTAGTACAGGCTTTGGGGAAACAAGGGAGATGAGACCAAGAGTTCACAGGCCAGGTTAGCCTGAAAAAGAATAGAGAGAAGGAGGGGGGTGGGGCGGGGGCCAAGTAAATCAGAGCAAAGGAAGCGGACTTTCGATCCACAGTATCAGCAGAGGAGGAGAACAGAGCAATAAGCTCTCCTGTTCTCCTATGTTGAGTAATGTCCTGGAGCAAGAGGGAAGGGAAGAAGAAGACTGGAGAGGAGGCACAGAGAGCATGCCATAATCAGAGAGTACATGGGCCATCCAGTGCCATCCAGCCAACAAAGAGAAGCACATGTCTTGCATCAAAAACTGAAAACAAGTGTGAATGAACTGGGCATTAGCACAAGGACGGACACACACCAAGGACGGACACACACCCTGGGCCCACATGGTGCTTTCCAGTTCAAGACTCAACACATCAGGTGGTCATCGTGGTGCATACCAATCACATCAGGTGTGTGCCTGAGTGATTCCCATCCCTCAGAGGCAGAGGCAGGGAGATCTCTATGAGTTCAAAATGAGCCTAGTCCACATAGCCAATGCCAGGACAGCTCAGGCTGCCCAGTGAGACAAAGACAAAACCGAAAACCACAGATAAGACCTTTAAAATACACAGTGTAATATTGTCCTGATTTTTGTCTTAATTTGTTGCCTTTTATTAGACTTTTCTGATGTGGGTTTGCAGCAAACAGAATATTTTTCTATTCTCTCTTCTGGGTTTTCTTTCCATCACATGTCACTGTTTGTCTCCATTAAAAATCTTCAACATGCCAGGTGGTGGTGGCACACACCTTTAAACCATCCCAGCTCTCAGGAGACAGAGGCAGGTGGATCTCTGTGAGTTCGAGGCCAGCCTGGTCTACAGAGTGAGTTCCAGGACAGCCAGAGTTACGTCAGAGAAACCCTGTCTCAAAAAAAAATCTTTTTTCAATACAACTTTTCCCTTACCCTCTCACCATACACTGAACGATTAGACCACACACTTTGCCATGACAATTGAAGAGCAACAGACTCAGAAAGAACAAAGAATGGGACCATAAATGGGCCCCATCTCCCTTCTCTATTCCTTGCTCTAGCTGGGCCCCTGTGGCCCACCCGAAGGCACAGGAGTTGTTGGAAACTCTGATGGATGAACATTTTTCTCATGCATCTTTCTCAGCTTCTTTGTCTACCATCTTTAAATCTGTGCATCATTCACTGAGCAGAGTGTGATTTCCACAAAGCTGTGTCTGGGAGATGCCCAAGATCAGAGACATTTAGGGATATCCACCTTAATCTTTCAAATCTACAACTGGCAAAACCATCCTGAGAATGACTCTGGATGCCAAGAGGCCCGAGGGACTGAGACAGGGTAGAGTGCTGGCCCTGCATCTCTATGAGCCACCGATAATACAGATCAACCATCCAACTTACCTCCCAGAGCTATCTCCCTGAAAAAGGTGTGGGCTGGGGGAGGGACAGAAGCAGAATGAAGTCTTGTTGATGACCCAAGTATGGGTCAACAAGAAGAGACAAGTAGGCTGGCAAGACAGCTTGGCTAGTAAAGAGCTTGCCTGGCCAGCCCAAGAACCTGAGTTTGATCATTATCTAGGAAGAGCTGGACATAGAGCCATGCGATATTAGCACTGAGGAGGTGAGAGCAGGCAGATCCTTGGGGCTCACCAGCCAGCTATCCTTGCCGGCTTGGTAGATTACAGCCAATGAGAGACCTCGTCTCAATGAACAAGGCTAGCTACTGATGGTAACACCAGGACTTTCCTCTTGCCCCCACATGCATGCCCACACCCATACACATTCTTACACACACACAATACACACACACACACACACACACACACACACACAAAACACACACAAGGAACTTCTGGTTTTCCAACCTAGTTTCACTCAACACAAACCTGGCCTCCTATCTCCTGAGACTTACCATCTCTGTAGAGTCCTCAATCTAGTGCCTTCTGTAAGAACTAAATGCACAGGGGAAAAAATTCAAAATGTTCTCAGCGGCAACCAGCTTCTGAAGTTGCCCAAGTGTACACTTTTAGCTCTCTCTCTCCCCCTTAAGCCATATGATGTCATTTGCCTCCCCGTCCCCGAGCGCCAGAAATGCTTCTTTCGTATCTCTGAAATTTGCCAAACTATAAAAACCTCAGATCTCAGTTTAGGTTTTCATTCTCTTGCCAAAAAGGCAAAAAAAAAAAAAAAATCACTTTTTACCCTTCTCAAAGTAAGAATATCAGTTGCAAAAAGAAAGGGGAAAAAATTTCTCTGTTCACAAGCCTGCTGAGTGCCTTCCCATGCTCGGGCTAATGGGCTGTCCTCCTTTTATTCAGAATTCTCATTTCAGTGGCTTGTCAGCTCCTGCTTCAGGACATGCCTAAAACTCCTGAAGCTCCTAGACTTGACAGGCAACCGGGAGGCTGGTTTTCAAATGCAGCTCCACTTTGCTTTAGGAGGTAGTCATTAGTGATTTTTGAAGTTAGAACATTCTCCCCCTGATTTGGGAGTTTCATAGAGTCCTGTTATGTATTTACTGAAGCCTTTTAGGTTGCCTGAAAGGGAGAGAAAGAGAGAAAACCCTTCTCCTCTTCTAATTACAGCTCCATTTCCTTAGCAAGTCCTTGAACAAGGAACTCCCAGAGTCCCTAATCACCTCTCTAGCCCTAATCTCCATAATTGTGTCCTTTCCAGATTCTTCCTTGGCACAGCCCAGAGACTGATTTGCTCTGTCTGGCGAAAGCCCTTTTATTCTGTGCCAGTTGGGACCGGTTTTCACGGTGTGCCTTCTTGAGCCCCCTTGCTAACTTGGATGGGACTGTTGACTCTTGGCTTCTTTTCCATCCCAGTGAGTGACTGTAGCCTTCTTCTATCTTCCTCCTCCTCCTCCTCCCACTACTCCTCCTTCTCTTTCTCCTCCTCCTACTTCTACTCCTCCTCCTCCTCATCTTCCTCCTCTTCCTCCCCCGTCTCCTTTTCTTTCTCCTTCTTCTTCTATGAACTTTCCCACATTACTTCTATATATTTTTGAAGTTAAAATACAATTACACCATCTTCTCCCTTTTCTTTCCTCCCCCCAACCCTTCCCACGAACCCCCTCACTTGCTTTAATTTCTTGTCCTATATTTCTTTAACTATAAATATAAATACCATAACTATAAAAAAAAATTGCACACGTCCTGCTCGGTCTATATAATGTTACTTTTATGTACATGATTTCATGGCTGGTCACTTGATATCGGATGACCAATTGTTGGGCTCATTCCTGAGGAAGACTATTGTTTCCACTCTCCTCATTAAAAAAAAAAAAAAGAAAAAAAAATCAACCTCCTTCAACAGTCAGAGACAGGTACGGAAAACCTCAACCAATCAAAATGCAGTGACCGTATGGTGCCTAATCCCAACCGACACACCCACAAAACAACTCTCGCACCTAAGGCTCAGAAATCATATCAGAGAGCCAGAGGTACAGGACATTTTTTTCCCTGTGAGATTTCGACGTCTAGAGATGTCGGAGAAACTACACCATTAAGTCTCGTCAACGTGGCTGCCTAGAAAGACCTGAATGAGGGTGGCACCCACAGACATGTTAACAAGGAAGGAAGAATTTGTTACTTCTTCTACTTAATTTCAGGGCAGATCAAACCCTTCCTGGTGGGACTGTAACTTCAGAACTTGGCCAGCTCCTACTTCCTATGGATTTCCTTTTACCCAGCAGTTGATCAGTTCAGTATGGAAACACATATTTCAAATTATTTATTCTTACCTAATAGCATATTGAGTGAGAAAACTGGGGGCTGGGTGTGTTGCCCAGTGGGTAGAGTGCTTGCCTGACATGAACGCAGCCCTGAGCTTGATGTTTCATATAATAAAAATCAAATGTGGTTACAGACATGTAATTCCACTGCTCAGGAAGCAGGGGCAAAAGGGCGAAAACTAAAGATTCCATCTTGAAGACAAGAAAAAACAAAAAGCTGGGACTCAGGGATGTTAATCCACTGACCGGTGGGTCTGAGTCCGGAGCAACTTTGCCAACACGTACATCCATATCCAGAAGGGAAAGTTAGCAACGGTGGGAGACATCTTCAGTTGCCTCGATTGAAGAGGCTTCTGTTATAGGTAGTTAGAGGTCCCACTGCAATGCAAAGGACATGTCTCACAGAAAATGCTGACAGTAAGGAGTCGAGACAAAACATATGCTTAGATTAACTCAAAATCAACCATCACCATGAGCTAATCTGGCAGGTGGAGTCAAGCCATACAAGGAATCCTTCATATACCCAAGGGGCCATAGTTCTGGAGAATTCCACCAAAGATCCTTGAGGATTGGTAAATGAGATTCCACTATACCTGGATTAAAGCCTCCAAAAGAAAGGATAGGATCTATTCTGACCAAGCTGAGAAGGGTCTCTGGGGTGGAAGGAAGGCTTATACAGGAGAGACATGACAACCCATCTTGGTGTTCGGCTAGCCATCCCATTCATTCCGTGTCTCCCATGAGGTCATGTTAGGGTCCTGCTCTTCTTACCATGGGTTCAGAACTTAGGTCCAACTGTATTGTGTTTAAGGAGAAAGAGCAAACAGGTGAATATAAGATAAAATATCACCAGAAGCTCCACCCAGCTTTGAAGGATGAGCCTAGCTGTGTGACCCATGTCACAGGAGCAGGTTTAGAAGGTATTTCTGACAAAACGTAAACCCTCAGCCCCGCACTAGAACCTTCCCCTGACTTTTGGGCCTATCTGCTGTCATCACTCTGCAACTGTAAATCTCTCTCTCTCTCTCTCTCTCTATATATATATATATATACACACACACACATATAATTATACAATTATTATTTTAAAGCTTTAATTATATATACACATATATATACATTTAAGCTTTATATATATATGTATATACAACTAAAGCTTAAAAATAATAATTATGTAATTATACACTATATGTTATTACATATAGTAGATATGATAGATTCAAGTTTTAAAGTAATACTTATATATAATTATATATTATGCAATTATTATTATTTTACATATAATATAATGTATAATGATAATTATGATCTTTTAAACTTGAATTGCTGTATAGTGGGCAGAGAAAAGCTCTGAGGCAGGAATGCTTGTGGTGTCTTGAGGGAGACTCACATGAAGACTTAATTCTTTATTCACATTTTTCCTAATTACAGAGATGATGGATTCCCACTCATTGTGGGAAGTCTAGGGAGCTGGAAATTATAAATCCCATCACTCTGAGATAACTCTGGTTAATATTTTAGAGTGTTTCTTTTGAACCTTGGGCTGTAAGATTCACGCGCACACACTTACAGGCGTTCCCTCATATGTATTCATTTTGGTTTTCAGGTTTCATCACCACTTATTTCTCTTTATGAATTCTAAATACAGCGCTGCTTGACTGTAGAAGATTCTAAAACACTAGAAAGGTACGCCTTCTTTAATCCTACCACCTAACAACAGCCCCCTGTGAGAGCCAAAAGAATATTTTTCATTCTGTACATTCTCAACTTTGGGAAAATAAGGTCTAGAGTTCTATACAATGGCTTTTTAAACATAATATTATGAAAACTTTTCCACATAATCAAAAACGTAGCTTCAAGTTGTGCGTGTTTGTGTGTGTGTGTGTTTCTGTGTGTGTGTGTGTGTGTTTCTGTGTGTGTGTGTGTGTGTATGCATGTGTATGTGTAGTGTGTACACAGTTCTTTTTAATATAGGCTTTCCCACCTTGATAGAAACCAGAACATATAACTTAATACATTTTGTGATTTTTTTTTAAAGTCTTGTTTTAAAAAATGTACTCAACTTTCACAAAGAATACGTTTTACACAGGTGTGGTGGTTTACATGGATGCTCGGAACCCAGGACTCTGGGCTTAGGGGGGTTACAAGTGGGAGTCCCAACTCGTTTACATATCAAATTGAAAGAAAAGGAAGAGAAAGAAAAGAAGAGGGGAGAGTCGGAAGGACGGAAAGAGATGGGAGAGCAAAAGAGAAAGAAAAAGAAGGAAAGGAAGAAATAAAGAGAAGAAGGAAGCAGGAGAGAGTGGAGGAACGGTGGAAGAGAGAAGAGGAAAGACCCTGGAGCATGTTCTGCGTCTTCTCCCCACCACGCATTTAAGTGCATTGACTTCTGCATACCATTCAAAATCCTCGAGCCTTTATATTTTACACCTCCCAGACCTCTGAAGATAAGAGGTCATGCCCAGCTTTTACAGCTGACATTCAACAGTTCACCTTTGTTCTCAGAAGTTTTGGTTGGTATATTTAGTCCTGGTAGATGGCTCATAAAAGACTTTTTTCAAAGTTGTCTTTCATCAAATAAAAGGTCTTTGACTTAATGATGTTGCCTTCGTGTCTGTTTCATCTGACGTTGACTCTGGCACTACACAAGGCTCTTTGTTTCTCCAATAAATGTTGGACAAACATTTAATTTTTACTTTCTCGGCCCTTCACAGATAAGTCATTTTTATGAGATTATAGTGGAATTTTATCTCATTTTCATCCTTTTCCCTTCTCTCATACATAACACATATGGGCTTATTTTTGTCATCCTTTAATGTTTTCCTGCTGTTAGCTTCAGGGCTTGCTACACAGGCTGTGTCGAGATTTTGCTGTTTCTATCTTCTGTAGTCTTTTCAGTATGTATCTTATTTATGACTCGATTAATGGTTAGACTGGTGCCGTCACAAACATTGTCAGTTAGAAACTGGATTGAGTTACCTGAAAATAGAACTTTGTCCAGATTGGCCTTAAAGAGCCGGGACTTAGTGTTCTCGCATCACAGGAAGTGAGGTCATAGGTCCCAGAGGTCATATCCGATCTCCAAGCAAGTCTTCAGTCTCTGCTTTGTCATTCTAATCTTAAATCAGGATCCCATGGGATAAGGATGTACTCACTGTCCCGGATGTGACTGTCCCTGCAGCCTGTCCACATCCCAAGGAAAAATGAAGAGGAAGGGGGGAGGGGGAGGCGAGGAGAGGAGAAGGGGGAGGGGGAGGGGGAGGGAAACAAAGGGGATGAGGAGGTGGGGAAGGGGAAAAGGATGGGGAAGAGGGGAGGAGGGGGACAAAGGGGATGAGGGGGAGAGGTACAGAAGGAGGGGGAGGTGGAGGGGGGTCGAGGAGGAGGAGGAGGAGCAAGAGGAGGAGGAGTTGAGAGGAGAAGGCTTGGGGAAGAAACAATAGGAAGAAAGCTGCCTCTGTCTGCAAAACTACCTGGGGATGCTTCTTCCAACTTCTTGTCAAGAATTTCCAGAGCCACCCCTAACTACAAGGAGGCTGGAAAATGCTTTGTTTTTAATCCTCTGTTTTTATCCCAAGTAGTTTTTTACCCTGCATACCCTGGTTTTTTTCTTGGTTTTTGTTTGTTTGTTTCTTGTTTGTTTTGTTTGTTCATTTGTTTGTTTTTTGTAAAGATCTAAGAATTTATGTCAGCCAAACAGCAAGAGATCTCATAAAAGCCTTCCTAAGACTGTGGAAGTCCCTGGCAAGGAGGGAGGTGTGCATGGAGTCCCACCTAGAGCTGAGGACTTGTTGGTCTTCACATCACTGGGAGAGGGAAAAGGGGTTCCTTAAGGGCGCTATGGCTGCTGGGTCTAACAGCAGGCGGGCAGTCAAAAGCCCAGAGTGCATGAGAAGCATGAGTTGGACTTCTTGGTTTGAAAAAAAAAAAAAAAAAGAGGATGCAAAGTTGAGTGAGTATGGATTATGGGATGGTCTAGAGGAGGTGGGAGGTTGTGGATTAAGGGTGGGGCTGGAGGAGATGGGAGGTTGTGGAACAGGGGTGGGGCTGGAGGAGAGGGAGGTGATGGATTTGAGCAAAATACAATGTATGAAAGTCTCAAAGACAGCAGTTTCTCTAAAAGACTGTGAAAGTTAGGAGAGACAATGTCTGCTGTCTCCCCGGGACCTACTTAGAGGCCCACTTTTGCACAAACATATTTTAATGCTTGCTGCTCGTGAAGTCAAAGACATTGGAAAACATTTTTATTTACAAACCAAATTGTAGTTTTAGATTATACAGCCTCTCTTAAGTCAGTTAAAAATCACATTTGGTTCTTAAAATATCTGCAGACATTTTAAATCTCTGAATTTGTAATTACTGATTTTCATGTTTTACTCAAACTCCTTAGGTCTGAATTTTGTTTTTTGGTTGTTTTTTTTTTTTTCTTTTTTATTGTGTAAAGTGTGTTCGTCAACCAACTTTGAAAATACATTTATTTCAGTGGTTTATATGCTCAGCTGCTTTGTACCAGACTTGCCATGTATGGAACAACATTCCAGTTCTTAAGTTGTGGGACTCATCTGAAACCAGCTGTCAGCACAAAATATACCCCACCCCAAAATCTAAAATTCATTTAGTTCCAGATTACTTTATAACCAAAAAAAGTAACTTTATCCCCTCTACACACACACACACACACACACACACATACACACACACACACACACATACACACACACAGGCACACACATACACACACACATACACACACACATACACACACATACACACACACACACATACACATACACACATACACACATACACACATACACATACACACATACACGCACACACACGCACACACACACACATACACACACACATACACATACACACATACACACACACACACACATACACACACACACACACACACACACACACACAGTTTCCACAGCAAAAGGAAAGTCTAATCCATTCTGCTTGCAGGCATAGCACTTGTAAACTGGAGTCACAGGCAGGAGCCACACTGCGTAGCAGCTCTCCATAGTCTCTGAAAACACCTGTCTCGATAATTCCTTTCCCTTAACACCTTAGCCCTTATGGCAGGCCCACCTCTGTGTTTGACCACATCGGAGCTCTCCTTGAACATCTTTCTGTCTTGCTTTCTCTCCACACTCTGCAAACCTTCATTTTACTTTTAATTTAATCTTAGAATAGAGTTGATAGGTGCTAATAACTCACAGTGTTGTGCAGGTCGCAGCCCACAACGGGGATGCAGGATGCATTCACCTGAAAGTTCTCTCGTGTTGTGTTGCCTCTTTACAATCAAAGCCTCTCCTCCCCTAACTCCCCACAATGGTGGCGATATGCTCTCAGGACTTCGCTTTGTGAGTCTGACATTTCCATAGACATAACACACCTCAGATCTACCTACGGCCTTGCTCACATGCACTGCCCGTCCCTGTTTACTTCTGCACGCTGTCACATTGGATGCTCATTGCCCAGTGAAGTAGGTGGAATTATATCTTCAAAAAGTGACCATGTTGGGGCGGGGAGGGAGAGAAGAAGAGAGGGAGGGAGAGCGAGCCTGGAGTTTTGTGGGTGCGAAAGTGGTAAATATCTGGGATAGATTAGGGGAGAGGAATCCACTGAATGGAATAGTTTTTCAATTATATACATTAATATATTAAACTGAGATGCTGTGAGCCCTGCTAAGTCCAAAAGTCTGACGTCCAGGAGAACAGCTGTGCACAAACAGCCGAAGACATGTTTTCAGTTTAACCAGAGAACAAATGTTGCCTTTCTTCCACCTTTTTGATCCATCCAGGCCCCTTTATGAGGGCCATTGTCTCTGCTTAGTTTATTCAAATGCTAACCTCTCCTGGAAACACTCTCACAGACACACCCAGAAATAATGTTTTACACTTGTCTGGGCATCTCTGAGCCCAGCCTAAGTGATATAAAATTAATAATGTCAGAAATAACATGAACGTATCCTTTCAAAGCTCCCTCTTTAATTCTCAGTGTTGGTGACTTGTGTGTACTCTCTTTTCCATTGACTTGTACGCCTAGAGATTTCAAATGTCTTTCTGTTTTTCTATTCCTATCATATTTTCAATCTCATGGCTCTCATTTAACTTTATTAACATTATCATTGCAATCCATTTTGATTCCACTTTTCTTTATTTTTCTAGTTTGCAGAGTAGATTCATGGATATTTATTTCATGATTCCTTTTATTCTAAAATAAACAAAAAACTCATAGCTTATAAAAACCCATAGGTCAAAGACAATCTTAAAGGGATTGGGAAATATGTTGAATATAACAAAAATAAAAATAAGAAATACCAGAATTTGTATAATCCAGCTAAAATAGTACTTAGAGGGAATTTCATAGCAGTCAATGTTTAAATATATACACACAGTCAGAATTTGCACTGTTGGGAGCATATGGAATCTTCTACTTTTAAATTTTTTTCATGAGCATAAAAGAGTTTTAATTTCCCCACATTCTTGCTAGCATGTGTTGTGGTTTTGCTTATAAAAAACCATCCTACCAAGTGTGAGGCAGAGCTCAGTGCAGCTTTGATTTGCACCTTCCTGATGATAACGGACGGGAAGCATTTTCTCAGAAACTCACTGGCTATTATTGGTCTCCTTGAAGGAATGTCTGTTCAATTCTTTTCCTTGTTTTATAGCCTGGTTTATTTAGGGGAAACGCTGTCTCACCGTCCGTGAGTCACTGCAGAGCCTTTACTGCATTTCTTTGGGTACACACTACATATTCTGTATAGAGAGCTCAGGAGACAGCATGAACTGAGTTCTTTTCCTATTATTAGAGTATATTCCTGTCTAGTTATCTCTCCTCAATGACTCCCCAACTCTCCAAGTGCCAGAGAAGTCTTTAGGAGTCCTTTTAGCTGGAAAGATGAGTCTCTCTTTAGGTCTTGGGTGCCATAGCGTTAGAGTGCTCTGTGACATGAAAGCCATACTTGGTATAAAAGGGTGGGAATGTAAAAGAGAGAAGTGAAGCCCCTCTCACACACACTCATGAGTCAGAATGTTGCACAACCCTGTTCCTGACTATGAAGACAGCTTCTCTCAGAATTCAGTCATCTCACCATCGTCAGCATGTCTAGGAAATGCGTCCCTGTGACGGGAACCAGGCTGTACACAGCCAAGAAAGAAAACAGGGAAACAACAAAACAATTATGATTTTAGCCCACATCCTCTGGCTGCCAGAGAACTCTCACTGGACTCCTGGACACAGGATGGCTTTCTGTTGGACTTTGCTCTCTACTGATGTCCAACAGCACTCCCTTAGGACTGCAGGCATTCTGGGAATAAACACTGAAACATAAAGGGGGCATCAACAGGGACCCTATCAGCACTGGCTCCTTATGCACCTCTAAATTTCTCATGTTAAAATCCTAACCCCTAATGTAAAGATCTTAGGAGATAAGATTTTGGGGAGCTGCAGCATTACTGCTTTCAAAAGAACTGATTCCTATTCTCTCTCCCTCCCCAACCCTCTTCCCACCATGGTGTGATCATACAGTAAGAAATAAAACACCTATACAGTAAGAGGAACTCCCACAACAGACATATCTGCCTGTGCTAACTTAATCTTGGCCTTCCCAACCTTCAGAACTGTGAGAAATAATTGTTTTAGTGATCCTAGCAGTCCAGTCTACTTCACCCTATTTTACATCTCAACATCACTCAGACACATTTCCCTCTAAATTCTGGCCTCTCCCCACTACCTGCCCGCCACCACTTGCTTTTCTGAGCCCTTTGCCTTTTGTGTTCCAACAAAATGTTTGTGCTTTAGCTTGTGGAACAGATAATAAATGGTGTCCTTTCTCCATCTTGATCAGCACCAATGGTCTATTGTATATTCATTATTTACAATAGTTCATTTCTTAGCCCGTTCTATTTTTATTCTTTACTTATCAACTAAATGACAACTAATGTTCTATCAGAATACACTGGTTATATTAAAGTAACGAGGAAGCAATGTTCCTTCCAGACTGAAATCTATCTGTCTGCCATAGACTTTTAAGTTTACAGTTTGTTAAAGAACGCCTCTTATATCCAAACCTTTGCAAAGCTATATTAGCACAGCCTGTATTGCACGTGCTGATCATTTAACTTTCTGGTAAAGGGGGATGAAAAGCCCAACAGAATAACATGGAAACTATGAAGACTTCTGTGCAGCTATCTGTTTTTAAGCGAGACGAGTACTTCGTGCATCTGAAGGATCTGTAGTCTGCAATAGCGTGTCTCTTCCTCTCCTGCAAGACTGTGATTAGAAAGACACCATATGGTGGCAGTCTGTGTTTTAGATCTAAATGGGGCAGGAGGAGGAGGAGTGGGAATGGGGAATGGAGTAGTAGCTTTGATTGTTAACCAAGTATGGTAAGAAGGCAAAATGAAATTCCATTTCTCCGATAACTGCTAGGCTCCATGCTGGAGAAAGTTTTTAAAAATATATGTGACGTGTTTCTCGACGTCTTAGGGGTTTAATTGGAAAAATATCTTACACAGCATTACTTTAAAGGAAGTATAAAAGTGATGGTGGTGAAAATAGACATTATAAACCACAAAGAATGGCTATCATGCAAGGAAATGGAGAGTGAAGGGACTATGAAGGGGTGGGACGGTGGAATGTGATGACTGGGAGAAACTCAAAGAAAACAGAGTGAGTGCCTTGCAAAGGAAGATAATATCACGTGGTTCACAGTAAGAGGTGTAGTTGGAAAAGTGGCCTAGGACCAGGTCATCTAAAATAATAAAAGTTAAAGGAAAGAAAAAAATTAACTCTGGAGTTAGTAAAAAGCCAGCGTTGAAGGCTGTTGGGCAAGAAGAGTGGCATCCTGGGAGTTGGGGTTTTAGACCCATCTGTGGATTGTGAATCTCTGATGCTTGAGTCGGGAGGAACCTGGGAGGTGGGTTATACAGTTGACTTCACATGAGCCAGCAGCTGGCTATCCGAGGTGAGGTAAGCGGAGCAGAATGGGACCAAGACAGATGAGAGGATGGAGATGATGTCCCTGAACCCCTGGAAAATAGGGACCCAGAAAGGTGGCTGAGCGCTAGAGTAGGAACGTAAACAAGTACATAGGCATGGGCATGATGACTCGGTGGATAAAGATGCTTGCTATCAAGCCAGAAGACGTGAGTTCAAGCCCCAGGATCCACATGGTGAAAATAGATAACCAACTCCTACAACTCGTCCTCTGACTGCTATACAGGCGCACCTGTACGTATATATGCAGGCTTGTACACACGCACTTGAATAAAGGAACAAGTAAATGAATGTAATAAAAATTTAAGAAAAGTAAACAAGTTAATCTAGAAATGCTGTGCTTGAGTTACTGTAAGACAGTTTATTAGAGGTATTAATCGGGTAAATAGAAAAGATTAAAAGCACAGAGAAGAGTTGCCTCAGGAAATAGGAAGGTAAATCGGGAGTCTACATTAAGGAGACGGGAGGAAGAGAAAAGACAGCTACCGGAAATATCTGGCCTTCCGGGAAAGGAGGTAAGAAAGACAGAGATGCTTAGACATGTTCAGGTACTGTCAGTTCTCTATGGCATCTCAGAAGACCGGAGAAAATGTAAGCCACAGGCCAGCAAATGTCATGGTAACACCGGTCTCAAAATGATGGTGGACACAGGGGTACCACAGTTAAAGATCCGGGGCTGAGACTGAGCAGGACAGGAGCCGCAATGGGGCTCTTGAAAAACTCCAGCGATGAAGACCTACGTTCTGCAGAACAATATGGCTGCCCAGTCACGTGCACCTGAAGCAGAAGTTGAGATCTTTCTGACTCAGGTAGATCCAATCAGGAGGGAAATTGTCAACAATCTGAGGGAGATCCGATGGTGTCAGCTGCAGTTAACTGAGACCAGAATGGTGTGGAAACAAGAAATGACCGTGTCAAGCACAAGGTGCTTCTCACAGACCAGTGTAACTTCTCTTTCCTTCACAGATCTCTCTCATCTCCTTTCAGAAAAAGATCTGCTTCCCAAGCCCCAGGCTTTATTATTGCCACAGAAGGCAAAAGAGTGAGACCACACCTCAAAGATGCACAGAGGAGAGAACAGAGCCCACCTTTTTCCTGGTTGCTGGGCTTGGAAGGGACACACCCATGGTCTGGGAGTCTCTGAGTGTGAACAGACATACCACCACAGCCTCACATTCAAACTCAAAGCCACAATCTTGATGGGACAGTGTCTCCGCTTGGGGAGTCAGTTGGTTGTGCCTATCTCTCTTCTCCTCCCCCAGCGCTCCCAAGTGTGTCTTATCATCGCCCCTTCTTTCTTCTCATCTCACAGCCAACACCTGCTTCCTCAAGACAGTGAGTCAGCAAGAGCCAGGATCCTGCAGAAAACGGATGCGAGGCCACTGCTTTCCAACTTGGCCATCACTCAGTAAACACAGACCCGAGGTTCACACCTGATGATGAGAAGCCAGGATACACCCACAAGCTCTTCTTGCTCTAAGACTGTCTAAGAAGGTAAAAAGGAGCTTGGACAAACATTCAGAGGTCTTTCCTGTATAGTTGCCTGGGTCTTCCTGACTTTCACTTGGGAATGGTTTATCCTTAATAATGGCTTAATCAATAATGGCTTAAAGGTGGGCTCCGGGGCCCCAATATTGTGTTTCTGATGTTATCTGATGCACACTTTTTTAAATGGCCATAAAATAGAACGTGAGTCAGGGTTGATGCCCCTGTCCCTATGGTTGCCTCACCCAGACTTAAAAGTTTTAGAACAGATACAGTGGCCCACACATGGAGAGTCACCTCTTCCAGGACTGAAGCAGTGGCCCTCTTGCAGGGCATTCCAAGCCAGAGTTGTTGAGGGGTTGGTCCTGGTTTCAGTGAATAAGCACCAGCCTGGGGAGGAGATCCCGCCCCCCACTTCCCTCTCCTGACTTCCTCCTCCTGCAGCAGTGACATTTTAGATAGACTTAGGCCCAGGAAGGGGTACCACTTAGGCTGTTCCTTTGACTCTGGAGAGATCGGGAGAGTTGAGGGTGAGAGGTATCAATGAGAGAGGATCAGACCCCAATGGCTTGTGACTGGCAGTGTGAGGGAAGATTCAGTTCCCCGGGCCCGAGGAGAACCAAAAGTAGAAGCTTTAGTTGCCTGGCCAAAGTTCCCCATAGTATTCTTTGCATAATGCCAGGGGAACAGTGAGCAGCTGGACAGGGTGTGTATACAGTCAGCGAACCAAGTCCCAACCGATAGGTCAAAGTAGAACCAATCAGGAAACTCATAGAAATGAGCGACTCAGAACACAGCTCAAAAAAACAAATTCCCATGCAGGACTGACATTATGAATTATGTAACCTGAATAATTTCCATTGTCAATAAAACAGCAAAACTGAGCTCTTCGGGATGAGAAGTGAGGGAAGAGCCCTCCAAGGAGGCAGATGTTTGCTGTACATGAGGCTCCCAGTCTTCAGCTTAGGAGCAGCAGGCTCGGGCCTGCTGTTGGGGGTGCTCTGCAGGCTGCCAGGGGGCCTACCTTGCAGCAGTTGCTCTCCAATAAGCCAAAAAGAACATGAATAATGTGTTATTAAACATCCCTATGCTAATAGCACAGCTCTGTATTTACCCAGCACTCCGTCGAGAGCCCAAACCTTTATCCAGGAGACCAGAACACTTGATCTTAACACCTCCAAACAGATGGAAACCACACAAATGGGGGATACAGGAATAGAAAAGAAAATGATGCCTCTTCTGCGCTGACCTTGGCCCAGAAGGGACATAATGTGGAAGGGGAGCTGTCAGGAGAAAGATTGCACTCTCTCCAGAAGCCAATGTACCTTTAATTTCAAAAGTACAACGGAGTACCATTTTCCAGACAGATGACTCCCCGCTCTGTATCTCTTGCTGTTCTTTGGATAGCTTCTGTTATTTCTCTTCCATCTGTTATTTTCATTTATTTCAGCTAGATTTTTCCAAATCGGAGGATCTTATTTTGGGAACTATGTATTCCATAAATGTTATCCCACTTGAAGGAACGGTTGTGTTTTTTCTTCACCACTACCCCCATTTTGGGGGGCAAAGGGAGAAGAGAATATTCTGGGTGTGGGAGTCTAGTATATACCCAAGGTTTGGAAATTATGTGTTCCCTCGATGAATTCATTGATGAATCTCCATGCCTAGATGCATGAAGCGAGGGTGGGCTTGGTCATACCCATACTCTTGGAAAGGGTCTCCCTTTGCATAGCCCTCCAAGTGTTCTCCGAGGACCTGTTGGGTGAAGGCTTCATCAGGCCTACAGCTCCATCTGAGCTGTTGGCCGGCAAGGGAGCAAATATGCAAATAAAAGGAGATCTGTGCGGCATCCAGGGAGCCGGCTCTCCTCAAGACTGGAACGTGCATCAGAAGTGCGTGGAGGTGGGGGCAAGCATGCCTTGGAAGCACATTTACCCGGAACATACACCCGTTCTGAGCACACAACTTCATGGAGACCCTGGGTCCTATGCACAGGTGGCATTTCCACTCTGAGTCTTCCGGGTGTCAACATCTTAGATACGTGTAACTAAATACATGCCATTTCTCTCAAGTTCCGTCTTCAGCCGCACCTCCGTTTCACTCCCAGCTTTCTTACTTTGGCTCCTACCATGTCGGATGACTACAGCTTCCAAGGGTGCCATGTGCTTTTCCATAAACATGGTTTCGTATGTAGGTCTGCCTGCCTGCCGTTTGCTCTTTTCTCTACCTGGCAAACTCCTGCGGAGAAATTCCTGGCTCATCTCCTCCAAGCCAGCTGACACTGGGATACTTTCTCCACCACCCCCTGCCCCGCCCCCACCAAAAAAAAAAAAAAAGTCCCCAACAGCTGCCATGGATTCCTCCGTCCACTGGCTTTCACCAGCTCATGGACCTTCGGATATTTAATCTGTTTTCCCCTTGGCCTCTGCTAAACTCGTGTTCTCTTAATGTTTGCAGGTGAAGAGAGAAGCTTATGGCTTCCAGTGATGGTAGGTAGGTACATATTGGAAGAAAGTATTTTCCCCTGAAATACAAAACTATAGCAGCTGCATCTACAAATAGCACCATAAAATGTCTATTCTCCTTGCTGTTGGGAATTAGAGTCACCCGAGAGACATGGGTTCTAGTGTCTCTTTTGTCATTGACTAGGTGGTGGTGTTCTCAAATCTACTCCCATCCAGCTTTCTCTAGCAATATCACCAATGCTATTTCTCTAGTCCCAATGGCTATTGTTGCCTTTACCTTTTTCTCATGTCCCAAGGTTAAAATAATGAACTTTGATGAAGAATAAGTGCTGCTTTTTGTACCAGAGCCCATCAGGGAGACCCACAACTGTTATGGAAGTTTATTTTTAGTCACGTTTAAAATAATTGTTTTTGTGCACAAAAATAAGTATGCATAGGCCTTGGCATTTTGTATTGTCTGCAGGTGTTGGATTTCGGTGGGGGATGTTGATTGGTAATGATCTGCACGTGCTATCAGTAGGGCACCTAGGGAGTTCTGAATCAATAAAAACACCTGAGCTCACTTGCTTCAGGTTCCACTGTGAGTCTGGCACTGGCCATGATGGTGGTTCCCTCTGCTGATGTCTGGAAGGTCTTCCACCTATGAAAATGCCTCAGTGTCTCTCTTGCTGAGCCCACACAGTGGCTAACTACAACACCCAACTGATCAAAATGAGGAGAATAAGTGACTATAGGGTCCCCAACTCAAACCAGTATGTCTACAACACAACCCTACAGCTCAGGCCCAGGGAATAGCAGAGAAGGAGGAGCAGAAAACATTCTACGAGCCCGAGGACCAAAATGTTAGCTCCAAGATACTGTCTTCTAGCCATGATAGAGAATTCTCAATGAGAGAGTTCTAAATAAGACCTGTGTAGTGATTAGACCAGCCAACAAGCTAGTGTTAATGGGGGAGGGTTCATAAGGTTCTACCCCTAAGGTGAAGAGCTACAGGCAATCAAAGATTGCTTAGAGGGGGAGAATCATTCAGTCTCCTCCAGGGATGAGTTTCCTGATAGATTATCCCATCTCAGGTGTTCAGTCCTAAATACATATACATATGAACAACTAAACAGACTCAGTAGAGTCCCCCCTCTTCCTCTCTCTCTCTCTCTCTCCCTCCTCTCTGTCTGTCTGTCACTGTATCTCTGTCTCTCTCTCTACACACACACAGACACACACACAGTGGGAGGTAGGGCTATCCAATGTCCAGCTCTTCTATGTACACCATTCAACCTTTTCAGCCATGATCTCCTCTAGGTAAGAGGATGGGCTAGTCAAAGTCCAGCTCTTCAAAGAGGCTATGTAACCTCTTCTACCTTTGGCCTCTACAGTCCAAAGTAGGAGGCATGGGGACCAGGTGTAAAAAAGATGTAAAAACAATATTCTTATATAAAATTCGTCTTAAAGAATTTACAATTTCATTTAAGAAGAACGAACTTACAGATGGGAAAGCTCTTTGTGCCAAAATTTTGCTGTCTTTGCTCCTCACCAACCCTCTTCTGTCCCCTGGCCAGTAATAATAACAGTAGTAACAGTAGAATTTAAAATATTTCACTAGAATGTGACTTCTTGCTTTTATGTTTTGTTTATATGTTGTAAGTATAAAGAAATTGTATATAAATTCTCCCGGAAACAAAATTAGAATATTAAACAAGTTCTACTATACTAACGTGTACTTTATAAAGAAATGTTAAACTTCAGTGTTGAGAAAAGCTGGACATTGGAAGGCCTAACCTGCCATCTTAGACCATGGAAGCCCAGGGTGGAGAGGTCTCATGGTCTCTTGGGAGAGCTGGACATTAACTGGCCATCTCACATCTTTGGATGAGGGAATAATGGTTGGAAAAGATTGCATGACCTGCACAGAAGAGCTGGACATTGGCTAACCCAACCTTTCATCTTAAGAAAACCAAGAAGAAAAGCTGTCTGGACTACTTAGACAGGTTAAGAACAATCTGGTTGAGATTCAAACCCAGACCTCCAGTGCCAAGTCAGTGCCCCGTGGTCCATGGTAGGATAAGGAGATTCCAAGGAGAAAAAGCATCAGTGGTATGTCTACAACTGGAAGGATGAGGTGCTTCTGGGTGAGCTAGCCAGCATAAAACAGAATCCTTGGCTCTTCTCTCTCCCTTCTTGCCATCCCCTGACCTCTGGCTCGCCGTAACTATTGGAGCTATGGGGCCATCGTCCTCCATTCTCCAGCTATTTCTGTTTGGTTGGTTCCCTCATAACCCTTAGATGTCACCGTCCTGTTGAGAATGGCCCTTGATTTTCCTTGTGTAACTGAAATCTCTCCTACAACAGCCCCGATATCTGTTTTTCCTCTACTCTTTTTCACTCATTTGAGAAGTCTTTTTACGTTTTATGGTTTATTCTTTGCTCACCCTGTAATGTTAGGACTAATTGCCTATTTTACCAACTGGCATAGCCACAAGACCTGGTTTGGTACTGCTTCAGAAGGCTCTGCTGAGTGAGTGAATGAGTGGGTAAACGGCTTGATAAGAAGCTATTTCTGGTGGACAGTACAAATAGCAACAGGCAAGTCTTCATTAGTGTACACTCCTCTTACTTAAGGTAAGGACTTGGTCACCTCATGCCTGGAGAGTCCCTCTAGTCAAGCAGGCTCTCCAACCAAACCTGTGAGCCAGCTTACTATGCACAGTTCAGAGGACTTCCCCTGGAAACCTTCCATGTCCCTGTGGTCAACTACCGAGAAATGTCTCTGGAAAATTCAGTTCACCTTAGTCATCTCTCTTGATGGTGTTCCAGGATCTCACTAGGCTTTAGATCTTGCTGTAGATAAAGACTTAACTTGAATTTGAACTTAAAATTTATCATACTTTAATTAATCCCTGAACCCAACTCATTCCCTAGCTAAAAATGAGATATATAGATATGTTTAAGACTCTCTTTTCTTAAGAAAAGGATGAATAATTCTATGCCTAGACTGCACAGAGTTCAATGAGCTCATTTTCTCCCTCCATCTCCATTTCTGCCAGACATTAATTATTACATACTCAGTTCTTTCTGGTCAATGCAGCAACTGGGCAGGCCAGTCTTTCCTCCATCCTTGTGTCCTGCAACCCTCCAACCTCCTGGAATTCCAAACTCACAAGGTCTTAGAAAATGGCTCAGCTGCTAAGAAAAGAAGCAGAAGTTTATACCGTTCCTTTGACTCACAACATATAAAAACTGATTAAAATAATCTCTTAAACTTTTGATGGTGATAATGTTTATCCATACTCAATGGGAAACACATCGGAGGCCACTTTTCTAATAATACTGTCTTTGCCCTATGCTGTACCTAGTCCATCTGTTTTATCTTCTAGCCAAAGAACCCTTTTCTTTAAACAGAACCATAGTCAGTACTCTAATAGAGAAAGCAGATACAGTGCCATCTATTGTGAGGAGAGCAAGCAGACAGCAGAATCGGGGACCAACCTCGCTCTTCTCACCTTTGTGTGATGCTTGGGAGTCTGAGAACACAGTCTAAAAAGCAAGGCATTAAGGCTCACAGGCTCATTTGCCTTGCTCACAGTGAAACAGGGAATCTGTGCAAAGGAGTGGCCAAGCTCAGAAGCACAATCCCACAGGCAAACATGAACAGTCTTTCTCGAAGGTCACACGGTAACCTTCATAATCCTTCATTGAGGATACCAATATGTTCATCCGTTAATAAGAGTGTTAAAGGGAGTTGGAAGAGAGACAGCAGTTTGCTAACACAAGCTGACTATCCCTAATCTGACATTTGAAATGCTCCAAATTCTGAAACATTTTGGATACCACCATGGTACTGCAAGTGGAACATTCCATACCTGACCTCATATGAGAGGTTTCATTGAAAATGTCGCTTGCTATAAATATCATATAAAGTTACCCTCAGGCTGTGTGCATAAGATATATAGGAACATAAATCAACTTCATGTTTAGACGTGAGTCCCGTCTCTAAGATATCTTATGTATATATAGCACATTTTCCAAAATCTGGGGGTCGAAACTCAAAATAATTTTGGTCCCAGATATTTCATATAAAGGATAACTGACCTGTCACATAAATGGAAATAAAATCCCTCAGCACGAATAATCAGCTGCTAAAAGAGTGCAGCCTGACTCAAGGCTTTAATGCAATTCCTGTGCTCAACTCTGTCAACCTTGAACTCGCGAGAACTTCAAGGGATTCCCTCAAGTCAGGGTGGAAAGAATCGTCCTGAGCGACAAACCCCTCCTGCATGGCAGAGTATAGGTACCAGAGCAGTCCCAGAATGATGTCGGAGGTTAGCCATTGTACTAGAAGAATCAAATCCTAAAATAATCAGAAGAATTTTTTTTCAGGATCGTTCTTCATTTCATCTTTAATAAATGCAGGCAAGTGCCTTGGTCTGTTCTAGCCTCTGTAAAAAAAAACAGTATCATAAGTGGGATAGCTATGAATATCTGGAATTCTAATTCTCAACAGTTCTGAAGTCAGCTAAGAAGTCTGAAATCAAGCAACAGGAGATTCACTGTCTTGTAAGAGCTTCCTCTGGCTTGTAAATGGTGTTCCCTGATTGCTGCGTCCTCACTTGGTGAGAGGTCATGGGACATTCTGAGACCTGCTTATATGGACTAATTTCACTCCTGAAGACTTTACCCTCGTTGTCAGATCTCCTGTAGAAGACCCCATCTCCTTCTGCCATCCCCTTGGGGTTAGATCTGAACTCATGCATTTTGGAAAAACAGAAACACTCAGGCCACGGAGTTAGGTAACAATTTCTCCCTGGCTCTTCTGAGCTGCAGGCACCTGTCAGCTGCACATTTTCAAATACTGCTGTAAAATGCACTCCTTCCTCAACCTTCTATTATGACGAGGTTTCTTCTTCATGATGGAAATCTTGTGTAATTTTTTAAGCGATATGTTTCATTCCAAAGACAAGTGAGAAAATCAAAGAGGACCCACCCTGAGTCCACCAACAAGAGATCTGGATTCTGTTAGAGCACTCCTGTGTCTTTATACATACATTCTCGTTAGCTGCATAATGCATACTAAATCATAATGTACTTATATGAGGCCTTCTCTATATAAAAATTGAGATATAGATCGAATATGTCAGCCTAGTAATTAAAAATCTTGCCAAGACTATAATTTTATTTTTCCTTGAGACTTGAATAATTTAGATTTGTCTCTGTGTCTCCTCTCTCCAAAATAAATAAATAAATAGATAGATAGATAGAAAAATAAATAAATGATACTGATTACAAGATAGACAGTTTCTCTCATGAAAAGTAAAGACAAATCCCAGAGAGGAATCAGTCCAGGCTCCTTCATGGACATCCAGCTCATATTCCCCACGCCTCATTCCTCAGAATCCAAGATGGCTGCATCCATCTTTCAGGCGGCAAAATAGTGATGAGAGAAAGAAAGCAGAGGAGAGTATTAGTTGTATTCCAGAATGTTTTCAAAAGTCTGTTGTGCATCTTTCAGACTGACCCTGAGGATGAAGCTGACTCCTGGACAGAGAAAGGCCCTGTCCCCGTTGCACGAAGCAGGGCATTCTTGTGAGTGCAACCGAAGATGATATAAGGAGCTGAAACTCCCAAGGACTCATAAACCGGGAGCACAGCGTCCTGGACCACAGGGCTGACAGATAAAGTGTGACCGCCCCAGTCAGCAATATCGCCAGAGATCTAGGAAACACCCAGAAGAGACAGGGAGGAGTGGCAAGGTCTCCTATCCCCCTTCAGAAATATGGCCCCATGATCATGGGCTACTAAAACCAAGGGAGGAATGCAGCTTAGAAAGAGAATAGTAACATCACCGATGACAAATTCAGATCAGCTGCTGGAATACACACTCTAGGGTAGCAAGGCCCTTAAAAAATCAGGACAGCTCTCATAAGAGTGTCAGGGACGTGGCGGAGAGAGGCTATCAGGGAGACAAGCTGGAAACCACTGCAAAAGCCTGAGCTAAGGCTACTCTCGTGTTTCTTTAAAGACACGAAGCAGGGAACCATGCTTGACCACATTCCGTCTGTTCCACCCGGTCCTTCCTGCTCCTGGGTAGTGCAGGAACATATCCTGAAAACATTTGCTCCATTTGTTTTCCTAGATTTGAGACAACGTGTTCGGGGCCTTCTGTCTTTCCCTGAATGGGTCTGGTCAGATGTAGGAGTGGGTCCATGCGTGCTGATGCCTGGAGCCTGCAGATGACACCATCTAACCAAAGGCCCGTGAGTAAACTGACATTTGGGGCAAGAGGGTTTTTGCTCAACAGTCGTGAGTTTCCTACAGGCCTCTTTGAGTCATCAACCAACTCCATTCCACCTTCTCAACTTTCTTATTAATTCCAGGAAACCCTGGTAACAACGGGGCCAATGTCGAGCTCCTTGTTTTGATTTCTCACCTCTAGTTGCGTAAGGCTCCAGTTACGCCTGAATAATGGCAGTGAGTCTCACCCTCCCTACGACAGGGAGAAACATTTTTATAAAAATATCTCCAGCCTCCTCACGTTTTCATGAAAGTGCCTCGCTCCAGTCCCAGGGCTTACATAAGCCCTGTTGCTATCTGATATTAGATCATTGCATTCCACATGACTGACTTCAAAGGGAGCATGAACGATTCATGATTTGGTACTTTCCTACACATCTCAAGAAAAATAATTCCTCTGCAACGTGAATAACTGACCTCGATGCAACGCTTTGCTGCGTTGTTCTTAGTTAAATTATCCTTTGAGAAGAAGCGTTTGATGTAGTCATTCCTACAAGCAAATATGACTGTGCACAGTGTATGTGCTTGTCATTACAACTATATTACAATGTGTGTCATATAAGGGTATAATAATCTCACGAGTGCATAAAATCATATGTAATGAAACAGAATCCCAAGTCACCCTTTAGGTGTGAACTCTGGGAACAGCTGAGGGAAGGAGAGACAACCACGAAGCAGAAAAGGTGTTGAGCCCAGGTGAGTGTCTTTTCTAGGTGTGTGGCAGCAAACAGTCCTGACCCCCAACAATGGCCGCTACCTTTGAACCAAGTGCTTCTCTTCGAGACTGACTTTACAAAGTTGGTATCCTTTCATCACTGTGGAAAACAACCTGGGATAGGATGCGTGGGTTTGCAGCTAACTTAGGGGAAGAGATACAAGCAGGGGGTGGAGGTGGGGGGATTGTAAATATGATTTTGGGGAAAAAAAAAAGAGCAAGAAAATAATCTTGAAAATCTTGGAAAGTTCCTAGCTGGTACCACATAGTTAAAAAAAAAAATCTGCATTTCTGCTCTCCACTTTCATCAGAGGAGGCTATTTGTGCAGCGGATGGCCCCTAACAAAGAAACTCACAGCTGGTCACAGTGCGGAGAATAAGTACCTGTGTGGTGCTCGACCACAAAGGGAACATTTCTATCGCAGCCCCACCCCTCAAGACTTGGGGACCGTTTCAGAAAAGGGGACGGAGAGATTTTAAGAGACAGAGGTCATGGAGGACTAGAGAGGAAGTGTCTTCTGGGCATGGCAGGGCAGCCGCACCCATGAACTCACGGCAGCTGTGACAACTGCACAAGATCAAGGAAGCTGACTCTCCAGCGTAGAAGTCAGAAGGTTCCATGAGCCCCCATACCTAGCCGAGGAGCTAGAGACAGTTGGTGGTCTCTGGGGTGGGCAGAGAGGTTTTCTTTAAGAGTGTGGCCCCTCCTAGGTTCACTGTATTCCAGTTGATGGCCCCACACCCATAAGTATATATGGGGAGCACAAATGGACTCAGTGAGTTATAAAAGAAAGAAAGAGGTCTGAGAGGAGCTAGGGGAAGGGTGAGACTGAATCTGATCAGAATATGTTGCATGTATGTAAGAAATTCTCTAAGAATTAATAAAAACATATTTCAAAAATCAAAATCTGTCTCTAAAAATAGCCTTGAAGTTTATACTCCTTAAACAGTGGTTTGACATCCATACCAGTGAGAAAATGGACTTACCTGCTGAATTTTTTCTTTCGATTTTTTTTTTTCATTTTACATGCTAGGGATTTAAGGTTCAGAAGGGCTAAAGCACAGACTCATCTGTTCTGATGTGCTGTCTTTGCTCATCTGCTCGAGCGGCAACAAGAGTCTCTAAGAGTTTGCGTGGACATGTGATGGGTCACGATGCTCTTTACACTGTTTGCTGTCCTGGTCTAGCCCTCCCGTGCCGCAGCTTCTCCTTCCCTAGACCTTCTCAGCTGCCTGGCTTGGTTTGGGGAAGGGACTCACCTCACTCAATTTCAACTAAAACCGAGTCTCCTGGAGGAGGGATGCTCTATTTTCATCTCGATTTTTAGTGAATTTCAAGAAGCAAGTAGGGTTGACAATTACCATGGCCAATCCCAGATGAGGCAACAAAACATCTTTAACTTCAAGGTGAAGCTCCAGTCTAGGTGAGCGCTTAAGATACCGTAAGCTATAAAGGAAACAAAGTCTAGACCTGAGATTTTTGTCTGCTTTCTTGTTTCAGATTCCCAGGTATCTCTCTACCCTGCCTCATAGACTACTTACGGTGAGGTTTATAGGAACACATACTTGATGGAAAAACCAAGCACCTCACCACTGCATCAAATGTGCCTGCTGTAGCTCTGCCTCTAGATTTGTTTCTCTTTGTGTGACTTCCTCCTTTGCGTCTGTAATGGATGCCTTTGAACTTTAAGAAAGATGCTTCAGGGGAGACTATGACAAGCTTAAAGATATCTGGAAAGTTTGTACAGAATCCCTTTTGGTATCTTATTCAGCTTTAAGTTTCTCTTCACACAGGGCAATCTTTTATTGCCTATTAGGTAAAAAGACAAATGAATACATTTAGCCTTAATAGCACTCCTTTTCAACTGGACTGTCTCTGCTATTCCTCTTCTTCTTTTTGTTTCCCCATCAGAATGAAACATTCAACCGCTTATCCAGAAATAAATATGGTGCTGTTTCATTTGCAAGGCACTAAGAGACATACTGGCAATGATGGAATGAAGCCAGTCGTACCTGTGGCTTATGGAGTTACGCTGATCTGCCTGGAGACCCACTTTAAATGAAAATTAAAGCTAAATGTCCAAAGTTAATCCTGAGAAAAACTAAGACCAAAAATATATAATTTCCCCACCCGCCTACCTTGTGTGTGCAGCTTGAACAAAGATGAAATACTTATCCTATGTGAACAAACAGCTGATATTCTGAGATAATACAAGAGAATGTCAATCTAGAGTTGAAACTTAAAGACACGTAAAGAAGAAATAGATACATAAGAGAACAAAGTCCAAAGCCTAGCCTGTCTGACCTGAGGATGCAGGTGACTGGACAATAGCTACCTGTAAGCAGATGCTGCAGCCTCTGAGAGGAGCTCCCACTGCCCTTTGTGGGCAGACAGCCATCAGTGTAGACCACAAATACCAGTTCCTGTGATGTTCCATGCCCTAGCTTGTGTGTTTTGTGTTAGGCAAAGTTCACAGAAGTTGCCTGGACCATCAAACTCAAGAATTACACTTCTCAGAAAGTCAAACACGTTTCCTGCCTGTTCTCTTTTCACTTCGCCCTCTCAAACCAGGGAGCACAGTCTTTCTTCCTCGATTCCCTCAAAGAACTGGATAATATGCCACCAGGTAGCAACCTGAAATTAAATACTCGCTGTGCCTAACTTTTTTCAATGCTTTTGATCACCACAACTAACAGGGATTTTTCACAGGCTAACGTGTCTCATCAGAATTCCAGAAGTCTCTTCTTGTCCTCACACTGTGTCCTTCCCTGTCTCCTCTGCGTCTCTCACACAGAGGACCTCAGCTGTCTCTTGAGTTCACTGGGGGGTTTTTTTCTAGTTCAATCTTCTGAGTATCCAAATGACACATCAAATGTTCTCTGTCAGCACATTTTATCCAAACAAAAGGATATCTCAGAATCCTCATGCTCAAGCCTGAGAATAAGTCATGCCTTTCCCTTGTCACCGAAGGGGTTGAAGTGAGTTGTAATAACATTCTTTTCCCTTTTCGATCATAAATGTTTGGTCATCCATCCACTTTAGAAATTCAAAATAAGACTAGAATGCAAGAGATGTAAAATGAAAACATATGTGCACATAAAAGTATATATATATATATATATATATATATATATATGTACATATGTGTGTATGTATGCACATGCGTATTATATACACATATATCCATGCATAGAGTATATATGCATGTTTTTTACGTGTATGTGTTATACAAACACATCTTTAGCTCATAAGACAGGGTCATGATTACCTGACTCTATGGTGTGTTTCTTAGGTCAGAAGAGGACTAGACTAATAACCCTAAATCTTCACATCGATGGGTAAAGACACATTGTCCTATTTTACCTGTAGCCGGAACCTTAGCTCTAAAGCAAAAGTTGGTCTATGGGTGACCACCAAGAAGGCCGCTGGTGTTAAATAGATGTAAGATGGCTCTGAGTTTGGAGCCAGATCAACACTTGCTTTTAAATAGGAGAGTTGGAAAAACATAACTAACTTAAAATAAAGTGGAATCCCAGCGACGGCTTGCCGTCTCCGTTTGCTGACCCTCCACAGAACACTCTGGGATTTGCTCACATCACGGCAACAAGCGACGGATGTGAATCGCCTGTGGCGGGGGGACACCTCCCACTGGGGATGCACGCTTTCGAAAATGATTCTCTTTTCATCGTAAGTCAAGTTTTAAATACAGATATTTCAAAACTGTGATAAAGGTAAATTCCTGATAAATGTGTGTGGCTATACATTTTGGATGCATAATGCAAATCGATACATTTGCAAATTAATTTAGCAGGAGCCAGTTAAGAAAAGTGAGTGATAAGCTGGTAATTTTATTTACTAAAGCTAATTTGAGCAGATACTAATGAATTCATTATGAGATGAATCAACTTCTATTCAACAAGCTTACAGAGTATTTAGGGCCCGTGATTACCACGGTAAACCGGGGGGAGAGCAGCACCCCCAGAGAAGTGGCACGTCAAGTGAAACGAGGAGCTGTGTGTAGTGAGCGTTTTTTTCCCTAACAAACTTCCTGCGTTAATACGATAAACTTTTATATTTGCTTTGGATTTTAGCTGTTCTTAAGAATGAAATTTGAACATTCGGGCACTGAGAACAGAAATTAAATTATTGCAACCCTGTCAACTCAGGAAGCTTTAAGTACTGGGTTATGCAACGAATCAATCCAACTTCCTTCTTACGAGGGTTTTAACAACTGTGAAAGAAAGATAAGCTATCAGCCCTGGGATGATTTTAATGTGGAGGCGAAATGCATCCGAAAAGTAGTCCACTGTGATAATTACAAAGCTAAAATGGAGACAATGAAAAACCAGCGAAAACAAAGAGGTAAATGGTAAGCTTGATGATAAGAAGGGTGTTCTGCAGCGGTTGCTGACAGCACTCTGCATCAAACAATGGGCCATCAAGATAGCCCAAAATAGGATATTCTCTTCAAAAATCCCTCTGAGAAAAATCAACTCAAAGAGAAAAAGTTATATGTATAAATATTCATTGCGGTAATAAAGCAAAAAACAAAATAAAGTAAAAGGAAACAATCTAAATGCCAGCTAGAAGATTGGCTAAATTATGCATCTTCGATTTATTGAACTGTTACGAGGAAGGTTACAAAATAAGCAAAGATTTCCTCACAGCTAGCAAGAAATTGTGGCAGCCGAAGGCGAACTGGGAATGTCAACTCCACAGTGGTTCTTTCCCACCCTACTGTTTTAACTGTTACAGACGATTAATGGAAAAGCAATCTACAAGAGAAAAGATAAAGGGATCTGTTATCAAGTAAAAAGGTGGTCGTGGGATCTGGCACACTTGAGGCTCAGGCCTCTTCAGAGCTGTGGTGTTACCTGCCTGTTGTGTGTTGGGAAACATCTGCTAGTAAATTAGATACTGTTTTAAGGAAGAAATAAAAGAAGTAGATGCATGTTAGAGGAAGAAGAGGAAAGTCGCCTTGTCTAAACTGTAACATAAGGGACAACATGAGCTAAGCAGAATTGTACACTGTTGAGAATGAAGCTCCCTCCCACCTGCCCCCAAATATATTCAGGATCTAATTTCCACCACCTGTGACCTTATTTGGCCTTATTTGGAAGATGAACCTTTGCATAAGTTATCAAGTTATGATTGGGTCATATTGGGAGTAGAGATTAGCCTAATGAGAAGACAATAAATTCCCAGGAAGAACACTACGGGACATTGGATGGGAACACTAGAGAGAATACCCATGAGCCAAGGGATATTGAGGATTCCTGGAAGCCCCAGATGTGAGAAAGAAGCAAGAGAGGATCCTCCCTAGAACCTTCCGAGGAAGCGAGGTCCTGCCAAACCTTGGCTTCAGAATTCAGAGCTCTAAAAATGTGAGAGTACTTTCTGTTGCTTAAAGCCAACACTCGCTGGTACTATTAATACAGCAGTCCCAAGAAACAAGCGAACACAGATGTAAGCAAAACGATTCATTATAGTTAGTCTCCATTTTTGACCTGACTGGATTTAGAATCACCATGGAAATGTCCCTCTAGGGATGTTTATGAGGGTATTTGCAGAAAAGTCCAGTTGATGAGGGATGACCCATACCATGGTCTAGAGCTTGGCCTGATCAGAAAAGAAAATTTGAGCTGAGCACCAGTATTCACCTGTCTTGTTCCCTGAGGACAGATACAGTACCATCAGCTGTCTCCTGATGTCCCCGCCATGATGGTCGGTATCCTATATCCCCTCAAAGTGTAAATCTAACCTTCTTTGAGCTTCTTCCTGACAGCTGTTTGGTCACAACAAAGAGAAAAGTAGAGATGATTATTAATTACACTTATTGATACTTTCAAGGTAAAAGTTCCAAATGGTATCATCAACATATTATACACATAGTCCATGAGAAATACTTCATGGTATCATCATGTTATACACAAAGTCCATGAGAAATACTTTACAAGCTAAGGGGCAGGAGCTGGAACCACTCGCAGCCCTGTTGGCCAGGTGGTTGCTGACTGTAACTTAAAAACACTTGGTGCCCGATACTGACACCACTGCCCACTGGTGCCTGGAAGAACTGCAGCCATGCTATGCTTGCTTCTGGCTTTGGAAAATGATAATAAGGATTGCCTCATTGGGCTATTGTGTGAACTACATAGCTAATAAATGTAAAGTAATTACAACAGTAGCTATCGCATTATAAGGCTTCAATAAATGTTAGCTATAATTATCATGTCTGACTAAACATTTTGGTTCCATTCCCATTTTAGAATCATGAAAATTTCATGGGTATATTTTTAGGATTCATATATCAATTTGTAAATTGCTTATATTCCAGCATATCAACACTTCTCTTTTCCTAACTGCAACTAATTCCTAGCCAAATTAACTTTATTTAAATTAACCTCAGTAGCCCCAGTACTAGAACCAGGAAAGTGGGGGAGGAGAGTAGACAGGAAAAGGGAATAAAAATAAAATATGATTGCTGATTTGGGTTGCTATGCAATCTGAATCCCATGAAACTATGTCTAGGAAGATCAGAGAGGATTTCGAAAGGGACTGCTCAGGCACGCAGCAGCCTCCACGCTGGTGTAACAAATGGCAACATGCTTTGATTCCACTCAAGCTGATCAACAATCGAGAATATCTCAGAAGTCTTAGTTGCATGTGGTCTGTACCTCTGTATTCTCTGTGAAACTCACCATTGGACCACACATCTGAGTAGTATCAGGCAATTTCTAGAAAGCATCACTTGGGTGACTAGTGAGCTACTTGCAGGGTGATGTGGGCAAATAACTTGCAGATCTACTCAAATGCCAGGTCGGACAGTCTGCGTGGTCTCGCCAGCACCTAACGGTTGTCATCGTCCTGTTCTTGGACACATATCAGATGTCCCGTAAATACTTACTGTCCCCAGAACCATCTTATCCATCTTTCCGCTAACTATGTATGTGACTCCAAAGGCCTCCTTCTTTGATCTTGGCTCATAGTACAATACAAGATGAGGCCTCTGGCTAGGAAAAGGCAGGAAGTGAACAGCTCTCACAGTGGGGAATGCAACTCTATTCAGTGTCAAAGATTTTTGAAAGAATCGCTCATATTTCTGAAGGCTAAATCCAAAATCCACTCCTGTTGAGAAACTAATTAGCTATTTAAATGTCTTCGACTAATCTTCAAGGCTTTCTTCTACAAATTAAGCATAAAATAAGATTCCCCGATAACCAGTATACTCTGCAATTTAAAAGAGAAGGTACGTGCAGTAGTACCCAAATATAGTATTCAAATGGAATCCAGTCTCATGGACCAACTCAGGCTCATGACATCCTTAAAATAAATGCCTAAGAGAAACCAGCATGACAGGTGGGTTCCTGCACTGTCAACATAACCAAGAAAAGGGTCTTTGTAGGCGAGAGGGGGAAACGGAAACAGAAACCGCGGAAGGTATCGGTGCTGACATGTTGCTGGCACCTGAAAGAAACACCTTTTATTGAATGCCAGCTTAGGAGGAAGAAAAGGAAGGAAGCAGAAAAGAAAGAGCTGAATGGGTCCAAGGGAAAAGATCAATAACTCCCTCGGATATGCTTTTTGGCAAATTAGCCAAGGAAAGGCTGAAGTCTTTACTGTCTGACCATCTAAGGCTCGCTCGCTCCAGATAGAAATGGCGCTGCCAGACAATGGGTTTAGTGAACAGAGATGATTACTTTGGGACTGTGTATTAAAAGGGAGATTACAAATGAACAGGTTGTCATCGGACAGAGTACCTGGGTCTCAGCGTTGTGATTTGACAACTGGTTTACGGTTCCTGCGCAAAGCCTTCCAGTTAATGGAGGCACGAGGAGCCCTAAGCCTAGGTTGTGTGCTCCACAGCCAGACTGAGCAGAGTAGCAGCAAAATTAACCGTCTATAGCTGGACTTAAGGAATGAGACACAATTGATAAGCATGTTGTCCAACAAGTGGACACCCGGACTGTCCGACATCATTGACAGCTGAAGGACATTTAACATTCCCTCGAAACCCACTGATGTGCTGTCATTGACTCTCTTTGATCTAGACTCTACATACTTGGTGCCATGGGTAACAGGGTGCATGACTTGAGTCAAATTGTGTCACCCTGCTGGAAAGTCCCTAGGCTCACTTCCCCTGCAGCCCAGAGGGGACAGCACTGTCCACCCAGGGGTTTTACACATCTTCTTCTCATCTAGTCAGAAAGATAAACATTTCTACCTGGAGTTTTCATTATGGATTCAGCAGGGACAGGTGAGCATCATTGCTATTCATTAGGATGCAAATGCAATGGAAGAAAAACAGCACAGCCGTGCTCGCGCCTCTGAAGCGGTGGCATCCAATCGTTTGACAAAGGGCAGAACCAAGCACCACCACCAAGTTCCAGTTTGCTTCCAAATGCGGAAATGCAGTCGGTCGTGGCCGGCCATTTTCATTAGTTCAATTTTCATTGTTTCCCATTTTGTATGACAACTCTTTTGATTAACTCGGAAATGTAAGCTCTCCTCTCTGCCATTTCAGCCTCCATTTCTCCCCCACTCCCACCCCTTCGCCACCAGGTAGTTTCAATATGGAATCACGATAGATGCACCTTTGTCCTTACGGCTTTAATCAAGTGGTTCTAAGTCTATGGTCACCATATGAAGAATTTAGCAGAATTTGCAATACGAATAGAGTCACTATTCGGGGCTGGGCTATAGCCCCAGTTGGTGGAATGTTGGCCCAGCATTCATGAAACTGGGTTCAATCCTTAGCAGTTCACAAACTGGGTATGCTGTCTCTGTCACCCCAGGATTCGGGTAGAGGAGGCAAGAGAACCTGAGGTTCAAGGTTCCCCTCATCTGTACCAAGAACGGCCATATGAGACTTGCTGTGTGTGAGCACGGGAGAGGTAGCCATTTAGCATTTAGCACCTTGGCCTTTCTGACTCTATTTTGAAGCATTTAACATTTTTCACAGTGGCCAGGAGTTGCAGGCCACAGGTTTGGGTTTACGGCTTGTTTCAGTGAAGCCTAAGCAGTATGCTCGATTCACTGTCTTAGCACTTACCCACGTGCCTCATATGAGCAGGCAGGAATCTGCAGGGGCCCGTGAAGTACACTGATATTCATATCGCACATTAGAACACAGCTACATGGGATGGGGGAGAGAGGTGGCTATCCAGAATCAGCTGACTGACCAGAGACAGGCCCAGAAGTAGTCACTGGTGTGTCTGATATTTATGCCACCCACTGCTTAGAAAAAGCAGGACTCTGCCACCTATTTGGCACCCTGTAACTCTTAAGGACTCAACTTCCAAAGGAAACTACCGTTGGAATTTAGTTTCTGTAACACAGAATGTATAGTTACAAATAACTTAATCATATCATTATGTTTTCCACGGTTATGTGTACTCAGTTGTATTTAAGGAAAAGTGATCAGACTCATCTGTGTGTGTGTGTGTGTGTGTGTGTGTTCACTTATGAGAATTTCAAGTCAGTACATTCCACAAGTTACTAGTAAGTATCATGACAGTTCTGACACATTTGATGCAAATGGGTAGAATAATGATAAATAGTTTCAAAAATACATAGTAAGAAGAGGATGATCACAGTATGGATGGCCTAAGTCAGCAAGTGAAACATGAGGGCAAGATGGGAAAGCTCAGAGCACAGACATCAGGTGGAACAAGCTCTATTGCCACCCTAAGGTAACTAAAGTCCAAGGGTGGTGATGGTGGTGATGTTACAGATGTTCTGTCCCTCCCTCCTTCCTTCCCTCTGTCTACCCGGTCTTCCTTCCCTCCCTCCCTCTCTCCTCTCTGCTTTCTTCTCTCTCCTTCTGCATGCTAAGCTAGTTCTCTCCCACTGAGCTACATCTCTGGCCTTGAGGGTACAGATGCTAACAATGGAAAATGCTTTGAAAGCTCTTTTCTGATCGTGACTTACAGAACTCAAACATTGTCTTTTCTGGTGATGAATGGTTCATAGTAAAAGAAGTTAACCAATAATAATAATAATAATAATAATTGCCCATTTCTGGTAGTCTTTTTAAATGGTGACGGCATTTATAGGAAAAAAGGAGAGAAGGAAAAAGTCTTTCCTCTGGGCTACAGCCAAGGACAACAGCAAAGGAGATGTTCTTCAGAGATCAAAACTACGAGCGGCTGTTCCAGGCTTGTGACTACACCCCAGTGACACGTGATGTATGGGTGGAAGACTGAACACAGAGGCCAACTGAACTTCTCAGGGTTGGCTCAGTGCAGGGGTCCTTTGTTTTTCATTTATGGGGGCTCTGTGTGCTTTGAAGTTTCTGCCAGCGGTGAAAAGCAAAGCTAGCCCCAGACTTTTTACTCTGGCTGAGAGTTGAGATTTCTCTAAGGCAGCTCCATATATGGACTGCAGGAGGAGGTTTGGTAGAGCACACAGCAAGAATAAATAAAGAAAAAAGAAAATAATGTCTGAATAAAGACAGACATGGGACCCCGAAACCTACACAGCCGTCATCACTGCACTTGTAGAAGGTTCTGGAAGGGGTTAAAATACCAAAGCACCAGTAAGTTCGTGTGTTTTCAACCCCCAAGTACTTGGCACAGGCTCGTGATCCTGTAGAGACAATCTCTCCAGGACTTGTTCTTCCACATTCCATGTTATTTGTGGCAAACCCCTAGACCAACTGTAGGGCTCCGAGCTTATGTTCCTGAAGGAAACATCTGTTCTTCAGTCAGGGAGCACATGCCAAAACTCTGAGATTATCCAGCACAGGGCTTTTCCAAAGGTTGTGAGTGCATCGCACAGCCTGGAGCTCAGACCTTGAGGATTTCCTGCAGCTACCTAGTGCGGGAGAAATGCTCGGCTGGTAACCAGGATGTGCCCACCTGTGACCCCTGAGGACACAGCAAAATGTCTTTACGTACTCACGTGGCAAGAGTGTCCAGGCTTTGCTAGTGACCCGAGCATCCTAAGCAAATGTCCCTGGCGTCCCCTGAACATCACAGTTGGTGCTATCTACATACGAGATTTTGGTCTACGGAACAAAAATGTACTTTGAAATTGTCTCGGTAATGAATAGATGCAGGTCTTTCCTTGTCCCTATGCCCTCAACAATGCAGTAAAAAATTTAAAGCAGCATTGCCATTTTATTGGTCAGTATAAGTGAGCTAGAAAGGCTTCAAGCAGAACAGAAGATGTGTATAGGTTATGTTCAAATCCTTCAAATATCTATGGATTCTGGAATCTTCCATGTATATGGGAACCAGTCTCCTCCCTCCCCCATGAACAAAGCGATGACTATATCATTTATTTCATGTTTTTTTTTATGTTCTTTCATATTATTCTACAAAACAGTTGAGAAATGAATATTAATCATTCAACAACAAAAAAACTGTCAGAAAACAGGAAATACGAACATTTCTCAATTCTTTATGAATCTAGCATTATTCAGATAGTAAACATAGGGGAAGCCCTTCAAGAAAAACATGATAGATAAAAAAAGATTATTTGTGAAACCACAAAAATCATCAGTAAGATATTAAAAGAGATGCCTACATTGTCTAGGTGTGGTTAGGCCACTATTAAATATTAGTCGGTATAATTTACATGAAAAGTAAAGACTCACATAAGCAGTCCAATAGATGAAGATGTTGCACTTGAAAAACTCAACTCCAGATCATAATAAAAGTTTCCTATGAACTAAGAATAGAAAAACACGTCATCCAGACGTAAGGCGTCTATTGGAAACATTAGTTGAAACAGATCAAACAGTGAAGAATGCTCTCCTTGAAGACGGAAGTGGGGGATGTCTGCTCTTACCTCTGACCACTATCACTCCCCAATTGTGGAGAAGCCTTGGTGTGTTGCAACAAGGCAAGAAAAAGAAATTAATGGCGAAAAATCCCAATGTAAGCACTGCGTTTTCTGAAGATACCACGATCTGTGCAGGAAAGTCTATGGGCTCTACTTAAAGAGCTACAAACACTGATGAGCAAATTTAACAAAGCCATAACACAAGGGCTTTATGGAAGGCAGGGAATGTTCCTCCCCAATATGGCACATCAGCATCCTGAGTATTTTCAGGGAATCAGAGAAATCACAGGTGCAGAGATGCCTCTGTTCTTTTCATCTTTCTCTGCTTTTCTTTCTCCCCTAAGACATGTACACAAGAGAACTGCTTGACTTACCTCCCATGTGAAGTCCTAAAGCCCTCATTCCAGAGGTGTTCTTCCTACATCCGGGGTCAAGAAGACGCTAAACAAATAGGCATCGCTAAGAGGTCATCTGCTGTTGCTTCCCACCAAAGCTCAGCACCATACGCAAACAATAAATTACTTAGAAATTCAAAAACGATAAAGTTCACACCATCACAAACGCAAAATATGTACTCAGGAATAGTTTTGTCTCTGGTTTTTTAAAGACAGAGCCTCACACTGTACCTCAGGCTGACATGGAACCATGAAATGCACTACGCAGCCCAGATAGGCCATAAACTCATGGCAATCTTTGTACCTAAGCCTCCTGAGTGCTGGGGTCATAAGTTTGAATCAGCATGTCCAAGGTGTGAATGATTTATATGATGAAAAATATACAACATTGCTAAATGAGCTGATGTCCCTATAAGCTATTACCTACGTGCGTTATCTGCCTATCATCTGTCGGTGTACGCATGCGCCTACCTACCTATTCATTTCAATTTTGCCTGGTGGGTGTGGAGACTGCTTTTCCATTCTTTTGGTGACTTAGTGATATATTTTAAAGAGCAAAATTTCATTTAATTATTTGATTTTTCCTTAATGAAGTAATATTTTTTTATGTTACAAGAAGTCTTTGCCTATTTTAAGGTCATGAAGATTTCCCTCTTGAATATTTTTCTAGAAATTTTGTGACTTTTAACTTTTATGTGGAGTTCTTTAATGTATTTCAAATGTTGAGGGTGTGTAGTGTAGGGTAGGAATTGAATTCATTTATTTTTAATGTCCAATTCTTGTAGCCTTGGAAAACCTCCCCTTCCTTATTGAAGTGTCTTAGTGCCTTGATTAGACATCAATTGGACATATGAGTTTGCACTTAATTCTAGAATCTTCTCTTTTCTTATCCTGCACGTCGATCCTTGAACTAAGCCGCCTCAATTTCTGTAGGTTTTATACAGTAATTCCTGGTACCAGGTGGTAAAAAGCCTCCAATGTTGTTTTATTTCTTTCAAAATTGTTTTGGCTATGCTGTAGATTGTTTGCATATCACATACATTTTAAAAAAGCATGTTAATTTTTATAGAGAATCTTCAGGATTTTACCCTTACATGCCTTGAAGCTGATATAATTTCAGAAGACATTTTCTTTCTTTTTTTTTTTTTTTCGTTTTTTGAGACAGTGTTTCTCTGTTGTAACTCTGACTGTCGTGGAACTCACTCTGTAGACCAGGCTGGTCTTGAACTCACAGAGATGCACCTGCATCTGCCTCCTGAGTGATAGGATTAAAGGCATGTGCCACCACTGCTCAGCTTAGAAGATATTTTCTTAACATTGAGTCTTTCCTATCAGGCACACTATGCGATGCTGTATTTATTTCTGTGGAGAGATGACAGATAAGTATGTAATAGATACCAGCAGGTGTTAGATAAATAAAGGATATTGGTGGACGGATAGATGATAGATAGATAGATAGATAGATAGATAGATAGATAGATAGATAGATAGATAGAAGATCGATAGATAGATAGATAGATATAGATAGATATTAGATAATTGATAGATGATAGATATAGATAGATGATTGATAGGTGATAAATAGTATATGTTTTGGTGAGGTTATATCTCTTTTTCATGTCTCCCATAGTTCTCATTTTTCAGGTCTGTGTTACAGGGTCAATGATATAAATGATCAGTAAACGCAGCACCAACCAGGTACCAACTATCTTGGGCTATCTTTTGCACGCTTTACAATTCATTGCCTACCATTGCCCACTGTGTTTAGCTTAACATCCGTCCTTGTGACAATTAAGCAAATTCTTTTAGAACGTGCAAACAGACCCCAAGCTTTTACCAACCAACATGGGAAGAATACCTTCAGATAACATGTAAGCCTTGTAGCAGAAATGGCCCCGCTTTGCTATACTCCAACCTGCCTAGCTGATATTTCTACCGATGTATTTTTAAAAATCACCTTTATTTGTGACTTTCTTCCTATGCCACTATAAAGACATCAGGGTACTGCCACCATGTTGGAACAACTAAATGGGAACATCTGAGTCTATGTTCCCAGCCATGCGTACTCATATTTGGCTCCAGAAAAAAAAGACTCTCTTATTCTGTTTGCGATAAGAGCTGTGTTTTCGCATTGCATTGAGAGGAGACTGGGCCTTTGTGGTTGGAGTCAAGTAATTTTCACATCAAGAGTAACCACTTCTTAGGGCTGGAGCTGGAGACAGTGACCTGGTCTCTTGGCTTCAACTTGTTTTGGGTGATTAAATTCTCTACTTTTCTGAAAATGTTCAGACTGGGCTTCAGGCAACAGGCAACTGTGGACTCTCCTCAGTATTCAGGGGACTACTCAAATAGAAAAGCCAGGCTTGATTTAAGTTTTAGATGGGATGAACACCAGAGCTAGCTTGACAGCCCAGCATCATATGAGGCCCAGAAAAGGTCGAAGAAACCTCATAAAGTGTGAAAAATATATCCACAGCCCAGAGAAACAAGGCCATAACAGAGTCTCTCCTAAACAGAAATGAGCTAAATTTTCACTTGGTGAGACACCTACGTGGACACAAATTCTCTCCATGATCAGCCTGACACAAAGGCGTAAGTCACAGATACAACTTCAGGGCAGCTACCCAGGCGACTTTGTGCAGCTCTCGTGTGAAAACAGGGCCCTCACAGAGCCTAGAGATTCAGAACTTAAAAAAGAAATCGAGCATGTGAGAAAGAAACATGCGATTGTGGTGTCAATGGGGTGTGCAGTTTTGGGGGAGTTGTTCCCAATTCTTTGAAAAGGTATATGGAGTTTCTGCCCCTATTTGTCTTCTAAAATGAAGTTGACCTCTTTTTTCCCCCAACATTAATATGATATCACTACCTCAATGAAAAACAAAACAAAAGAACCATTGTTGATTTTGAAAATGCCTAAATCATGCACAAATAAAGGGAAATGACAGGAAGGGAGGAGCCTTTGTTTCAGCCTGCCCTTGTGTGTTCAGAGAAAATCCATCTCATTACACTCACGGGTCCTAATTTAAAGAGCAACAGACACGGTGGGAGTCCGCCGACTGTTGATACTCTTGCTGTCTGATTGGCAGGAGACTTTTCCTAACCAGGGAGAAGAACAGGTGCTCCTGAGGTCACTGAAATTGGCCTCTGAAAAGGTGACTGAGGTCTCTGCTCTTCCTCAAGGCCCTGGGGAGTATATGCCTGCGATTAGCTTAACTGGACACTGAGGATTTTTTTTTTTTATTTTGGGGGGAGGTGCTCCTTGCAGAGCTTAGACACAGGACACACACACACACATCACACACATAGCACACACACACCATACACACACACACTCACATACACACACCACACAGCGTACTCCATCACACACACACATACACCGTCACACACACAAAATATACACACACGTACCACACACACCCTTACAAACACACCATACACACTCACATACACATACACACACACACATCATATACAAACACACACACACACACACACACACACACACACACCACATACATACATCACACACACACACACACACACACACACACACCTCAGTGAAGCATTCACTCCCACAAGAACAGGGAAAACTAGAAACCAGTCCTGCTTCTTTTCACTTCCAGTAGACTTCTGGTTCACTTGATCTGTGTTGCTTTTTCTCTGAATTCTTTTTCTTTTAGGTCTATTAGGTCTCAACGAGTGAAAACACAAGGCTGTTCTGTCTCCCCAGCAACACAAATCAACCCTCTAAATGACTTCTTCAAAAGACAAAGGAGGAAAAGAAGCCAGCGTGGGGAATGCATTTGGAACAGTACTGCTGGATCTCAATGGGCCTTCCAGTCAAACGGTCCGCACAAAACTCGTGCGTTTGCCCACAGCTGACGGGGACCCACCGGAGTAAAAAGACAGGGATTCCTAACTCTGCTGTGAATGCTACACACAAACACCTTGGCCCTAATGACTTAACCCTACCCCCACTACAGTTTTAAAGACACTAATTCGGCTGTGATGCGGGACTCTGGCTCAGTGGATTTGTACGAGAGTTTTATTGGGTGGCTCCTGAGAAGACCATTAGTAGATGAGACGTCATTATTCTTTTTTCAAACACTGAACGGACCAAGAAAAGGTGGATATGATCTCATATTACAAGGGAAGGTCAACCACTCACAGTATTCATATTTCAGCTTTATTGAGGTCTAATTGGCAAATAAAGATTGTACATATTCAAGGTGTACAATGTGATGTTTTCATGTATGTAAACATCGGGAGTGATTAGGACAATCAAGCTAATTACATCTGTCACCACACAGGGTACACTGTGTGTGTGGTAAGCACAATGAAGATCTCTCTTAGCAGATCTCAACGGTGGGAGATAGTCCTACAGACTGTAGTTCACGCGCTGTACTTCAGAGCCCCAGAATTTACGCAGCTTTGGAGCTGAAACTTTGGATCAGACCATCAGCCCCTCTTCTCCTTTGCTCTCCATCCCCCTGGCACTGGTCATTCTAATCTATGAGTTAAACACCGTTAGTTTCCACTCAAATGGAATTGGGTCACACAGCATCCGTCTTTCCCAGCTGGGATCATTTCACACTTCAAGTGTCCTTTGGTAATCTCTGTGGTTGCAAATGGCAGTATGTCCATCCTTCGACAGTTGGATAATATTCCATTGTATATATGTATGGCACATTTTCTTCCTTTATCCAAGATGGACATTTAGGTTGCTGCCATATCTTGTCTATTATAAACCATCCTGCAATAAGCGTGGGTGCAAATGTCCTTTCAAGATAGTGGTTTTAATTCCTCGAAACACAGATGCAGAGATAGAATAGATGGGTCATCACCAACGTACTGTTGTCTATAATGGTTGAATCAGCTTATATTCCCACTAATGGGTCATTCTGTTTGTGGGGGAGCTTGAGAACTGGGAGAGAGATGCTGAGTCAAATTGTCCTTAGACAAGAGAAGTGTTAACTCCAAAGCAAGTGAGCAGATCTGAAGCAAGGAGTTTCCGTCCAGCCAAAGCATGGTGTCTTTTAGACATTCCCAAGAGAAGGGGTGGTCTTGAATTATGAGGAAAGAGCCTTCGTTAATATGTGACCTGTACCACATGACCAAGGCTAGAGAAATGGGCAAATCTCACTTGAACTATTTGACAGAAGCTACTCTTTCTCTGCATTGGAGACTAGGGCATACCTAACGCAGGCTATGTTACAGTGATCACCGTTTGTGTAGGAGGGTGGGGTTTAGTTAACATGTGGTTCATGTACTGTGACAGTAAGTCGGGCTGCCTTCCATCCAGGCAACAGGAAGATGGGTAGTATGGTGAACTGCCTGTGGCCCTCTCTGCCTGGGGCCTGGTTACTTATAGGATCTAGGTTCTCTAACTCAGGTGTGAGGTTTTCCTTTGCCCCATATTCTGGACAGCATCTATAGCCTTTCGGTTTGGGTAATAGCCACACTAATGGGTGTGAGCTGGTATTCCGTGGCTTTGGTCACATTTCCCTAGTGATTAGTAACATTGAGTCTTTCTCCTCTCTTGTTGGCCAGGCGTATATGTCTTCCAGAAAAATGTCTATTCAGGTCCTCTGCCCATCTTAATAAAAAGTGGATTCTTCACTTTTGAGTATTGCAGATGAAGCCTTAAAAAATTTATAGCTTGTAAATATTTTCTCCTTGTGTGGGACTTCCTCATTCTGCTGATTGTCTCCCTTCCTGTACAGAGGCTGTGTCCCTCTGAGGCAATCCTACATGTTACTATAACTTTAGATAGCTGTGTTCAGATTAGATCCAGTACCCATTGATAAGATCAACGTCAAAGAGTCTTGCCACTTGCTTTTGTTATGGGTTTTATGGTTCCCATCTCAGTTTAAGTCTTGAATTTCCAATTAATTTTTATGTCTAGTGGAAGGGTAAAATTCCCTTATGTCTATGGAGTTATCCAGTTTTTCTAACACCGCTGATTGAAGAAATCATTTTTTCCCACTGTGTATTTTTGGCACCTTTGTCCAATATCAATTAATGGTGCGTACGTGAGTAATTTTTCTGGGCTATTTTTCCATTGGCCAATGTTTTTATTTCCCAGTATCATACTGGTTTGATTACAAAAGCCCTGTAATATAGTATAAGATCAAGAATTATGATGTCTTTGGTCAAACTGCTCTGTAATTTGGGGAAATCTTTCTCAGATCCATGACTCTCTTAGTATTTTTTTCTATCCTATAAAAAGTGACATCAAATTTTTGGTATGAATTACATTGAATCTGAAGACCACTTTACCTAGTACAGACATTAGAACAATATTAATTTTTTTCAATCCGTGATCACAGGGCATCTCTCCATTTATTTGTCTTCAATTTTCTTTATCAGTGTTCTAAAGCTTAAGCATGTACTTAAGACTTTGAGCACTACGGTTAAAATTATTCCTAAGCATTTTTATTTTGTGCTATTCACAATGCTGTTTTTATGCATCTTAACTGCCTTCTTTCCTGACCCTCAAGTAGGTACACATGCACACACACACACACCTTTGGTATAGTTTACGCGCTTGTCTTTAGACATCCAGAGGAGTGTTCTTTTGATTTCCCCAAATATTTCCCGCAAAGATTCATTGTGTTTTCAGCAGCTGAAGCTGGAAAAACAGACACATTTCTTCTCTGTGAAGAACCAGGGTCCAGTGCTGCCCTTAAGAACACACCTCTATTTTCCTAACATCTTATTTCAAAGAAATGCTTAATGTGTGTGTGTGGAATGAATGCCCGGAAAATATTTGTTGATTGCTGCACTGTGTCTAAAAATCAGCTGGAAGCAGCTTCTTCCAGCCTGCCAATTCTCAGAGACGGCTGAGTGCCTGGCCTCTCTCCACGTCCCTTAGCTAAGGATATTTTTTTTCCTAGTAGAAATGTGTTTGTAAAGAATCTAAAAACTGAACAACAAGCCAGCGACTCATAGCTCAGACTGGAAACCTTCAATGGGTCCCGGAATCATTGAATTCTTGTGCTGAGTGAAACTGGCATTTTAATTTTAAATAAATGTGCAGCATTGCAACCCGTAAAATTTCATAGTGCTTAAGAGACTTAGTCACAATTCATAAAACTAATGAAAATAAACCAAATCTCATGGCCCTTGAGAGTTTCATGTATATTATTCTATACCTTTCTTTTCTTGGGAAAAAAAATCAATGTCACATTTAATGGGCAGGGTTATACTGGTATGCATGTTAAATCCAAGGACACTGAGAGCCTCGCTTGATTTTCTTAAGAAGGAAGTTTTTTAGGGGCTCAGGGTAGAGCTGAATCAGTCAAGTGCTTGCCCTGTAATCACAAGGACCGCAGTCTGATCCCCAGAACACATTTTTAAAATGTTGTGTGTGGCAACGCATGCTTGCAATCCCAGAGCTAAAGAACTGGAGATGGATGGATTCCTGGGGTTTGCTGACTTGCTGGTCTATCTAAATCAGTGAGTTCTAGGCCAATGAGAGACACTGTCTCAAAAATCAGTGTGGATGCCACCTAATGAATGATGCTCAAAGTTGACCTTTGACCTCCACACACACCTACACACACATGTGTACACAATACACTCATGCATGAAAAATGAAAAAGAGGAGAAATGTTTAAGTACATATGATCCTTATTGGGGTAAAGCTCAGAGATCAGCTTCACTTCACGGTATTTCCTAAGACTGCTGTGGACTCTTGATTAATTCTAAAAGTCACTTTCCATGTCAAAATGCCATAGAGGTTTTTAAGTGCTAAAGGGAAAATTATTACTAAAAGATCCCTGGTTGTTATTTTTGTTTGTTTTAAATCAACTCAAAACCAATAGGAACCACTGGAGTTAGTGTTCTCGAATGAATAAGCCCTCTCATCAACAGTGTGTCTGCTGTAGGAGCTCACTAAGGAGACAAGGCGGCGTACTTCATAACTGCAAACCCTGCCAGACCTAACAGAGGGAACCACTGTCATGGCCAGTGCCATGCTCACAATGGAACCACGAGCCCTTGGCTCAGTTGTTTTTATTGATTCAGAACTCCTTAGGTGTTCTACTGATAGCACATGCAGATCATTCGCAACTAAACAGCCCCCTTGGAAATCCAACACCTGCAAACAATATAAAAGGCCCTAGACAGCCCTTCACTCAACAGTACACAAAACTATTATTTTAAACACGACTAAAAATAAACTTTTACAACCAACAGGCCATCAACAGGTTCGAGTTTAAATAAAGGACAAACAGAACTTTGATGATCTGACTTTTGCACTTTTCTATCCTCGTGTCTGAACAACCCTGTGTGAACACAAATCCACATCCCAGGGACCTCCCTTTCACACATCCACACTCTCTGCACCCCATGCTTTCTGTTTCTGAGGGCCTTTAGCCTGTCTGCTGGGCTTTACACACTCCGCTTCACCCTATTGACCAAGTTTGAAGTGCCACCTCAAATACGCCTTCCTGAGCAGCCCGGGGTTGAGGGCCTTGGATGGCATCTAATCCATTGCTTGTGACGTGAGTGTTGGAATTCATATCTTTCTCTAAGTAAACTGTGAGACAGGCCCATGTTTTCACACTTGTGCCTGGACTAGTGCCCAGGACGTTCTCACAACTAGATAAAGACTGAATGAATGAAGAGGTGAAATCGACATGTAAATTAAGTTAGTGAATTAAGTCATGGACAAAAGTAGAAACACTCCTCCGTGGGTGGGGCACCTCAGGTAAGGGCTCACCTATGAACCAGTGCCAAGGAAGGAATACATTCTGCTTTCTCCCCCACAATGGAAGCTTGTTCCTATACTCCCAGCCACGGAGCAGAGTCCCTCACGGAAAAATGCATCCAACCATGGCAGTCCTGAACACGTTGCGAGAAATAGGTCTTGTGGATTAACCCTTCCTACTTCTGACCATAATTTTGGTTCAGCCCTTGAAATATATATAATTCAAATGTCATCTGATTTTAGCTAACTATTTCATATAGTTTGGATAATTTCATTTTATTACCCTCCCCCATTACTTTCTTTCTAGAACATTCTATGTGGCTTCTCAATGAAAGCCCCATATCATAACTAAATAGTCAACGTCAATTCCCATAAAGCCTCCTTTTTATTAGCTAAGCTTTGGATCCTCTTCAATCTGTAGGAATTTAGTTTATTTCCGTTTCCATTGCCTCCAATTCAGGAGACTAGCCAGTCCAGTTTACAGAAATGAATGTAAAACAAGGGTTGCTTCTATAGCCACAACGATCGTCATTATTCCAAAGGTCGCCATTGAGACCGTGGGGACTGGATCAATAGTGCCAGCCTCTGAATCTTCTTCATGTTCTACTGCCTGCTTAACTGGCTGTTTGGCACCTCCCCTGGGATGACTTGATGGGGGTTTAAATGGGATTCTTCCACAAACTTAATGCATCCTCTCCTAAGCAGACCCCTGAACTTTTATTGATGGCTATTTATACGTCCTCTTCCTGAGCACGCATGCTGAACAGTGTTCTGTGCTTCCTTCCCCCATCACAATCTGTCTACAGGTCCTGACGACTCTGCTTTCGCTGTCCCCAGATGAGGTTACCTGGCAACCTGAGTTCAGTTTCCGAGCACATACTCCCGCTCATCTCATCTGGCCCTCACATAATGTCCACACGACTTCCATGTATCTGTCTCAGGCTGGCTCCCCATCACGGGGCCTTAGCAGCTTAAATACCCTGATGGAGCTGAAGGGCTGAGCAGTCACACTTACATAACCGTATTGGGGCTTCATTCTCCCAGGCTTTGACAAAGCGCTGACATTTATATGTAATTTATATTGCTCGATGTTTAATACTAATCCTGAGCCTGTTTAGATCATGGTGTTCTGAGTTCACAGGGTGTAATACTTCTTGCTTAGACCATTGTACTCTCTTGCTTTATTCTTCCCTTGTCTCTAGATCCGTTATTTTCTCTAATTCATTACATAGCATGTTGATTTTCTTCTGTTACTCCATTTTATCCACAGACACTTTGCAGTTCCTCCTTGGGTAAGAAAGAAGAGAAAGCATCTTTGTCTAGCTCAGACACTTACACAAGTCGACGGTGCCCCCATCTTCTTACCTCCGTTGCCCACAGTTCTCTCAGGCTTTCTTGTACTTGCTATTTCTTGACTATGGCTCTTTCCTTCCTAGAATACTCTCTTTGCCCGCTCTCCTGGGGAAATTCCTGGAGAAGACACAGGACAGAGTACAACAGAGGCTGCCTAATATGCACCGAGGACTTGAAAACCTGAGCGCCCAGATGGGGTCACTCTGAACAAAAGGCACATGCTCTGACCCCCTTCAAAGAGTGTGAAAACCTTGTTACAAGTCCTTTTGAAGAGAAATCATAAACATATACATAGTAGAGTGGTTGAAATAAATAGCAGGTATAACTTGTACCGGGTACTTACTGCCTCCCTCAGAGAGCACGTGCTCACTCAATATGAGACTGAGGAGAGGCGGAGTCACTCCACAGTGGACCCCTGTCTCTGGTGTAAGCACGTCCTTACTAAGGGAAGCACAGCTCTGAATCTACCCCATCGCCTCCCAGATGCAGGAAATAGGGACAGCTATCAATTCATCACACGGGGGCTAGCTTTCATTTGGGGGAATTAAAGTTTGCATTTCAACTTCTCGGTTGGTGATTTTATTTAAAATTTAAAGAATTTGGTTCAGCTGAATCTGTGTGCATCTAGCCTTTGCTTTCTTCCCATTTGGTCCAGATCAAGGACTCAAATCTGCACTTTGGAAAATGGGAAGCCACCCAGGAAAGGACACAACGGCCTCAGCTCTTGCAATGTTACAGCGCCAGCAAGTCAATCTTAGCAGAGCACGGGTTCATCCTGATAGCGAGTTTGTTTGTTTTGTCGATATTTAAGGTGTTTGTGTTTTCAGACAGAGTCTCATGTAGCCCAGGTTGCCCGAGACTCGCTATGCAGCTCAGGATGACCATGAAACCCTAGTTCAACTGCCTCTGCCTCTGAAGTACAGGAATTAGAGGCTCGCACCCCCTCACCCTGCTTCATGCACCCACTCTAACTGATGTGTCAGAGGTGGATCTGCCTGGAAGCCTCCCCTATTGTTGCCACACCTTTAAGGGGAAAGAGATATTCCTCTCAGCTTGTAATCTCATTTGGACCCTCGAGCCAAAGATAACCAATAAAGGACACACGTCAGCCCGCCTCACCTGAGGGAACTTCAGACGTGGGAACGTCAGGCTGCCACCTGCAGCGGCTTGTGTACTGTGTCGGTTCCTTGTTGTTGTCTTTCCCAGCGCATCAAGCATATCAGTAGTAGATGCTCAGTAAATATTTGGTGACTAAATCAATACAGAAAAAAATGTCTGGAAATTCAGGTTTTAATCTTTTTACTGCACACGTAAGTATATATGGCAAACAAACAAAAAATGTAAGTACATTTTCTTCTGATATAACAAAGTTTTAGTGTGTACACACACACACACACACACACACACACATACATATGAATGCTGTTTAGAGAAATAGAGCAGGTTGAGGAAGCGGGCTTTCATCCAAACTGTCTCAGAGAACTGCGAAGCGTAGCCTTGAACTTCACCCTAAGCTCATGCATTTGAGAGTTTAGACTATGCTGCCCCAAGCAGAAAACCGCAGGTTCAGAAGGCCGCCTGCTTCCCTTGCTCTACCTCCCTCTGAAGGTCTACAGACCTCCACTGGAGTGCGGCCCTCCCTATAACAGGAAGGAAGGAGCTTCATCTTTCTGAAGACACCGGGAGAGAGAGAAGAATGTGAAGGCTTGGGTTGTGTTAAGACCCCAGAGTGTTACCTCCCGACCACACCCACCCGTCTTCCAAAGGTAGTTCTCCATGACTGTAATCTTCAGCTTCCGCATCTGTGTTCACCAGCACGTTAGGGCAACGACACACATTTTTCTCTCCCTAACTGTCCTTTGTTCTGGGGCTTTAGCCATAGACACAGTGACGAGTAAGAAATTTTATTTTCCCTTTAACTTTGTGGCAACAATGAAAAAAAATTAAAGTATCCAAGAATTTGTTTTTAATCATTTTTTATATTTATGTGAATGATTATAGAACACAGGAACCCCTAAGTTTCAGTTTCCATGCCTCTAGGAAGTAGGTTGTTCATCTGTCTACTTGTTCACTTTTTGCCATTGAGCAAGTATTGAGCGATTATTGTATACTGGCTAGGAGCTGACGTTCTAGCCAGGAATAAGTGGCAGAAGTAAATGTACTGCTGTCCTCAGATAGACCAAAGACTCATGGGTAACCAGACATTACACAGGGGATTATAGCACCGCTATACCTGGTCTACACTTAAACGGACTTCTCCAGAAAGCTGAGCCTTCAGTATTGAATTTCAAATAAAACTAAACTGAGGAAGAAGCGGAAGAAGAACAGGAGAGCTGGGTGGGTGGTAAGTGAGGAAGCCAGGAGACAAGTATGTCTCCCTTCGGAAAGGGGACACTCTGAGATGCTGAAGAGAGTATTCTTCAGAGGGTCTGAGTGTCAGCCATTCAGTCATGCACTCTTAAGTGTGAGAGGCAGGCCCCTACTCCTCCTTCCCGGGTCCATGGCAGACATGACTAATCAATCACAGCATCCTCAAAGAACACAGTCTCAGTGTCTCCTGCATAGGCCCAAGATGATGATGGGTCGCGTAAAGAACAGCCATTCATGAGCCAAGTTCCAGCCTCACAGATAAAGGTCCATCTCCCAGAAATCCCTCCATGGGGCTCCTGCCTCTCTCCCCAGAAGTCCACATCTCCTCTCTTTTATTCTCCTCCCAACCAACTGGAAACATCCACCCCACCATTCTCAGACTGTACCCCCCTTCTTCCCTTCCTTCCTAGGACCCTTTAAAACCCTCCACTTGCCTATGGGCCGCATCCATCTCCATTCTGTGAGAGGCAGTCCTTTGACCCTCCAGGGCAAACATCCCTTCCCCCTTGTCCCCCCTCCCTGCCCTTTGTCCCTCTGGGGAAATGCATCTCCTCTGTGCTGAGAATCTGGTGTCTGAAGGTTCTGTTTTGACTCCGCAGGGTCTAGGAAGTTAATCTCTACTCAACTCCATTTCCTATCTGTGTTGCAGATGGTGAGAAGCCTAGATGGGTCATCAGAGAAGTAGCAGTAAACAGATCTGTGATTCTAAAAGATTTCTATATCAGATTTGCAAACAGTGGGATTTAGACGGGGTCAAAATAAGAATAAAAAGAGACTTTTATATATTACACATGAGTCACCATAGAAAACAAACTCTTCTTATAGACTATTCAGAAGAGAACTGAAAAGCAAGAGCTATGGAGCCCACAACAAGGGCAGAGTTGGCAAGCTGTGGCCCCATAATTAGCACAAATTCTAAATAGTGTATTCCCCTGATTTCCCCATGTTTTCACATCTCAGCCAACATTTGCTCATGGAGGATGAAGCTGCTAATGTGTATTTGGTAAGTAAGTGATCTCTTAGTGAATGCTACCTCACTCAGAAAAGACTGTTAGGTGTATCTTCTGTTTCACTACATAAGTGTAGAGATCTAGAAACTTCCATAAGGAGAGTTCCAGAAGAAAAGGATGATCATCTAGAATGCTCTACTCTGCCCTTAAAACCAGAGCACCCATGACTTCAAAATAGCATCAAGTGGCTTGTTGAATTAAGAATGCAATGTGTATGTGTGTTTTTACGTATATGGATGTATGCATGTATATATGTGTGTTTATATGTATATGGACATATGTGTATATGTGTATATGTATATTGTGTGTTTGTGCATATATATGTGTGGCATATGAGTATATGTGTGTATATGTATAGTGTGTGTGCATATATGCATATGTGTGTATACGTCTGTATATGTGTATATGTGTGTATGTGCATATGTATGATTATATAAGTATGAATGTATATGTGTATGGATGTATGTGTGTAAATGTGTGTGTGTGTGTGTATGCATACTTATGCCAGCAGACCAATCACTTGTCAGTTAATTTGTTTTTTAATTTCCAGGATTTCCTAATTTGTTTGGAGTTACTGTGCTTTCTTATTCTCTGTATGCTCATGAGTGAAGTTGGCATTTGGTAGCCCATGTCCCCAGAAACACATGGGAACAGAGCCAAGCCGAGAGGGGTCCTGCCACAAGGGACAAACACATGATGGGCAGGCACACTCTAGGCACCAGTGCAGTGCCAGAGGAAGACTGGAAGGTGGCAAACCAAGCCAGGAGTCAGAGCCTAGGTGCCAGACATTCAGGAGGAGCAAGAGCTCTGTCCAGTTGGCTTAGCATGTAGGGAAGTGGTCTCTAGAGGAGGCACATTAGCTCAGTTCTGTGTCACCCATCACTGGTTCTCTGCAATTCAGAGTAAAGGGCCCAGCCCAAAAGGGAGAGCCGTAGTACAGAATCAGCAGCTGGGATTCCTGCCTCCAATGTCTGGGTACTAGTAGTGATAAGAGACAATGGGTCCAGTGGTTGCCATGAACACCCTACTGTATTTTCCTACCTTAATACACAGCTATTTTAGTTCAGGGTCAAGATTTCTGGGCTGGTAGAAATGAGTGCTGGAGGGGAACACAGTGGCCTGAAGGTTACAGGTTTGATCGTGTAGAGGGACAGGCCATGCCTTGGAACTAACTGTTCTGTGAGTCGATCAACCAGCACACAAGATCTATGCTGAACCAGTTTCCAAAGGCCTATGTGTTGAAGGTTTGGTCCCCAGCCAATGGTACTACCAAAAGGCTGAAGGTCTAATATAAGGTTCTAGGCTACTGAAGAAGTGCCCTTGAGATAGACAACCAGATCCTACCTATCTCTGTCTCTTTTTACACACTCAACCATAAAGTGAACAGGATTCCTCTGTGTTGCCCTACTGTGGTACACTGTGGGGCTTCGGGATCAAAGCAACAAGGCCAATCAGTCAGGGGCAGAAGCCTCCAAAACAGTGAGCCAAAATAAGTCTGTCTTCTTTACAAGTTGATTACCTCAGGCATTCCTCTACAATGTCAGAAAGCTGACTAGCATAGTGCAAAATGGTGCGAGCCCGTTCTATAATTTTCCTTCAGAGACAAATCTACCATCCCCTCTTGCTTCAACATTACAGCTTTTGCCCCAAATATTCCGTGGTTCACCCTCTCTGCCTGCTCCACAGGACAACATCCGACAATGTGTCATTTCATTCAGATAGCCCAAAGTAGAGGAGGCATAAGACAGTTATGTTTTACTTGCTGATAGCTATCATGTCTGCTAAAAGATGTGATCCAAAGCTGCTTGTCCACTTCGTGTCCCAGAGGAGGGACAGAGTTGGAAGACAGAGGCGCAGAAGAAACACGGATGCTTCAGTGGGTTCTCCTCTAATGGAGCCGTATTGCCATTTCTCCTTTCCTGCAGAGACCGGGGAGGAAGGCAGGTTGGCATGTTCCATTTTTTTCTTTTGGCCTCGATGGCTTCTGCTTCGACGAGACATTTTTAAAGACACGCCAGCCTATGTGTTAAAAAAAAAAATGCTTTTGATGAAAAGTTGGCATTTATTGACTTGCAGGCCTTAGGGAAGCTTTTCTTTCTTTTCTTTTTTTTTCTTTTTTAATAACATTAAATTTGGATGAAATCTGTTAAGACTCTTCCCAAAAACTGTAAGTGCAAAAATACATTTCAGGTGCTTACTGAGTCCTTGGTATATTGTGTTCCTACCGTGAGAGGGAAACACACTCTGATTTCTGAAACGGAAAACCTGCCAGTCTGGGATCAACATTTCCTCCCCAGGCCCGTGTCTATCTGAGATGGGGACAGTCTACGGGGTTAGCATTTTCCTCTACAGAGTGTACAGCGCAATTCTTCCTGCCCCCGCAAACAACGCCACGTTAAGAAAACCTCAGGTCCTTGCCGCCAACAGGACAGGAACATAAGAGAGGCCGGCTGCAGACAGTGTGACTAAGAAAGGGTGTTGGAGACCTGCTGCCCGCTCAAGGGCACAAGCCCACTCAGTGGTAGGCCAGGCATTCGCTGGCAGGTAGCGACAGACATTATTCATCTTGTCACTTGAACGGTTTGGTTTCCTGCGTCTTACTCACGTGTCCCCTATCCAAGATGGCACTGGTGACAAGGGCCTCCTGGCCACAGACAGGCTTTTTCCTTTCTCTGCCTGGATACAAGAAAAGCACTTCTCGTTTCTGCCTATGTTTTATTAAAGTTTCTCGCAGTTTCTCTACATTTAAACAGACCCCAGATTAAAACCAGGACATTACCAGACTCGTGACTACCCTGATGGGAAGCCACTGGTTTGGTATTTTAACAGCCCAGCATCCTTCATCTTCCCTTCTACAGAGACCATCACCTTCCTCACTGGTACCCAGAGACCAGCCCTGACCACCACACACCCATGTGGCCTCCTCATGCGATTGGCGTCATTTTCTCAGTGAGCTCCCTGCTCTTGTGTCGGTCCCCAACATTCTCATTATAAACATGAAGGTGATGAATACTACTTTGTTTTTTTTTTTTTTTTTTTTAGATATTCTAGTCTGTAAACTTACATTTTTTTGTCTTTATTAATTACATCGTCTTGCTATACAACTTTTAGAATCATCTATTTGATCCGTTTTGTTTCATCGCATCATTTTTTTAAGTTGATGGAAGAATTGTATGCTACAGCTCTTTTTCTTAGCAATGATTTATTTAGACTCGAAAAATCTTGGGTGTGCTTTCATCATTAAATCCTTTAAGGTTTGGTTACATTCTTCCATCGGCTCAAGCATTATTTTTACTCCCCAGTTAGAAAGGCTTGTCCTCTATGACATTGTGCTTTGGTGGCTCCGTTTTCTGATGCCATTTCTACTTCACTAGAATTCGGTGACGTCCATCTTCCTGACTGCACCGCCTACCTCTCAGCTAGGCTATATTTACCATTTTTCTTATTTCTCCCCTTTCTTTTATTTGTGTCCTTTACACTTGTACTAAATGAGGTTGGTCAGAGCCCCAGCTGTTGGTGAGTTCCCTGAGGAGCTGTGGCTTCGTGTTCATGAATGGTCCCACTCTCGTTTGCTGGGTAGATAATTATCTGGCTTCGTGTGGATTTCTGCCAGGAGCACTCCGAATGTTCGCCTCTGTCACCCCTGATGCTCTTTACCGTGGATTCCGTCTTGTTTCATATGACACTGCAACTTCTGTTTTCTGTTTGTTTGCGTTTTCTGAGCATAGCATTCCCCAAATTTTTCTAAGTATGCCTGGATCATTTCTGTTCTTTTTTCTTTTCCTGTGCAATAGAGAGCTGAGTGGAGCTGACAATCCGATCTGAAACTTATTTTTATTTAATTTTTAAGTTTCTTAAGACAAGGTCCAACTATGTATCTCTGGTTGCCGCAGATTCACTGTGCAGACCAGGTTGGCCTTGAACTCACAGACATCTACTTGCTCTGCCTTGCAAACGCTGGGTATTTGAGCCAAGAGAACCACATGTGGCTGAAACATTTTTAAATAGATAAGTCTATCCTTTATTTACCCATAATCTTTAGTCTGTAATAGTAACTCATATTATGACTATACATACATATACATTATACATAATGTTTACAATATGCTCTGTTTCACTTGCTACTGATATTGTTTTAATACTTAGGATGATATTTGTTTATTCTCAATTACTTTTTGTTGAATTTTTTATAAAATATCCTTAATTGCCTCTTTGCTTTAGACTTTATTTTGTTTTCCATTAGAGGCAACAATATGTTCACGCTGTCTTTCCCTGTCCTTCACCACGTAATGTAAAATGGGGGCAATTAATATTTTGCATATTTGTCTGAGAACCATTAACTAATCTAAAACTTTACTATTCCATTTGCCAAATTAAGTTTGACTCTCAGCTACTACTCACACAAACAGGTAAGCTCTTACACGGCCTGTCATCTTTATCCCTCTCTCCACTGTAGGTGGCACATCGTTATTTCTGTATTTTCAGAGAATATAAAATGTACAGTGTGCTTCTTTGCCTCCTAGGACTTCCACTTAGCCTTGTCTTCAAGGTTAAATGCATTTAATATTTACCACTAGTCTTTTTCCCTAAAACCTTGGATCGATGCCTTTAGGGCTGGCCAGAGCTCATGTTCCAATGGATTTCCCAGAGCAAAATATGTCGGGAATTGTTTTCAGGTGGCCTATAAATGAAGAAAAACTTGGCCAGATATAAAGTCTTTGGATGCCTCTGTTTCTCCTTGGGCTTCCTTTTTTGATAGGTTTCTCCATATCTTGTACCTGATACCAACCTACCTTAATCTATAGCAGCACACATCATAGTCCATAATAAACAGAAAGCTATTTGTTTAGCTTTGAAGGCTGAGAAGTCCAATATCAAGGTACCAGTGTATGTCAGAGCTTTCTTGTTCTGCTATAATACAGCAGAAGTCTTCATAGAGCAGGAAGGCAAAGAGAGGATGAGAAACAGGCGAGTGTATCTGACTCCATCCTGGATAGGGACCCATGTTCATGACGAGGAAACCTTTTCCAGTTTTCAATCACTTGCACTTTATTAGCTCCGTAGTTCAAGCTCCTCATTTATTCTGCATATTAACACTATGAGATACAGTCAGAAAAACATTGTCTCCCAGTGTTCAGACTGTCTCCTCTGCTAGGAAGAAATTTTTAGTCTAATGTAATCCCAGGCATCATGTTTTTCTTTTGTTTCCTGTGTTTTTAGAGCCCTGTCTAAAAAGCCACTGTCTGTCCCTCTGTCCCCTCTGTTGTGTGCTAGCCATTTCAGAATTTCAGGTTTTTAATTTATATCTTTGACCCGCGTGGGGTGCATTTGTGCATTGTGAGTGACAGGGGTCAGGTTTCAGTCTTCTACGTGATGACATACTTTTTCCCAGGAACATTTATCAAAGAAGCCATGCTTTATTCAGTGGACATTTTTGGAACTTTTGTCAAGATGCAGTTGGCTGCAGATGTGTGGGCTTCTTTGTGGGATTTCTCCTCTGCTCTATTGGTTACCGTGTCTGTTTTTATGGCGCTACCATACAGCAGTGGAATACTGTGGCTCTGTAGCGTATTGAAGTCATCTATTGGAAGGACTTGAGCTTTGTTCTTTTTGTCCAGGATCTTTGTTATTCAGGGTCTTTTGTGCTTCTCTAAGAGTGTTAGGATTGTTTTCTAGATGTGTGAAGAACAGCATTAGCATTCTAGTTGGTTTCATACTGACTCTGTATGTCACTTTGGGAAGTGTGTAGTTTACAAATATTACTTCATTCCATCTATAAACACAGGGCGGGTGTCTTGATGTTTTCTTGGGTCTTCATCAATTCCTTCATTGGTGTTTTGTAAATTTCCTTGTAGGGGTCTTTTGCTTCCTTGGTTAAGTTTACTCCAATTTAATAAATAGACAAATGATCCAAATAGATATTGCTCAAAAGAAGAAATAGACATGGCCAGTAAATCCACGAAAAGAAATGCTCAATATCCTTAGGCACTTGGGACATGTAAATCAAAATTATGATGAAATACCATTTCACCCCAGTTAGAATGTCTGTTACAAAAAGAAAAAAAAAATGTAAAGAAATGGCAAATGCCTCTGAGGGAGTAAGGGAAGAAACTCAAGACGCACTGCTAGTGGGAACATAAACTAGTACAGCCACTGTTGAGAACACCACGGAGATGCCTCAAACACTAGAAATAGAAATGTCATCCTACCTAGCTATTCCATGTCCGGGTATCATTCCAGGGGGCAGGAAATCAGCATACTTAAAAGATACCTACCCATGGATGTTTACTGTAGCCCTGTTCATGGTAAGACATCTAATCAGTCTAGGTACCCACCCAGGGATAAATGAATTACAAGTTATACAACATAGACGCATAAACCAGGGTTGTTATTCAACTATAATTTTGTCACTTGCAACAACGCTGATAGAAACTGAGGCTACTGCGTTAAGCGAAATAAGCCAGACACAGGGAAAAAAAAAAAAAAAACACAACATGTTCTCTCCCGTATGTAGAAGCTAGATTTAAAAGGAAAAAAGTTAATGTGGAAAGCAAAATGTGAGCCCCAGAAACTGGGAAGGATGCTGGTGCCTGGGAGTATCAAAAAAGTAAGACTGGATATTATCCGTGTGTGCTACATGTATGTTTGTAGTTAGTGAACCCATTGATATGCAGAATTAACAAGCTAAATTAACAAGATAAAGCCTGGTTCACTCCATGAATCCTTATACTTACACACTCACAGGGTAAGGACAGTTTACCCCTCAAAGAGGCTACTACCTCTTAGCTGTTCCAGCAGTAGTTAAACGGCAGTAGTTAAATGGCAATGTGTGTTTTCGAGGTACAAACATTCAGAACACAGCACACCTTGATTCTGGGCGACGGCTGTATCTTTAGAATCGGTTACTGTGACGTCAGTGCTAACAGTACGGTATCAACACACATACTCAAACCTTTTATTTTGAGAAAAGTGTTGTTAATTAAAACCTAAATGCATCTGTGTGCCAGTGGGCCCATTTGCTTCTTTGTGCGTATTAATCATAAAAACAAGTGTCTAATAGCAAGTGGTCAGCTCTAGACCCACACACATAAGCACATAAACATATCTACATATGTACACATGTATACATATATGTGAATAATAAGTACAGAAGAGATCATGAATTTAGGAGGGATAGAGACCTGGAAGGGATAAGAGTAGCCGGGAGGGGAGGGGCTATGTAGATGCAGTGCTCACATATGAACTAATTTTTTTTTTCAATAACAATACAGGACAAAGCGCCGAGGGCTTGAATTCCTCCGCAGAACAGCCATGAGACGGTTGTGTTCAAAGGAGCTGAATCAGTTAACACCAATATGGCACACTACACAAAAATAAACAGGACTTTGTGGTTATTTTTAAATGTGGCCTTTCCCCCATCTCCCCTCTATATATTTCAATGCAGTTTCCTTGTTGCTTTAGCTTCTGTCTTTATATACATTGTTATCGTTCTTCAAACCATGACATTTTCATCCTTTTGGGGGGCACGTACTGACGAGACACGACAAGGTCTAAGTGCTGATGAAAGTGCAATGTGCAATGAAAAAAAAGTGCAACGAAACGTGAACTGTCCCACGACCGCCAGCACCGTGCACAACGTTTAAGCTTTGGAGGGAGGAGTGCCGTGGGGACATCACCAAACCCGTCTGTTGTATGGGTCACCCACACGGGACCCTTAACGAAATACTACGAAGAGAAGTAGTCATTTCATCCAAACTCTCCTTCAAAGCAAAGTTAAATGGAAAAAAAAACAAAAACATAAAAGCACTGGCTGCTCTTCTTTCCAAAGGACTCAGCTTCAATTCCCAGTACCATGGCAGCTCACAGCCCTCTGTAACTCCAGCCCCAGGAGATCTGACATCCTCTTCTGGCCTCCATAGGTCCCAGGCATGCGGGTGTGCACAGATACACACACAGGCAAAACACCCATTGGAATGAAATGAATGAGAATGGTCACATGACCTTTATTTACCTGTCTCCCTTTCCTGCCTTACTTTTCCTATTCTCTGCATGCAGAGTTCAGAATTAGCTCTGAACATACCTGAGCACAGTATTTTTCCAGTGGCGTGGTTTTAAGGGAGTCCAAACTAAAACAATTTCAATTCTTGTAACAGCAAACAATCGAAGTCAGAAAAATACAAGGATAAATGTAAAATACAAGATTGACTGATGCTGTACACTGCTGTGGTAGCTCACCAAAGAAGACAAGGAGGCATGTTCACACGTGCAAGCCCTGCCAGACCTCAGCAGAGGGAACCAAATACCATACTGGACAGTAGAACCCTGAGCGTCTGAGCTCAGGTGTTTTAATTGATTCAGAGCTCCTGAGGTGTTCTACTGAAAGCACGTGCAGATCCTGAGCAATCAAACATACCCCCCCACACACACACATAAATCCAACACTGGCAAACAATACAAATGCTAAGGCCTAGGTAGCCCTTTCCCCCAGCAGTACACGAAACAATTATTTTAAACACAACTAAAAATAAAGTTCTACAACAATTAACAGACCTGGCCTTGATGAGATAGAATGCTTGGGTTCTTAAGATTAACAAAATAAGTACAGTACCTGTACACCAAAATTATAAAATCTGATGAAACGAACCAAACACGCCCTATAAACAAATGAGAGACACACCATGTTCATACATGGAAGAGTCAATAACACAAACAGATGTCAATTTTCCTCAAACTGATTCACAGGCAGGTGTGACTCCTATAAAAATCTCAGTAACGGCAATAAAAAATATAGAAAATCACGTTCTAGGACTATGGGGCAGTATAGCTCAGTGTTGGAGCACTTGCCTATTATAAACGGGGCCCTGGGTTTCAATCTCATGATGTAGGGGGAGGAAGGGAGAGCGAGGAGCTGGCACTGAGAGAGAATCCACTCAGTAAAGTGCTTGCCAGAGAAGCATGAGGTCCTGAGTTTGGGTCCCCAGAACTCACAGAGAAAGCAGTGTCATATACATACCTCAAATCCCTGCACCGGGCAAGCAGAGGCAGGAAGATCCCTAGGGCTTGGTGATCAGCCTGTCTGGTAAACTGGTGAGCTCCAGCTTCTGTGAATAGCCCTGTCTCAAAAAAGAGAAAAAGTCATTAAGAAAAACTTCTGACACTGCCCTCCGGCCGTGACGTGAGTGTGCACATAGGACACACACAATAAAGAATAATAAAGGGAAGGAAGGAGAAGGAAAAAGCTGGTCCAAACTTAGTATAAAAAGGCCAAAAACTAGAATAGTGAAGTTGTTTTTTAGAGAGATAAGTCAGATGAATCACTGCATTCAATTCGAATATTTACAGTAACAATAAGACTGTGGGAAACTGGCCAGTGTCTGAACCTAGAGATAAACAGAAGAGAACGTGAACCCAAGTGAACCACGGAGCACAGCCCAGGGAACCAGCAAAAGTCACCCCGGAGACAGGACACTCTGCTCGACGGGTGGTTCTAGAACAACTGGCTCTCACTACCCGAGTAATGTACCCAAGTCCCAAAACTTATACAACATTAACCATAAACTTAAATATAAAACTATAAAAATCATAAGGAAAATAACATATTTAGAACCAAAGGCTTTTAGACGAGAGACCAGAGACAATTCCTAAGAGGAAAAAGAAGAAAGCAATTGAGATTTATCAAAACTCAAAAGCTTTGCTCCAGGAAAAAAAAAAAATATTGTTAAGGGAATTAAAGAAAATATTTCAAGGGCTGGTAAAATTTGCAGTCTACTACAGTTACTTTACTACAATTGCAAAAGACTTATATCTACAAATCTACAATGTACACTCTTTCAAAGATAAATAATAATTTCATAGGCTGGTGAGAGGGTTCGGTGGGTAAAGGTGCTGCCAGGCCTGAGGGTCTGAGTTTGATCCCCTAGGATCCGCAGGTGAGCATGAGTTATTCTGAGTCCTGGAATAGCTGGTTGTGACTTCTACACGGTCATGGTGTGTGTGTCCACGCACATACAAAGGCATGCTATATTCACATGCAAACACACACACAATAATTAAGTGAGTAAGTAAGTAAGTAAATAAAGTTATGAAAAGAACAAACAACCAGGCTTAATGGCGTATGCCACTAATCCCAGTCTAGGGAGCCTAAAGCAGAAGGATAGTGAATTCTAGTCCAGCCTGGGATACATAGCAAGACCCTGTCTCAAAAACAAAACAGAGCAGAATACAAGAAAACAAAATCAAGCAGAAAGGAAAGGGGATGCTTAATGGGTAAGAGTCCTGGTGCACAGGCATGGGTGACTGTGTTCAGATCCCCAGTACCTACATCTGAAAAAATATCAGCTGGAACCCCAGTGCTGGGGAAGGTAGGGCACAAGAAGGCAGATATAGGATCCTCAGTGGGGCTTGCTGATCACTACCCTAGTGGGGAAAAACACACATATACTCCAGGTTCAAATACCCATAAGTTTAATTAAAGACCTTGTTTCAAGTATTAAGGCAGAAAGCAATAGGAAAGAACTCTGAGTGCCTCTTCTTGTCCACACACACACAGACACACAGGCATCTGTACACATACATGTACATACACACACACATACATACACACACACCCCACATTTCAAAGCGGGGGGCTGATCCTATAGGAAAGTATGAGGTGGTAAATAAGCTCAGAAAGTCATCTTCCCAGGCATGAAGCCTGGACAAGTCAAGGACAAGATACAAGACACAAGCCAGGTACAAGATACACTGAAGTATCACCACACACTGCGAGAACAGTTAAAATAAAAGAATGATAACACCAGACGCTGGCAAAGACACAGGGAAACTGGATCCCCTGCATTCACGGTGGGAACACAATGGCGCGGCCATTTGGAAATGGTTGGAACGCAAATGATCATGCCACAGAGCTCAGCACACATCCTTATCTGCATCTGCCTCAAAGAACTGGAAGTTTTATTCACACAACCACCTGTGTCTGAATGTTCAAATGATTGATATCCTGCGGAAGCAGCTGGCATCCCAGATGGCCCAGTATGATCGTGATGTGGAGGGCATTTCTACCAAAGGATAGTTGTTCTCCCATCCTGAGTTCTGATGTCATCCAGTGTTGCAGGCCCCGAACAGAACCATCCCCTTCTCCAAGGACCGATACCTCTAGGCAGAACTCATACATATCCAAACGGATGAGTCAGTTCATGAGAACTGAAAAAGAGTGACATTTATATGAGTGCTTTGTAATAAGGCTACTTTTAAGTAAAAAGAATCAGACAAGAAAAAAATATCGTGAGAGACAAAATGGCATCTGTCCTCAAAGAACACATCGAATACATTGACATACTGCTTTCCAAAATAATCCTGTAGTTAGTACTGTCTAGCATGAGCTCTGGGAGTCTTGTCTGGAGGTAACACTATCTGAGGAGGTTTCTTCTCTTCATCGAATGGTCAGAAATACAACAAACTGTGGGTCAGGAACTGATGATTTCACCAGGTTGCAGAATATGGAGCTGATTCAGTGTTCAAAGGCACAGTACATCTCTCTCTCTCTCTCTCTCTCTCTTTTTTTTTTTTGAGTAACTGAGAAATTTGTTCATGTGTTCTAATTATGAAGGGATAGAAGTGACACCCAAGCTACAGCGGAAAGTGTATACTTTCTGGAAATAGTTCCCAATGGCTGAAATGGTTATCCCATAGTTAAATCAATGTTCTGTAAATCTCAGAAGAACCTACACAGCTACACTTCTTGATCCATTTATGTTCCAGACAAATTAGAAGGCTGTGGCGCATCGAGAGGAAATGCTTCTAATGTTCCCTGCCTGTTCCATAGTCTCCAGGAAATGTAATTGTGAAAACAAATTTCTCAGTTATCACACACACACACACACACACACACACACACACACACACACACAATATATATACATTGTGCCATGTTCTTCCATTTAAAATCAATTCATTTATTCCTTAATCACGGGAAAAAAAAAAAAAAAGATCTCTCCAATTTGAGCAAATGGGAATGTAAGGAATTTCCACATGACAGAATTTTAAAATAAAATGAAAAAAAAAAGTTTCAAGAATACTTTACTCATTTGTAGTACACAGGGGTAATTAACTGTAATTTAAAGAAGCTGTGGCCATGAATGTCCAGAACTGACACGTTACATTTGGAAAACCAATGTATCTGGGGTATAGAAGGAGGGAAAACTCCAAGAGCTGAAATCACCATGTGTCCTTCTGTGTCTATGGCAGGCACCTCTGTCAGGTCCGTGTAGATGCATGTTAAAGACAAACAGTCTCTACTTCCATCTGAGCGATGTTTTCAACAAATGAAACTCCAACCATGAAAGTAGTTGACAAAGTGAAATTACAAAACACCTGTCAGAAGGCCCGTGTGGGAGACACGTTCACCGTAGCGTGAGTGCTGGGACTCTGAGAAGGTTTTTAATGGATTCAGAGACCTTTGGGGGGAAAAAAAGGTCTCATTCTGCAGTAATTGAATTTGACACCAATGTTCTCTGGATGCTGGGGCTGTGCAGGGTATTTTCCCATCCACATCTAGGCTAAATTGGAGATGGTGACCTCTGATAGACTAGAGTGATCCAGGAAGTAATAGAAACCTCACTTCATAGAAACTAGTGACAGGTTGGGATTAAATGGTGGGCTGGCCAGGAGCAGGCACATGCCTTTTTGGAAGACTGACAGACTTAAGAGGAATGGAAGGTTTTTGTTGTTGTTGTTTTGGTTTTTTATTTGTTTGTTTTAAAATGTTCCATAAATGCCTCTTTTTTCTGGCTTGCTGACCAAATTGAAATTTAGAAATCAAAACGATCTTGAATTTAGAACACATGGAGGTCTGAGATCCAAATGAGACAGTCTAGGTTCCCGAATTCGATGCCATTCTGTAGACTTGTTACAGAGGCTAAGCAGAAGGGCCTCAATAGGCTTTCACACCTTAAGGGTGACCTTTGAAGTGTAGCTTCAAAGCAGACATCCCTAAGTACGCAGGATATGGTATCATTCAAGTCAGAGCACACCAGAAATGCACCTTTATACTGCCAGTTAAAAGAATCTCAGAGAACACTTAATTAAAGCAAATTCTCCAAGCTGCATTACTTGAAAATGAAGATAAAGGGTTACTATACATGCAGAGATCACATGTCTATCTGCATGGATAATACATGTATATAGTAAAAGATTATAAGTTATTGAATCAGGATCCCCAGGCCATAGGATTACAGTTTTTATTCTGTACAATCTTTGGCTAATCTGCATGTTTACTACGATGGATATGTGCTTATTTCTAACCAGAAAACTGAAAAACAATGGCTAAGATATGCAAATATATTTGCAATCTTTTGAAGCAATGGAATTGTTGTTCTTACTAGCTTGTTAATAGTTAACAAGTCAGGCAAGGATTTATTAAAGATATGTGTTTAGATTCCCAGGAAGGAAATTTAGAGAACATCACTATTCCTAGTCTCCATGTGAGATTGGTGCCAGGCCCCTCCATAATACCAAATTCTACAGGTGACCGAGTTCCTCATTTGGTATAATCATATAACATTCGAATAGACGCATATAACATTTACACACTGCATATAGTATAAATGCTGCATTAATAATCACCATAGTGAGTTGTCTTAGGGAATAACGACTAGAGAAAACCTCTGAACATGTACAGGGCAAATTCAGCCTCATTTCCTAACCACAGTGGATGGCATCTGCAGGCCCAAACAGCAGATGTGTTGATGATGACAGACATTAGCATGCCCTACCCTTCTGGAAACGCACAGCAGAGAATTTCAAAGGTAAATTGAAAATAGAGAATGAAATCTCGTTCTATGAACACGGGAAATGACACAAACATACAGCAAACTCAAAAAAATATACGTAAACTATTGTTAAATTTTATTGAAATGATACACTTTAAGTCCCTGGCTTATGGTGGATGTCCAACTTCTGATTTTTCTAACTATACAATGGTGCAAACATGACAGACATTCAGTTGGAGCCAGCCTCACAATTTTGATAATTTCCTACACTAAGAAGTGTACAGTAGGCTGGGATGTTTGCCATTCCAGGCAGCATCAGTGAGTCCTGACTCCTATCCATCCTGCAATGCTGATAAGAAACAACAGCATCATCTACTGTGCTGTGTAGCCAGCACTTGTAGGGTACCATGCTTTATGTTTTCATGTCCCATCAGGTCGACAAAACACCCATCTGCTATGTGCATAACATATTCAATGTTTATTGAAAAATACACTTTGTGTTAAATGATTTTACCTAACAGTAGATCAATATGTAAGCTAAGCATGCCAAGCATATTTGACACTTGGGGATATAATATCTAAGAACAGAGAGACAATTAAAAGTATATTGTTAAGGAGGCTGGGGAGTCGCATCAGGGCATAAAGTACTTGCTGTGAAAGCAAGAGGACTGGAGTTTAGATTCCAGAACACACATAAAAGCTAGACAGGCGTTGGCAGCTCACCTATTATCCTAGTGCTCGGTAGACAGAAACAGCAGATCTGTAGGCAGACTGGCTAGTTAATAGTTGATTCAGTTAGCTCTGGATTCAGTGAGAGATCCTGCCTCAGTAAATAAAGTACCAAGTGACCAAGGAACATAACCTTCATCAGTCTCTGGCCACACACACATATACGGACTCTGCTTTGAACACATGCACACCTACACAAATACCAAGGAGCATATACACACATACACGTGTGTTTACTGCTCTGGTTGGTGGGGTGGACTTGGGAGAGCAGGGCCTAAAAATGAAGCAGGCTAAAGTCTAATGCAAACAGACAATTTTATTCAGAGCATCAGACAATGTACACTCTGAAGGTTAAGAAGAATCATGTGATTTAGATGTTTGGTCACAAGGACAAGCCACACGTGGCAAAAACATGTTTTTCCGTAGAGGCATATGAACAAATAGCAATAGCCAAGTTGTAACCAGTAATCTAAAGTGAGCTCACACCTATCCACTGCACCTGGAAGGGGCACAAAAACACATTCCAAGAACAATTCTGTGTTTTGAAGACAATGAAGTCACAGTGCTCTTGTCTTGTTTTTTTTGGACTTTTATCACAAGCACTCAAAATTCTCACACGACTCCATTCTTGGACCACGTTCTGACACACATGTAAAAAAGTATACCGTTGTGGATACAGAGTAAGTAGAGGTCTATGTGCATGTTATTGGACTGCTTATTCCTATAAGTTACGATGTTAAGTACATTAGATGTACTAAATGCATTTCCAACTAAGGACATTCTCAGATTATAATGTGTCTATTGGTATGCAATTCCAAAGTAGGTCTAGGAATGCATATATATATATATATATATATATATGTAAACATGTATTGCGCCCACACACCAATTTATAAAATAAACAGTAACTTGCAAACTGTAATACACAATATACATGCATGAAGAGAAAGTGATTATATGAAAATAGAAAATATGAGAGACTTGACAAAAAACAACAAGAAAAGAGTTTCTGGGCTATCGGGTACAATACAAAAATTATTTTTTAGTCATTATGTAAATTCTACTTAGCACTCTAATGGTATAATCAATAATTAGACTTGATGTCTCAACAACTCTAAACTTGAACACAATCTATGAGCCCATTGCATTCAGATGTTGAAAACCTGTGGAGCAAGAAGGAATCTTCGAGGGAAGGGAAATGTAAAGATGTGCCCAGCAGGTATTTCAGGATTGCTCTGATTTCCTGACTAAGGATGTTTTTCTTCCACAGACAAAGGAAAGCAGTCATCTTGCTGGACGGAAGAGCCAGATATTAGAGTTCCAGAAGGCTAAAACAACTGCAGTGTTTCAGAGTCAAGTTCTTGAAAAAAGCAAGCTAACTGGGAGAGAGAACACAATTCTCATGGAGACTCCCTAGACTGTTAGCCCAGGGACTAGGCTAATGACACATCTGCATGGTCAGACAGAGATGGCCTGCTCCAGGAAGGAACATAAACAATAATATGTGAGGTATGAAGTCATTCAGCATTAAGAGACATTGCAGTCCCATCCTACCCAAAAGCAAGAGACTCCACTGAGCACAGCGGACATCTGATTTGAAATAAGCTATTCTCCAGAGAGAATAAGAACTTTCCTGACTGGATCAAAATTATCTGGTGGGATTCAAGGTCTGCAAAAACAAACAGACAGACAGACAGGCAGACAGACAACGCCCAGCTTTCGGATTAGGCCATATAATTCATATTCCCTATTACATATTATCTTAATGTTCTCCACATTTCCAAAAGTTGGAAATGGAGTATACCGTGCTGAAAGAAATAATTAACTAATAATCTTGCTTGAGAATTTTTAGCAGGAAAGGGAAGAGTCAGTTCGTTACCTTGAAAAAGAGATAAATAAAATGTATCCTCTGTAAAGGCTATAGGGGAAGGGAGTGAGACACGATGACACGATGAATGAGTATTGAGAATCCATGAGAGAATATTAAGATGTAGGGCAGGGAAAAACAAAAGAGATAATCCAAAAAATTCGAATTCAGACACGCAGAGACCCACACATACGTACACAATTCAGAAGGTGCCAAACTGCAAACAAAAGAAAAGCGAAGAGGACCACACAGCACAAAATTGTACAAGTTGAAGACGCTGAAGAGACTCTTTAGGCAGCCTGATAACAACTATGTTCTAGCTGCACTAGCCACGGATTAATAGATGGTCAATGTCTCGTCTGGAATGGCAAATCCCTTTATAAAATGCGAGGACATTTTAAAGTGTTAAAGGAAAAATGAACATCACCTTGCAATTTTATACACAAATATCCGCCAAAATGAAAGTGAAGCAAAGACCTTTTCAGACACCGAAAATGGAGAGGCTTTAGAATTTGTTGTGGGCAAAACTCCCACCAAAATATCCCAAGGGATGTTCTTCAGGCTGGAGGAAGAATTCCACCAGATGGAAAAGAGTTACGGTGCCACGAGGCTTGCAGAAGAGTGGTGATACCGAGCGGGAACGTGTATGAAAAGGCAGTTTTGTTTTCCCTGCAATATGCCTTGAATTGTATAACCTTCAGAGCAGAGATCAAAACATTGAGAAAGTGTGTGACGTCATACTCAAGCGGAGGTGTAGGCTCGCAAGAAAAGCGACGTGTGACAGTCACCAGAACGTCACTCTTACACTGCCGTGTTTTAGCGAACAGTAAAACAAACGCAATAGCAGACAGCGGTCAGACAAAGATGCTCGGCAGAACACACAAGAACCACGTAGGAAAAAGCCTAAGGTTCCAACAGGAGAAGGAAAGTAATACAATCATACGCATTATTAATAACACACCAGAGGGATTATGAAGATAAATAGGAACCGAAAGAGGGACAAATAAGAAGAGACAGAAAATGGCAAAATTGAATCTATCCGTGTCAATAATCATTGTCTATGTTGACGGTTTAACTGCTACCAATAAAAGGCGAAGCCTGTGGGGCGGCTAATAAAAAAAATAAAGTACCCATTCGTGCATATGTCTTTCAGTAAAACAGTATATTCGTTTAAAGTTTTCTTTAAGTGAAATGCAGATACATAAGTTGAGATTTATTTAATGGTGGGAGGCTACAGATTAACAAGCCTAAACTGGAGTAGGCACGTTAATATCAGACGTTACAGGCATCAAGATGAAAGGAACTGCCAGAGACACTTTGAAAGGGCATTTCTTACTGAGAAAGGGATCCACTGCGAGGAGCAGATAATCATAAATGCGCCTAAAACCTAATAATCATCCTTCCAGATACACAAGGAAACAAAAGCAAGAATTAAGGGGGAAAGAGACAAAGGAAAGCACACTATTAGAAGGGGAATCTTTTCAAAGGCTTATTTTATCTGTATTTATGTGTATGTGTATACGCTGCGTTCTGTGTGTGCATATGCGTGCGTGCATGTGCGTGTGTGTGTGCATGTGTGCACGTGGATGTGTGTACACACTAGGATGTGTGTGCAATGTCCTGGAGGCCAGAGGAAGACAACAGAGATCCCTTGGAGCTGGAGGTACAGGTGGCTGTGAACGGCATAATGTGAGTGCTGGGATCAGACCAAGGTCCTCAGCTGGAGCAGAAAGCACTCCTCTATCCTCCCAGCTGCAAATCCTTAATCCTTGTTCTCAGTACCTGACAGCCATAATTAGGAAACTCTGAAGAGTCAGCAGAGATACAACCGGACCATACAATAAGTTCTAACAATTTTCAAAGAGATCATAGACCAGAAGATAATAAAAGAATTCTAATTTTAGAAATAAATAACAAAATATTTACACAGCCCAGTTACTTAAAAGTTAAAAAAAAAATGCTTCTAAATAATTCAGGCATGACAATATTTTGAGGGAAACTAGAAAATATTGAAAGTAGAATGTAATTAAAATTCAGTCTGTCAACACGTGTAGGATACAAAGGGAAATCTGTGGCTTTGTGTGGTAATATTTTAACAGAAAAATTGAAAATCACTTTCTAGCATAAAGAAGAAGACAAGTAAGAGAAAAAATACAAGTCAGCGACATGGAAAAGAAACTGCACAGGAATTTAACAAATCCAGAAACTGGTTCTTTGAGAGATTAATAAAATTGATAAATACTAGCCAGAAAAAGAAGAGCAGAAACCATGAACTACAAAGAGGGAAATATTGAAAATTAAGTCGGAAGTTTTCTGTTGGAAAGATTAATATAATGAATACCCTCTGCCAGATGGTGTTGGCATACGCCTTTAACTCCAGCACTTAGGAAGCAGAGGCAGGGGGATCTCTGTGAGTTCCAGGCCAGCCTGGTCTACAGAGTGAGTTCCAGGACAGCCAGAGTTACAACAGGGAAACCACGTCTCGAGAAACCAAAACATAGAATAAAATAAAAAATAATAAAATGAAATGGGTAACCTTAGCGAGACTGCAGAAGAACAGAAGAAAAAACAGAGGTTAGTGAGATTAGTGACAGCAAGGGGAGCCTCCACCCATGCCTACCCACACTCAAAAGCTGGTATGAGAGTACTATACATGACTCGTAACAATAAATTGGGCAATACAGATCAGCAAATCAGTGAAAACAGGAGCATGCAGAAAACCTAAATGCACTTTATTCATCCCAGAATTTAAGACTGTTTATCAGAAAATTTAAAGAATTTAGAGAAAATTCCAGGGCTACTTAATGTCAACCTTCCATGAATTACTAAAGAAGGCAGAAGAAGGGAACGCTTCTCCACTGTTATTATGAACCTGATACAAAATTTGATGAGGAAATTATTAAGTTAGGGAAACGACAGGGAGAAAGGAGCCACAGCCCCACTTTCGTCAGTAACAGTCACAGAGACTTCATTCAAACAGGAAGTTGAACAAAATAAATTACGTGAGACAGAGCCAAGTGGAAGCTCTTTCTCAAACACGGAAGCTCATTTTAACATTCAAAACTCAATGCGCGTAACGCATGTGGGTGAAATAAAATGCCCACAGTATTGTGAAAGAAACAAGGTGGGGGAGCTTAGAATCAACCTAATTCCAGCATACTGAGTAATTAACTCTGTGGTAAGGCTCAGTAGACAGCTAGGCCCCACGTGACAGGGTGACAGGCTGGCCTTGCCAGCACAAGGGCCAGATTTTGAGTCCTAAAACCTTTGTTAAAAAAAAACAAAACAACAAAACAAAACAAAAATCCCACTGTTGGGGAAGTAGAGACAGGCAGATCCCTGGGACACATAACAAATGTATGTGGTGTGGTCACAGGATAGGAAAATAGGTGAATCTGAGTTAAGAATCCCATAATAACATGATCAATTGGTCTTCTCATGAAGACGTCTAAACAATGCAATGGGGTAAAGAGGACATTTCAACAATTAGGGCTTTAATGGCTTCATCCACATGGAAAGAAATGGAACCCAATCCTTTCCTCATGTAATAGAGATGTACCCAACATGGGCCGTCAATTTGAGTAGAAAAGCTAAAATTTAAAACATGCTAAAAAAAGGAAAAGAGGAAATTATCTCACAAAAAAGCATCAAAAGAGTAGGATTTCATCACATTAATGAATTTGGATAAACAACATACATCATTTAAAAAACAAATAGGGGCTCAGTGAGACGGTCCCAGAGGGGAAAGCGTGCTCGGTGAAGGCCTGATGACCTGAGCCCCATCCTGGAATGCATTATAGGAACCAACCCTAGCATGGATATTCATTTTCCTGTGGGTGGACACTGGGGCAGTTTGAAGTTTTGAAGTATCATGAAGAGACTTACTATGTGCTGATATACTGGGGATCTGCCCAAAGGCATTCTCCAGACAAATAAGAGATGAAGAACTCCAATAGAGAGAAAAGGAAAATTGAAACAAGGAGATGTGTACGTCACATCCAAAGCATGGCTCCGCTGTGACGGGAAATGCCAGGGCTGACACAGGAAGCTTTCTGGGTTGAGTAATGGAAAAGTAACAAAAGGCCACACATAGTATGACCAACTTCTTAGCAACATATTTAATGTTGATCTATAATCCATTATATAATCATACACATTAATCGTGTTATAGTATAGTATTTACTTTACATGTTGCTATGCTGAGATACATGTTTATATAATGATAAATTGTATAAATTACAAAGTATGTTTCATTATTATAAATTACTAAATCATAAATTATACTAATCTGATATAACAAATAGCATATTTATTATCATTAATTCGGGGAATAGATGTAGATACAGATCTCCATAAACGCTACAATAGCCACTTATGGGAACCAGGTTAAACACAGGTAAGTCAGGGAGTGTTTTCATTTTCTTACTTTATGTCTTAGATTTTTATATTGTGAAGGACATCCCTATGGAAACCAGAATTAAAATAATAAAAAGACACCCTGCTAATTATTATTCTAAGACTTTCCAGACGATCATTACCTAGGTGCAGACTCCTGAGATGTCCCTAGGAAGCAGAGCAGGGCAGAAAGCAGATCGCCACGCAAAGGCGGCTCCTGCATGGTGATGTGGAACGAGGGCTGAATTGCAATGAAATTGGAGAATAGTTTAAATGAGAGGGAACGGTTGAAAAGAAAAGACAGAGTTTCTGCTGGGATCAGAGGTGAAGGTTTCAAGGGACCTTCATGTCCCTTCACTGATCCTCCCAGGGCCCAGACGGAGGAGCAGGGTGAGAACGACCCACAGTACCCTGTGGGGAGCAGGCTGAAAGGTCCAGATGTTATCCTTTTACAGTTCAGGATGGTGTATAACCCACCTGGTCTGGTACCAAGGAATTTTAAGTTGACATTTCTTGAAGGGAAAAAAAAAATGTGCTGGTCTAATTACATTTCTTATTTCTAAAGAAAAGGAAAGAAACTAAAAGTAAAAAGGAACTAACTAAATCTGAAAAGAGAATAAACTATTTATTATCAGGACTTGGATCCGGGATCCCTAGCCCAGGACCCCTGGACCAAAATGTATAAATGTGATGTATAGATTCTTCTTTTTTACATTTTTTTGCCTTCTGTAAATAACTATTTTTTCATTTTTTTCTTTTGTTGAAAATAGATTTTTTTTTTAGTTTTTGCACAAGCATACATTGTGCACCCCCAGCCATGCTCCCCATATTCCCATTCCTTGCCTCTCCACACTCCCTAATACCACTTCACCCCTCAGATGTTTTACTTCAGTTTTCATGATATGAAAACACACACGATTTTGTCTATGTAATCTCTAGGATCCACAAATAAAACAATTCATATATTTGCATTTCTGAGACGTAATATGATATTCTCTGATTCTACCCATTTTCCTACAAATAACATACACTAATTATTTTTTCTAAGATTTTTATTTTTAATTACGTATTTGTGGTGGGAAGGATTGGGCATCTGAGTGCAGGTGCCCATGAAGGCCAGAGGCTTCAACCTCCCTTGGAGTTAAACTTCCAGGCATTTGTGAGCCACATGATGTAGGTGCTGGGAAATCAAACATGGGTTCTCTATAAGAACAGTACATGCTCTTAATTGCTGGGCTATTTCTCCAGCCTCAATTTCATTCTTCTTTATGGCTCAAAATAATCATATAGTATGTATGTACCACTCATGGAAATGTATGCTAACTCAGCTAGGAGAAAAAACAGTAGGGAGGTGTACTTAGTTACTTTCCGATTGATTTGATAAGACACCAGGACCAAGGCAACTTACAAAAGAACCGGCTTAATAGGGCTTGTGATTCCAGAGGACTAACATCTATAACAGTGGAGCAAAGGCACGGTGGCAGGAACAGCTGAGAAATCACATCTTGATCCGAAAGCAGGAGGCAGAGAGAGCAACCTGGGAATGGCTTCAGTCTTTTGAAACCTCAAAGCCCTCCCCCAGTGACACGCCTCCTCCAACAAGGCCACACCTCTTAATCCTTTACAAAAAGTCCCACCAACTGGGAAACAAGTATTCAGAAATTAGCCTATGGGAGCCATTCTCATTCAAAACACCACAGGAGGTTTCTCAAAACAAAATTAGAGAGAGAGAGAGAGAGAGCAAGAGCAAGAGAGGGGGGAGGAAAGAAGGAAGAAGAAAAGAAAGGAAAAAGGAAGAATGAAAGGAAGAAAGAAAGCTTTCCTAATGACCTATCACTACTGAGTGTTTGGTTGATTGATGATTGACTGCAAACCAACTCATCACAGAGGTACTCGCACTACACTGTTTCTTGCAGTGCTGCTCACACCGCCAAGTGAAAGAACTAACCGAGGCGCCCAGCCGCACAGGGAAGGACAAAGGGAAGATGACAGTGTTGCACATCACTAGCCCCAAAGCCCAACAAGTGCCATCTGCACAAGACATCTATGTCAGTTTGCAAAAGTTCATTACAACTGGGCTTGCTGACTCCTGACATCCCCTCCTAGAGGGAGGGACCAGGAAGAGCCATTGAACCCTTACCTGATATTCTAGCCACTCCTGTTTCAAGTAGTTTGGGGTGGGGCTGGTGAGAAACTAGAGAAAGGGCCTCCATCTTCATGGCCACGGAGATGCCATCATCATCCATGATGGATGAAAAGCTTCTAGTGTGGTTGCTTGAGGGTCATTCACCCTCCTGCCCGTAACCCCCCACCCAGACTCTGTAAGTAAGCCTAATAAATAATAAACTCCTTGGTTCCCTGGGGTGAACTTAGATGGTCTCACATTTTGGTTTGTCATTAGGACCTTAGAAAGAGGATATAGACTCTGCCTAGTCCCTCCAGTCCACTGGAGAAAATTCTTATTACAGATACATACTTCTGAATATCAAAGAGTGATGCTAACTCATATCCAATCAAGAACTACTACCCTGAATATAAGCTATTGAAGCTGCTCATGCTTCCCCTATTTCTCAATGAGCAGTTTCTGGCAACTTTCTGTGTGACAACACACAGCCCCTGTCTCCTGTCTCCTACTGAGTTCTCTGCCCTTGACATTTCTGAGGCTCTTCCTGGAGCGCCTATTACAACACCCACCAACTCACCTCAGTGATTGGCTCTCTCTCACCTATTAGTTCCAGACTTCTGCCGAGGGCCTCCTTCTCTGTGTATCACAGGTGTCCTTCTATCATTCCTTTCTTGTGAATCTATAACTCCTGTTCAATCTATGTCATACTAAGTGAGGATGCACGCGTGGCCTCTAACTCTCTGAAGCAGCTAAAGTCAAGATGGTCTATGACTAGCTTTACCAAAATCTCAGCATCCGCAGAGAAGACAGCAAAGGTCTAAAAATGCTTTAACTAATTCTTGAAGGTTTTTGTTTCTAAGGTCCTTTAACTGTAGTCCTTTTGAGAGCTCACATGGCCTTGTCCTTCCTTAACCTCTTAAGATGTTACAGGTTGAGATAGCTCACATCCTAAATACTTGGGAACAGAGGTGTTTGAGAGTTCAAAATTTGCTGCGTGTTTGAGAATATCTGCCATATAATATGAGATGTCTTGGTATGGAATCCAAGTCTAAACACAAGTTTCATTTATGTTTTATAGACACGTATTCTCTCAGCCTGAAGATAATTTATACACTGTCTTGAGCACACCTGGGTTTGGGCTGTGACCCACTCTGTGAGGTCAGGCATGGAATTTTCCACTTGCGACTTCCTGTCAGAGATCAAAACATGTCAAATTGAGGAGCAGCTCAGATTCTGGAGTTTTGCATTAAGGATGTTCAGTCTGTACCATGTCCCAGAAGACGATTTGCCTCTGACAGACAGCCTGGGCCCAAGTGTTCTTTCTTGTGTTCAGGGAAAGGGAATGTTCTCACAAAAGGCTTTAGAGATTCTGTTTTGCCCAAACTTTACATTACAAGCACATAACAATATTAACTATGGTAGCCAAGCCAATAAGTTTACACCCAAGAATTCTGATTGTCTCACTTATCTCTGCTCACTAGGGTGACTGCTTCCTGAATGTGGGGAGAGTCTGTTGAGGGAACAAAGTCCAGCTGCCACCTCCAAAGGCAGACACTTCCCCAGGCTCTCCAAACAGCAAATCTTCTCATTTCCAACAACCTTAAGGTTCAGATTTTATCCTAGCCATAGGAAAACATCCCTGACAGTTTCATGGTCATTATTTGTCCCATAAAGAGATGGAAATAGGAGTTCCTTTTTGTTTGAATTCTCTGTGATGGCATCCAGCTCTTCGCTTCTGATTTATACCAGTCACCTCTCCTCTGCCTCTTTGTTGCCCCTTTCACGTGTGTGCACAGTTCCCAGATCTGCTGCCTATGCGCTTTCTCCAGCCTCCTGCTATGCACAGACCATCTGACTGAAAAATGGAAACGTAAGAGCCACCAGTGAGAGGGGAAATAGCACAGAATCGTTCTACTCACCTTCTATGGGGAGGACTACTCTGCTGCTGTGCCGAGTCTCTAGGGGTCTTACTGTTGACCAGACACTGGCTGCTACCAGCAATACCCAGAGCCATTTAAACTCTAGAGTCATCTCGGCTCAGGATCCAGACCAACTTGAGCCACAAGATCCTGCCCTGGCCTTGTGATAAGAAACTAAGTCCCTGAGACATTTTATTTCCTTACATTAATTAATTTAACAACTAAAATGTATTCTTACCAGTGTGCCATGGACTTCTAAGACCAGGATCAAGGTCTGGAACCACATCAACACCACCTAACACTATCCTAGAGCATACAGAAACATGAAACAGGTCATGTAAGGTGCTACGAGCATCTCACAGTAATTCCTGCCTTGGATTCCCACACGATGCCTCTACCCATTCCCTTCTATACTCTTCTCTGATACCTCCTCTTGACTTCAACTCTACCCAACTCTACACTTCTCCCACCAGCTCTGTGTGCAGAACCCTATGTCCAAACAGGTTCTAGAACATTCTCCTACCCGAACTCATCCTGAATCCATACCCTCGTGGATGCTATTTACTTCTCTCTAATCATTTTCTTCCATTTTGATCTGCCAAATTGGGTCTAATTTGGAGGGAGGGGTGACAAGCTGTGAGGTATCAATGCATAATGTTAATAGTCCGTACTATCCTATAGAAAGAAATCACCACACAGGAGCAGCAGCTTAACACACCAGCTTTCCAAAGAGTGACCACGTTCCTTCTCTCCTTACCACTACTTTGCAATTAAACTCATCTAGATGAACAAATTGTCATATAAGTCAAAAGGAACACTGGTCAGACTTTAAGACTTTCTATCCCTAGGGCAGTTACACAGAGAATTTTATTCTGTATATTTCTGTGCATTGAATTGGGCATAGAAATGAAATCCTTGGATCTAGAATGAGATATAAACAATACTAACTTCATATTAAAATTTTCTAATCAAGGACCAACTTGCTGGAGTATCTGCTTGAAAAAGGAATTGTATTAGTTAGGATTCTCTAGAGTAACAGAACTTATAGAGTGAATATATATACTTTCATATAAATTATGGATATAGTTATATATAATATAACAATGGCTGGCTGTGAACAGAACCAAGAATCCAGTAGCTGTTCAGCCCATCATGCTGGATGTCTCGACTGGTCTTCAGTATACACTGGGATCCCAAAGAAGTAGTCTGTAATATCAGTGAAGAAATGAACTGGCCAGCAATGTGAGAGCAAGCAGGCAAAGAGCAAAAGCTTCCTTCTTCCATATCCTTAGACAGGCTTCCAGCAGGAGGAATGGCCCAGATTAGAAGTGGGTTTTCCCAGATCTGGATAAAGATCTTCTACACTTCTAAAGTGTCTTCCTACCTCAATGATCCATTTTAGAGGTGGAATTTCCTACTTCAAATTAAACAAAAATTCCCCACATGTGTACCTTCCATTTTGGGGTTTTAGTTAATTCCAGATGTAGTCCAGTTGACAACCAAGAGCAGCCATCACAGATACATAGCAGGCCAGGCACGTTTCTGGTTTTATATTTGTAACGTAAGTTGTAAATGTCTGAAGTGTTCATCAAAAGTCAGGGCATACACAAGCTTCCAAAATAGAGAAATTATCAACTTCACTGATCTAAAATTCTTGATTCATCAATAAGTACCAAAAAAGGAGAAAAGAATCTGTGATTGACAGAGCAAGTTAGCAAGAACAAATGGATGTCATCAGTGATAACTTTGACGGAACAATGAAGCCTTGTAAAACGGAATGGAACAGCAAGCACTGACTAGAGTCAAGCATCATACACCAAGATTTCTCAATTTTCCTTTTATATACAGAAAGAGCAGCAATCTCTGATCAAATAAACAAGCAAGACATCATTAGAACAAAGTCATTGGCATGCTCTCTAATCAAAGCTCCAGGAAGATCATGTCCCTGTCTCACCAATGCAGAGTAGAACAATTACCACTTCCTCCACGTACCTTCATCAAAGCTCTAGAGGAGCGTGTTTCCTGCTCTGTAGAGACTCCTACACCTCTCTGCTATCATTAAGGACTCCGGACTCTCCTATCGAGGGGAGCTTCTGTTCTCCACCCATGCCTGCCAAAGGTTCTCCTCTAAATCCAGGGCAAAGGGGAATTGCATAGGGAAGAGGGGGGCTTGGTATCCTATGAAAAGGGCTCCTCCAGAAACTTGTAACAACTAGACACAGGAGCTGACATCTCGGTAGGTACTCACTCCAAAGTCTAAAGGACTCCAGATTTCTTGGACTTTTGAATTCAATACCTGGTGATTTCATGAAAGCTGGCTGATAACTAAAATTTCAAACAATCAGTACTAAACGAATGGACCCGAGAAAGATATTTTCCTGTATCCATATATTTTTAGAACACGTTGACAGGGCTTTCAGTGTTTTATTTTAAGAGCTAAATGAGAAAGCATTTTCTTAGTCCTGGTTGCTGAGGTCTGTGAAGCTGTAATGACTCGTATACTGTTTTACTGAGTACAGACTCCCATCTTCACAGCAGTGGAAACACATACCTTTCTTGTTTCTTTTAATAATAGCCTAGTTATTTTGATTTAGGCAATAATTATCATCTTCTATATAAATACAATTGAACAATTTAAGGATACAATCAAAGCTATCTATGAAGGGCCATATTTTCAGACACATTAATCAGCTCTGACTCATCCACCACAAAAACCCAAGGCTGTACTTACGAACCATATAGCAGGGTCCCAGCCTCTATGTAGGAAGGCGGGTCCCCTCTTGGAAATCTAGAAGCTACGAGATATTTGGGAACCCTGAAGGAAAAGATGTCCATACCAGTCTGGGAACTGGGAGGTAAAATCAAATGGAGATAAATCTCTTGGGTTTTTTGAGTCTTTGTCTCGGAACAGAAGAAATGTTAACAATGTTTTATTCAATATCTGGGGAGTGAGGTATTATTGGTATTATTAGAAAATCCAAAATCCAAATCCCTTGGCAGAGCACTTTTCTGGTCTTAGTAATTTTTAGTGCCATGTGTTCTAGGCAACCTTGCCGTAGCTTACGTATGTCAATTAATACTGATCACTGCACCTGAGGGGGCCCCAGGAAACACTGAGACCCACCCGCCTTAATGAAACAAGGGTCTATCGTAGAGATAATCTATAAACTCAAAGGGACTGTTAAGTAGTACAGCATGGTGGCTCATTCCTGCAATCCCAGCACTGAGGGGTTGAAGAAGGAACATTGCCATGAGGCCTAGGCCAGCTTGTGTGAGGCAATGAAATCCTGGCTTAGGAAAAAGAGGCAGAGAAGGAGAGAGGGGAAGGGAGATGAGGTGAGAAAAAGAGAGAGGGAAGGAGGGAGGGAGAGAGGGAGAGAGGGAGGAAGGAAGGAGGGAAAGAAGGAAGGAATAAAGGAAGGAAGGAAGGAAGGAAAGAAGGCAGGCAGGCAGGCAGGCTACAAAAGAATGCCAAGCTAGACTGGCTTCCTCCTTTCATGAACAATAAAATACAGATTTCAGTGGAGTTATTAATGTCTTTAAAGAACTCCCAGAAAATAAAATAATGTCACCCTAAAATTTGTGATTAGGACTGAAGAGATGGCTCAATGGTTAAGAGCTTTTGCTATTTGTGCAGAGGACACAGGATCAGTTCCCAGCACCCACATGGTGACTCACCATCTGTAACTCCAATTCCAATGCCCTCCTCTGGCCTCCTCTGCTCCACTGGCACCAGATGTACACATGATGGTGTATGTGTGTGTGTGTGTGTGTGCACTCAAATAACACTAATATACATAAGATAAAATAAATTATTTTTAAAACCTTTTAAATGAAGTTATGCTTAGTTCTTCAATCATTCCCAACCTGGGAAAATAAAGATATTCTCAGACACACAAAGGTAAGGAGAAATGATAACAATTAAAAGAACAATTGAAGGAAGAATTTCACTGGAAGGAAAATCAAGAAAGAATTAAATCTGTTATATAGATGGGTTATATAGAGCATGTGTTTGTATTTGTTTGCAAATTTGTAGTTACCTATGGCTTTATTTTTAATTTAGGGCTACTGAAATATTAGATATACAATTTTTAACTTCTGAGCCACATAAGAGGAAAAAGGATAGAAAAGAAAGCTTTATTGATCCCCAATGAAAGAAGGAAGAAAAGAGAGAGAAACTGGGAAACTAAACAGTAAGATAGACAGGCTATGTGAAAGTTTGGAAATTAATATAGAGGCACCAATTACCCAAAAATGGTACAAATAAATTAAACTCATATAATAAGATAGTGATCACTGGATGGGATTTAATTTAGCTACGTGGTTAAGAGATATTAAAATAAAACATCACAGAGAGACTTAACATTAGAAAAAAATAGACTGCAGGCAAATATAAAAAGCAATAAAGAGCCAATATAATAAATTATTACCAGACAAAATAGAATTTAAGGCAAAAATATTAGAAATAAAAAACTACAGTGTGTGAAAACAAAGGGAAATTATCCTCCAATGAAGTATGAAAATCACAAAACAGCAAGCACCCACACGCGCAGTTTCAGAACTGACTGCCTGACTCCAAGGCAGAACCCATGCCCTTTTACCCATAGAAACATCTACTAACGGCAATATCATCAAGGCTAAACACTGGGATGACAAAACGAACAAGTGTAATCTAAGAACAAACAAAATCCTGGCAGGAGGTACTCACTCTAACTACCAGTCATAAAGGAAATTTTGACAAATAACGAAGAACCAAAATTCTTGAGGCTCCGTTCTTTGACAGCAGTGCAAATCTAAAGAAATCAAACAGCAAAGACAGAGCAAGCGCATGTGACTCAATCTCTTGGCCTTCTCCCTCCGTGGGTTGTGAGTTATTTTGTAAGTCTAGGACAGCAGTCACAATAAAAATAGCAAATCTGGCCCCAAAAAAATCCTTAAAATTACTATAATGCCAAAACGGAAATGAATTCAAATGCGACTTGATTAGAAAAGGTATGTCCTGGCTATGTTTTTAAATAAAATGTTGGAAATAAATGTCCTAAAGATTTAGCTCATAAACCTGGGGGGAGGGGGGAAGCAGCAAAATCAAAGATGAGAAGGAAGAAACTAAACAGAAGTGAGCTAAAAATAATAAGGCTGATGGAAAGGTAAGATGAGGGTTTTTCGGGAACCAATGGTATAGACCAAGCCTGGCAAAACTGATGGGTGTGGCTGAAGGGTGTCCCTCCACGTACAAGCGACAGAAACACCTCGGAAGCGTGGGCAGGCTTTAAGAGTTGCGCTGTAGGAGCCAGAGAGACGGCTCAGTGGTTAAGAGCACTGGCTGCTCTTCCAGAGGACTCAGGTTCAGGTCCCAGCACTCACATGGTGGCTCACAACCATCTTTAACTCCAGTTCCAAAGGCTCTGTAGCCCTCTTCTGGCTCCACAGTCGCCAGGCGCACACACTGAACTGGCATACAGACAGGCGAACATGCACAGGCTTAAAATGAAAAACAAGCATTGTCAGGCTCCACCCTCACAAAGGGATTAATGGCGTAACTGTAAGGAAGGCCTCCTGATAGTGTTCCCTTGATGAGTTTCGCTGCTGGAGAAATACTGTGGCCCATAGCTGATAGAGAGATGGCAGATAAATTCTTATCCTCCCCCTTCTCCTTCTCTCCCCTCCCCCCTCTTCCTCTCACTCCCTCCCAAAGCAGAAATCTCTGTAAGAGCCCCTCCATCTTAGATTTCCCAGCCTCCAGAACTTTCTGTCCTCTATAAATCACTGTACGAGATATCTCACTGTACGAGATACCATGTCTTAGGAACCCAAATTAGCTAAAATGCAAATGAAGGGAGAGAAACCATATACTGAAATCACCATGTTACAGAAAAATAAAGGGTCAGAAGTTCATTTTTTAAAGCCTAACAAAATATTGTCAACAAAGTGAATAAATAGGAAAGCTGACTCTGTGTGTGTGTGTGTGTGTGTGTGTGTGTGTGTGTGTGTGTGTGTAATTTACTCTGTAGTAGTGGAAGGTCATTATCTGACACTTCTTGGCATTTGGATAAGATGAACTGTAGATAAACCATTATAGAAACTCATCTTCTTCCATGTACAGTTGAAAACACTGACCAATGAACAAATTCTCAATGAACAATTTCATATATCAAACAGTGGTAGAAGGATCTTTTCTAAATTTCAAACATCATGTAAACAGCCAAAGAAAGGAAACTTAGAGTTTATTATCATAAAAGTAGATTAAAATCACAAAAAAATATTAGCAACCATAATCCATTAATGTAGCAAAATTTTAAGTCAAACTGGTTTTTTTTTGTTTTTAAGGTGAAGCACATCTGGGTAGGACTGTTGATAAATTTTCTCCCTCAACAGTCTGTGTAGAACCTTCCTGTAACATGAAGGCTAGTCTGTAGAAAGGAAGCTTCCTGGTCAGTATCAGCTTGAATACACCAAGTTCTGTGACCCAAGTGTGTGTCATCTTCGGCAACAGAGTCGTCCCATCTAGTTATTGCAGACAACCAATAACACTGAAAATAGTCTGTTTTGCTTTAGGGAGTCCACAGAGCCTCTTGACCGCAAGATAAAGCACAGTGCTCCCTACCTTGACTTGGGCTGATTGTTTGATAACTTAAGGCATCAACGGAGAAACAGCTTTCCCAGCAGATGATGGTAAATACAGAAACCCGCAGCTGGCCAGACGTCAGAGAATGAGTAACTGTACAGTATGCAGCATTAAATGAGACATCTACGTTGTACTTTCTCCCCACAAGGCTCAGGCAACATTGCAGAAGAGGTAAGAGAAAGATTATAGAAGCCAGCAACTCAGAAGGACTGCTACAAAGGAGTGTCTGTTGGACATGACAAACCATTGCACTCAAAGTCAAAGCATCTGGATGTGCATACAGCAGACCTACACAAGATCAAGCCAGTCAAAATCCCAGCATGGAACATTCAGGAAGCCCCATCCCTAGCACAGGAGCTTCACTGTTTGAACGCTGCTGTGGTGGAAATCGGCTTCCTTTAGGGAAGTGGCTCTTCTTAGTGGTCCATGCTCCATGGATGGCCCTACACTCATGTGTGTAAGGACAGCTGATTGGCCTCAGTAGGCTATGCAGAGTGGACATGAAGTTGGGGGGCAGATATGATCAGAGAGGACTTACATGAGTTGGAGGGCAAGCAGAAGTTAATATGATAAAAACATTGTACATATGCATGAAATAAATATGTACTTATTATATATATATGTAAATAGTATATAATATTAATAAGAGGTATTTTTAAAATAAATAAAGCACAAAAATTAGGATTTATCTAATAAAGCAAGGATAATTCGCTATTCAAAAACATTCACACATTAATACATTAAAGAAAAGCCATATAATCATCTCACTAAATTAAAATTTAAATGTATTCGAGTTCAATGGCTCATTAACAACAAAAAAAAAATCGTCTTAATGTCTTTAGTTAGGGTTTCTATTGCCGTGACGAAACACCATGACTAAAAGCAAGTTGGGGAGGAAAGAGTTTATTTGGCTTACACTTCCATACCATAGTCCATCACTGAAGGAAGCCAAGACAGGAATTCAAACAGGGCAGGAACCTGGAGGCAGGAGCTGATGCAGAGGCCACAGAGGGATGCTGCTTACTGACTTGCTTCCCATGCCTTTCTCAGCCTGCTTTCTTACAGAACCCAGGACCACCAGCCCAGGGGTGGCCCCACCCACAATGGGCTAGGCCCTCCCTCATCAAACACTAATTGAGAAAATGCCCAACAGCTGGATCTTATGGAGGAATTTTCTCAATTAATGTTCCCTCCTTTTGGATGACTCTGCATGTCAAGTTGATGTAAACCAGCCAGCACACTTAATATGCTAAAGTAGAACGTAACTGTGAAAAAATCCTAATAAGGATTCTTATCAAAAATCTACAGTAATCCTGACAAATATTGATGAACGACACTTCGGAAAATTCTGTTGTTCCATTTTTATAGGGAATGGTGCTGAAAGCTTAATATTACCAGAAGATTAAAATAAAAAATAAATATGAATATATTATACATAACAAAATTATAATATACACAAGTTAAAAATAAAAATACAAAAATATTAGCAACAGTAAAAAGGTTTGTCAAAATTGTTGGATTTGAAATCATTATGAAAAAGTAAAACGTTTTATCTCTAATAAATAAAATCGTCACTTTAACGCAGTATCAGAAGGCTACAAATCTATTCCAGAGATAATCTGCTCTTGCTGCCTCAAAGCCCATGGGCTTTTATTCCTTATCATTGTTAATTCTGCCAGGATGCATTTGGATGCGTGACTTTTCTTCCGCCTGAGTCTGCCTTGGAACTATGAACCTTTTAATCTCCAGATTGTCTCTGCCTAACTTATGGTTATTTTATTTTAATATTTGTTTAGTTATGGAATATTTAATATTTGCCCATTAATTTACTGGGTCTACCTCAATCTCTTTCCTCATGATTTCTGTCTCTGCAGCTCTTTTGAAGTTAGGCTAATTAATGCTCTGTATAGTGAACACCATGATAGGAACATAGATAAATGTACTAATAGAAAGAGCAAGTCATAAACTCAAATTCATCAGGAACTTCAAATATGACAGACAGAGCTACCCTTTAGGGTTTGCGATTAAACGCTGTTAAGCTTCTTTGTCAACTCCTGTTGAAGAAGACAGGAAAATTAATCTCGACAAACACTTGACATGCAAACTGACCTTGGCACCCTTAATATCTATGTTGGGAGGCAGAGGCCACAAAGGATGAGATATCACAGCACGAATGAGTTATCCTCAACCGAAGAGATCCTTAAAAATATTCCCAGCTAGGTTTACAGAGGTAGCACTCTGCATCAAGAATAGCCGCCATATCGTTCATGAGAAGAGCACTGAAGCAAGAAGCATAAACCCAGAGAGACCTAAGGGGACTACAGATTGTCATCTCTATGGCTCATGGTCTTAAAATGCCTTTAAAACACAACACAGTATTCACACAAACTGTACGCAAAGTTGATTCTGAACTACTTGCCCAGTTGGTTCATCATAAATTAAGGGAAAGATCGTGAAAATCAATTACTCCACAAAGATCCTTTGGCTAGCTATGGAGAGTCACTTAAAATAATTGTCAAGTCGTCAGAAGAGCCATGCTTCACTTTTACCAAGTGACAACAGATCCTCCTTTTTTGACCTTTTCTATAATAGAAATCAGCTCCAGGTAGTTTTCTACTAAGGCAAAGAAAAATACTTAAGAAAGGAGACAACTTTTAAAAACCGTGGTTGACAAAGAAACACATTTCAATTCTTGATCTATGGATTCAATATTTTGAAAACGGATACTTAGGGAGCCTTCTGTCAGGTACTATTATTGCAATAATACAAGTATATCTCCCGTGAAATGTACTGTGGATGAATAGCTGAAACTGCGGAAGTATAATTTTCTACTGCTTGACACTCATACTCATGAAATGTTGCCATGAGTCTGATGACGGACAATGTCAATCATCTCGGAGTCTGGTGCGGATGAGCTGATCAGTACTATCGTCAAGTTCATCGGCCAAGTGAGAGAATGAAATGAAAGCTTCATGGAGAAAGTGAGACCTTCCCTGCAATCTGAATCACAGGAGACAAAAAGAGTGGAAGAGGAGGAGGATGTGGGGAGATGGAGAGATCTCGGAGGAGATGTGTGAGAAGAACCATGATCAGAATATATTACATGAAAAAATTTTTCTTTTCAGTTAAAAAGAAAGAAAGCAAGGTACAGAAAAGTCAAGGTCCACCCCAGCGCAAGGCCACCTGGTTTTAGTAGGACTTTTGTTCTTCGTATGTGAACTTCATACAATCCGGCTCCGAAAATCTCAATGCTTTATCAATTGGAAACTAAGTCACTCTCTCAGGGGAAAGAGAGCAGCTGCCACCATTCCCAGGGCCTCAGTACCCACCCCCACTCGCTCCACAGAGTAATAAAAGTATGCCAGGTATCTTCAAGTTGGAAATAGACACTCTGGAAGAAATAGGTACCCTCTTTACCCCTCAGTTTGAACCTGTTCCTCGGGGTATTCTAGCCACAAACTAAGAACAGAAACCTACTGGGAGAACTGAGAAGTCACTCTCCATTTTCTACCTCTTCCTTACATGAGGGCTGCAAGGAAAAAATTATACCTAAGATTAGCACTTGTGCCTAGAGGTGGTGGCACACGTCTTTAATCCCAGCACTTGGGAGGCAGAAACAGGCAGATCTCTGTGAGTTTGAGGCCAGCCTGGTCCACAGAGTGAGTTCCAGGACATCCAGAGTTACAACAGAGAAACTGTCTCAAAAAAACAACAAAAAAAAATTAGCACTTGTGTGCAGGAAGACACCTGGTGATTTGGGTCTGACCCATGTGCCTGTCCAGCCATCTAGAAAGCTCCCTTCGCTGGCTTCTTCACTGTACACCAGCTTTCAAACACAGAGTTTCCTGAATTCCTGGGCTTTTGCTCCTTACTCATCACCACTCCTCAGGAACTTGTGGGCAGAAGAGACTTTCCCTTGGGTAATAATCACTGGCTCCTTAACCTAGCCATTCTCAAGCATTCGTGGGTGCTTGAGCCAACAAGGGGGGAGGTCTTACTGAACCGACATTCTGATTCAATAGGTCTGAAGTGAGACCTTGATCCTGTACTTCTAGCTAGTCTCAATGTAGCAAGGCCTTAGACCATATTACGCCTTCTACACTCTCCAATTACCTGAAAGAAGGAAAGCCTTGATCCCTTTAACTATGACTTTAATCCCGGAATATATTTATAGCATGTTACAGGCTGAATTGTATTTCTACAAAATTTATATATTGAAGGCCTGTCTGTCCCTGGTAAGCTCAGAATATGACTGGAGGTGAAAATAGGACCCTTGAGGAAGAGAGTAAATTAAAACAAGGCTGTCCAGGTGCCTCCGACTGATATCTTCTCAAAAGAGAAGATGCAGAAATGTGACTAGACAAAATCTATGTATCTGCAGAGAAAGACCAGATGAAGACACAAAAGAATGGAACTATCTACAAGTCAAGAGAAAAGCGCTCCCACCAAGAAATGCTATCAACTGACACCATGACCTTGAACATCCAGCCTCGAGAACAGAGGGAAATAATGTTCTGTTACTTAAATCACCCGGACTATAATATTACGTTAAGTTATTCCAAGCAACTCAAGATGCGTTGACGGTGGAAGAATCCGCATGTGTGATTAACTACGTGTCTCTCATAGCTAAGGAGTAATGAAAGCATCCAGGTATCTGCAACTTGGAAAGAGGTACTTTTGGAAGACTCCATCTGACTTACAAAAATGCTAACAGCAAGAAATCCAAAAGTTGCAGAAGGACACGGCTGAACTGGGTCCCCTGACAGCACTTTGGACAGGGTTGTTAGGCAGGTGGTTGGTGAGCCCTTCAAAAGCAGAATCAGAGCTGTTAAAGGAAAGACATTGGTTGCAGGAGTCATTGGAGTTGACTCCTTTTTCCTGTGTTGATAACCAGAAGGACCACAGCTGCACAACATCCAGATTCCAGGTGGATAACTGGGAAAGGACACTGTGATATAAACCTTTGGGAAAGTTAGAAAAATGTGGATTGAATTTGATTTGGCATCCAGTTGCTTTGTGGCCCTGACATCTACAACTCGATGGTGTTAATCAAAGAAACATTATAAGCCTGAAGATTAAAATCCACTAAGAATCATAAAAGAGCAAGTTAAAACTATAACTAATGATCTTCATACAGACACAGGAAGCATGTGTGATATCAACTGTTCAGCATCACCCAAGATATCATGGCGTGCATCTGTCCCAGTTATGGGGAAGCAGAGATAGACGGATCCCCGGGGCTTGCTGGCCAGCCATTCTAGCTGATTAGAAAATTCCAGATTCGGTAAGAACTTAAGCAATAAGGTAGAGAGTGACAGAGGAAAACACCCAACATTGACCTCTGCCCTCCACATACATGTACACATGCACATATCCAACATATACACATGCATGACATATACAAACATCAGAGAGAGAGAGAGAGTTAATCTAGAGCTAAATAGCGGGATATGCAGAGAATACAAAGCAACACCACTTATTTAGCCTTCTTGCGCTGATGTGCCCATATGGTCAAGTTCTCCCAAACAGGAGGAAGACAGTCAGTGTCTCTGGGGCTAATGCCTTGAAGGATAATGCCTGTGCTGGGGAGCAGAGCTCACTGGGAGAGCGTATGCCTAGCATGTGTGATATGTACATGCTGGGAAAATAATTCAGTTCTGGGCATGCTGGAGACATGTTAGAAGACACCTAGTTTCCAGACTCCATGGAGCGCCTAGCTGTCCTAGATAGCCCATACCCAAACATTGACCAAAGAGAAATAAATCCCCATCTTGCTTGATTCATGGTTTTATATTGCGTCTCCATCTGAGCTCCTGACCCAGTATCTCAAGTAATAAAGTGTGGCTCGCTGACTAGCAGAGCATGCTAAGTGGAGAGCCCGTCATGGTCAGTACCAGTCAGGAGGCCAAGGAAATGGCTTCTAATGGCTGAAAAGCAAGAGCCAAACCTACATGATGCATCTTAATGATCTTGTGATATGTAAAGATAATTTAATAATAAAGTATAGAAATAGTCATAATTTTAAGAGTGTAACACACACACACACACACACACACACACACACACACACACACACACACACTGATTTCATTGACTTCCAAACTCAATGTGACATCCCCATTTATGACAATGACATTAAGGGGGCCCTCTAATTCAATCCTGATGAGATCACATGGGAAAACAGCCAGAAAGCTACCAGGAAGCAAAGAAGGATCAAACTGTGTAGCCCCTTTAGGAACTGGGCTGTTGTCCACGGCACACACAGGAAATGGGTACCATTGTCTCCCACACAGCCTCCCAATGCGCAAGACTGGACTTCTCCCTTTGGTTACCACACACCATCTCAGACAAACGTGCTCCATTTGGGATTCCTTTCCAAAGAAGTCTGAATCCGGTCATTCAGTGCGGTTCTGGGGAATCAAGTGTTTTTGCCTGGGGGAAGGATAGTGTGAGGTTTTTGAATGTCACGGATACATTGAATGGTAACAAAATTAAACGAATCAGTATTTAATTCCTAGTGTAAATCGGAGCTTTAGTATCATAACCAATCCTGAACTTCTCCCATCACTCAGTCTGGACTGGTCCCGTGGCTCAAGGCAGGAGAGGACATAATTTGTTTTAGCACTTCCCCTTCTGACTCATCGCATCCTCTCCTGCCATTTCCAACTTCTCCTGAGCAGGTCAGAAGGAAGGTGGAAGGAAACAGACTCTGCTCTTTTCATTTCTCTTGGAACTGTGGGTGCGCTCTCATCCTCATGCCAGTTGGCTGTCTTCCCCTGCTAGTGGAAGAACTTCCAGTGTGGATCCAAGAGTAGAGCCCATTTAAGTCCAGTCGGTGCATCTGATGGGAGCCTGTAACCCGAACATAATGACTCCATCCACCTCCCAAATTCCAGGGAGCCTCCTTCACCCTGAGACTGAAGTACAGCCTGTATCCTACACCATCCCGCCTGGGTAGGGATCACGAGGTGGATTGTATAACTCCTTTCTGCAGACAGGCCCAGGTTACAATCTCACTGACCGAGATACTTGAGCATAAGCAGTACTCTCTACTGCTTCTCCACTGTTACCCCAGGCAGCCTCCATATATCTCTGGACTTCTGTCTCCCACAGGCAGGAAACATGGCAGTCTCCCTGTCTCTGCATTTTCTCTGACTTCAGGGTCCATAGGAGAAGTTCTTGGCACCTTCGTTACCCCTCTCAGGCTGGATAGCTCAGGCAACTCTTCAGAAGCCCCAGGCTTGGCAAGCTGCTCTCAAAGAACTTGGCAGTTGGCTTGCCAGTTCCCCATGGGAAAGGTAAGAAAAAAGACAAATGCTTCTCCCCAAGGCCATGCCTCCCCATGCTATCCCACACAGATCTCTCTTTGGACTCTTCTGCCCTCACAGATGGCCTGCTGGAAGTGGGCTCTGATGGATACATTCCTTTCAAACTCTTGCTAACCCACCAAGATTTCTTGGATTTTGTCCTTCTGAGGGCAAAGGAGATTGTTTCTATCACATGATCCCCCATGTCCTCCGTCAATAGACTGTTGCCACAATGCTAAAGGCACACAGTTGTCCAACCAGAAACATTACTCCCATACTGCTTTGCAGCAAAGGTTCTGGACTCCGGTTGAAAGCCAAGGGTTGGATTTATCTGGAAAAATCAGAAGCCAGATCTAAGGGAAGACCTCGCTTAACTGTTGCTGTTGGGCTGCGAGGTCATAACCTCTCCAGGGCATGTTTCTCAGTAACGTGCCAGATGGGTCTTTGCCAGGGCATCAGTCCCTAATTTCAGCATCATCTCCCACCCAGAGAGGCAAGGAATTTTCTAAATCATCAAGACCTGTTTCCTTTCTGATTAAGTCTTTGCCCCAAATGTCATGGCTTAAAACAACCACTGAATCTCACAGTTTCATTGTGTCAGGAAATCGGGTCACTTCAGCCATTCTCTCTGCTCAGTCTTTCATCCTGCCCAAAAGGATGGAAGTTACCTCATGACCTTAAGAACAGGTCAAAGAGAACACAAGATAGCCTAGAATATCTTTGAGTGGCAAAGAAGTACATAGAAACACATTGTTCTTTTAAGATAAGGGCATGTCAAAAGGACCCAAGAACTCATCTGAAAATCTCTCAATGGCTAAAGCTAACATGGTTTGAGCAACATAGTATCTGAGGCCATTTTGTGCTGCCATAACAGGGTACTACAACTAGGGTAATTTACAAACAGATGATATTTATTTGGCTAATGGTTGAGGAGGCTGAGAGGTCTGAGGGCATGAGGCCAGCATCCAGCAAGAGCTTTCATGCCGCATTATAAGATGGCAGAAGGACAAGTGAGCACAAAGGAGAGAGGAAATCCGGCCAACTCACTTTTCACAATAATATCAGTCTCCCGGTAACTAACCCACTCCCACTGTGATGGCAGTAATCCATTCTTGAGGGCAGAGCTCCCCAGGCCTCAGTCAACTCTTTAAGGCCCCATTTGTTCATATCATCACAGTGACAATTAAATTTTAACATGAGTGCTGGAGGCTACCATCAATCCATCACAATGATAAATCACAATGAAAGTGAATGACTACCCAATGAATGAAATCAAGCCCATAGACTCATACAGATATAAATAGACAGTGGAGTAAATGAATAAACAACAGAGAAAAGATCAACCTTACAGATCTGACTGGTAAACATAAACAATCTGATTGATAAACATAAAAGGAGCCACCAGAGACTTGCCTGAGGACCATGTGTCCTGCCTGGGCTTGCCTTCCCACCCTGCCTCTGCTCCTACCCTCATCCAGATCAATGCATCTCCAGACCCTTGTCAGAGAAGCTTCTATTTGCAGTAGACGGTGATTAATACAGAAAACTATAACTGACCAAGATACAGAGAGTACGAGACTGTGCATTGTTTGGCCCTAAGTGAGACATCTATATCACGCCCCTCCTCCTAAGGCTCAGGGATCTTGATGGTAGATGAGGCAGAAACACTGTAAGAGCCAGGGGTTGTGGATGGCTACAAGGAAACAGAGTCTCCCAGATGTGGCAGGGAAGCTGCGCATAAGAACTTACAGAAGTCACAACAGCATGTGTAAGACCTTTGCAAGCTCAAGCAGGATCAAACCTCAGCGTGGGGTGCGGGGTAGGGGGTGGGCACAAAGTCCCACTCCTCTGTTAGGAGTTACTGGCAACTGTTAACTTCTAGGAGAGAGAGAAAGAAGGACACAGAGAGAGAGAAGGAGAGAGAGAAAGAGAGAGAGATGGCGTTTTGTTTAAGAGTATAGGCTCTGATAGGCCAACCTTGCTGTAGCGAAGGACCACACATCTAAGACACGGGCAGCACGTGGTGCTGATGAGGCTACAGAGAGAACAGGACACAAGGTTGGGTGGGTAGGGAAGTGGGGAAGGGTGGATCTGGGAGGAGGTGGGAGAAAGGGGTGTACATGATCAAACCTCAGTGTACGAAATCCTCAAAGAATTAATTTTTAAAAAGAGGAGTGGGGAAGACGGGGTGCAGAAAAACCATAAAAACAGTCTTGTTTGAAAAAAAAATCCCAACAAGGAACTTGCCAGCCGATACAAGTTAAGTAACTAATTTAAATAAATAAATAAATAAAAACTCTCTCTTTTATCCTCCAGAACTTACAAAGCAAAATAAACATAGAAGGAACCAGGAAAGAATTAGGAACCCCACTTAAGATTCAAACAAAGTATTCAGGGCTGCAAGACTCATTGATAAGTGCTAAAGGAGTAGGCGAATTCTCAAAAGAAGCAGGATCCAGCGGCTCCTCTGCTGCAGGGGAGTCAGGTTGACCAGCCCACGGGAAGCTGAGAGCGCATTCGCCGTGTGTCTCTACACGACAGCTTGGTGACACATTGGTCTCTTTCCTCGTGAATGCCGCCGTCACGCAGCATCAAGAACGGGTATTGGCCATCACTAAGGAAAGACCTAACTCCAAGTCTTGAAATGTAGTTTCTGCTGAACATGTGCTGCTATTACAGCATTCTAAGTAAAAACAAGCATAAATCAAACCAGAATAAGCACTGGGTATCTTATTTGTTATCTCATATTTACATCCTTCTGCCAATTCACAAATTACTATTCAGAACATGACCACAAATCCTTTGTGACTCCTCCCCTGTGGTGGAACTTACTGACCTTTTCTACCAACTAGGTGAGAGGGAAGAATTAACCCCTTGACTCTCCCAGGGAGAAAACCAGCAGATGTCACTTAAAGTCAGTGGCCAAGGTTCATGTCACCTGATACGACGTGCATACTGACATGTTCAATGACAGAGACATAGCTTCCCTGTGGAATCCTTCCCCAGCGCCTCTAACCTCAGCATGTGGTGTAGTCTGGGTATGAACTAGGTCCTGGATGATCTTTGAAGGCCAGGTCTTCAGCTAATTATGCTATTGGGAGGTGGTGAAACCTTTAGTAGGTAAGGTGAGTAGGAGGACTCTCAGTCATTAGAATCATGTCCTGGAGGGAGTACTGAGACCCAACTCAACTCCATTCGAATAGACTCTCCTCATCATCATCTACATCATCACCATCACCACCACCATCATCATCACCACCACCATCATCATCATCACCACCACCACCATCATCACCAACACCATCATCATCTTCTTCTCCTCCTCCCCCTTTTCTTTCTCTCCTTTTCTTCCTTTTCATCCTCCTTCTTCCTCTTTTCCTCTTCCTCCCTCTCCTTCTTGGCTGCCAAAAACAAACAAACAAAGACCATTGCTTCCCTATATACCCGCACCGTGATCTACTGCCTCACACACCACAGCTCAAAGGAAACAGAATGGGCCTAAAACCCCCAAGCCAGGAGCCGGCATGAATCTTTCCTCCTTCAAGTTGATTTTCTCCGTCATGTTACCGTAACAACAGAAAGCTAGCACGGCATATTTTTTATTAAAAAAAATAATAATAAAACAAATTCAAATTAAGAGACATTATACAGAAATCCTCAAAATTCTTTTAGCCAAGGAAGACAGAGAAAGAGACACTGTCACAAACTGGAAGAAACTGGGTTGGCACGCTGACCAAATGCGTCATGAAACCCTGGGACAGAAAACGTGCATCGGTGGAAAAAACTACAAAATCCAAATGAGGTCAGTAGTCAAACTGGCAGTACAGTAGCATTGCTAACCTCTTAATTTTGATAAGCACACGGTACAGTGATGGTAACATCAGAGGAATCACGGAACACCCTGTGCTTGGTAACTCTTCAGTAATCTAAAATCATCTCACATGCTAAAAATACGTGTAAGACTAAAGGTGATTCACGGGGATGTCCAGATAGAGGGACTCCTTACCTACGAAGGAGGAAGTGAACTTGCCAAAGGAGACAAGAGATGGCCAACAGGCTGCTAATCTGCCACCCCAAGAAAGTGCCTTTTGCATTTCACAGGCTGATCAGCCCTAAGCAAGGGCATTGCGCCGTGACTGTGCGGTGCTTCCGTGACCTTGTCTCTCTGTGGGACACCACCAGCATCATACCTGGCCACAAAAGCCCAGAACTGCATGTTCAACAATGTAGTTGATGTTTTTTGCTGTGAACACTTTAAACCACTTCTACAGATTTATAAGGAAAACATTACTTACCCAAACTAGCCTATTTTTCTTGAGATGGGCTCTCAACCAACCTGTATCCCAGGTTGGTCTCTAACTCACTATGTAGCTAACACTAACCTTGAACTCCTGACCCTCCTGCCTCTGCCTCCCAAGTGCTGGGATCACAGCTGTGTACTCTCACATCTGGTTTACGTAATGCTGGGGATTGAACTCAGGGCTTCTGCATACCAAACAAGCACTCTCCCAACCAAGCTACATCTCCAGCCCCAAACTACATTTTTGCAATGTATTATATGGATATACATCTTCTATTTTTTTTCATTCAGTAGAAAATTCACTCACATTTAGCTTAAGTATAAAAAAGGCAAAGAACTTTGAGTAATAATTGCATGATCTGTCTAGAACGGTGCCTTTGTTTTTCTTAAATGTTGATATGTTACATCTCCCAAGAAGAAAATAAAGCCCGAAGTGTATGATACACATATACACACCATAAAAACAACCATATTGTAACAAAAAATATTATTTATAACAACGGTCAAGGAAACTGAATTTAACATATGCTGCTATCATAGGGGGACGTTGAATGAAATCACACTTTGTATTTATATAGCGCCTTTCTTCAAAGGAGCAAAAATATGGCTCAGATATTCTTATTCATTCTCACACCACACTTAACAGGTGGGTAAGCAACCGCATTAATACGGGCTTTGGATCACTAGACAGCCAAGACATGCATGAGGAGAAAAGAAACAAAGCCCACATGGGAAGCCAGAGGCTCGGAACTTTCCAACCTGGTGTCCACCGGGTTCTACCTACACCTCTCTCTGAGATTTTAACAACTCGTTTGAACACTGCTGAAAACAGGAACAGCAGAGGGAGAAAAACAGGTTTATTCCAGCCCACTCAGGAAGCAAGCCCAGACCATTCGATGCTAAAAATAACGTCCAAACCTTGATCATCAACTTAACTCTATGCAGCTGCTCAAGTGTGCTTAAGGAGCTCTGCGAGAGCCGCCCTGCGTTGTTGTTACGGTCTGGCTATGTGGGTTGATGTAAAGATGCCTCTGCTCATCAGTCATCATGGATTGAATGCATTCATGGCAAATCAATTATCAAGGTAGGGAAACCAATCTGAGTAGAGCAGGAATTCTTGCACAATGACTTTAATGAGGGAGAGAAGTTGGCATGGTGCAGTCCTGCGACGTTCTATCAAAGCTGTTCTGATGAATTAAAGATCTCTTCAAGGTAAACACAAAGACCTATAACAGAGGTTATAACCTATAAATATATAATATAAAAATATATGACTAAATTAAACTAAGTTAAATAAACTAAATTAAATTAACTATATAAATATATAATATATGGGTTATATAAAACCTACAGCAGAGGTTATAGACCTCTGTTGGAGCCTGACAGTTTATTTTGAGTAAGAAAATGATGCAAAGATGAATTTCGCATACACGATTGTCTTTCAGAAGATTCTGATTCGCTGCACCGCAGTCCCTGCACTCCGTGGCATCCGAATTGTCCTCTCCACCTTTTCGTTATCAGTTACTGCACGTCTGACGACCTTTTTCAGATCCATCCTTGTGTTCAACCAGGATCAGCAAATCTCAGGAGACAGTCCTACATAACAAGGACAAAAGTACCTACAAGGCAACTTCTGAGTGAAGGAGACAAACGAAAGAAGGATGTTATATTCTGGTAACAAGCTTGGACACCGTGGGAAATTAAGCAAAAATAACCGGTGATGCTCCACACCTCCGTGTGCTGGGGTGGGCATCCTGCAAGACACATTACCGTATCACGCTTGTGTCTTGCCTCACCCGCACAGACTCCTCTGGAGAGAGTCCCATTGTACAGACCAAAGCGGGTTAAGACAGTTGTCGGAGGTCAGAGAGACACGCTCAGCTCTCTGGATGCAGCGTCTGGGTTTTCACTACTCAATTTCTGAAGAGATCTGAGTCCTTCCTACTTTTCATTTTTCCCCCACACTGAAGAAAAACCATAAACCATCACTGTTTAAGACTCTGTGTGTGTGTGTGTGTGTGTGCAGAGACCAGAGGAGAACAACAGATCCATTGCCATTGCTCTGCAGTTATAAGCATTTGTGAGATGTACACCGTGGGTGTGCCTGGAGTGTTTACTGGGATCTGAACTCTGGTCTTTATGCTTGAGCAGCAACCACCTCTAACCACTGAGCCCTCTCTCCAGGCCCACAAAGCATTATTCTTTTTATTTTTACTCATTTATTTATGTCTCAGTTCCGTCTACATGTAGACCCTCATGCCACAAAGGAGATTAGATCCTCATGGATGGCTGTGAGCCACCGTGGTGTGTGATTGCTAGGAATTGAACTCAGGATCTCTGGAAGAGCAGTCAACGCTCTTAACCACTAAGCCCTCTCTCCAGCCCCAAACCATCATTCTGAACATTAAAACTTGGAATCTGAAATCCATTCAAATCTGATCTGTAATAGCACTTTCCAAAGCCTGTGTCAAGAAATTCAGATAGATCACACGTGCCACTACTTTGACGTTCACGGGCTTAAACTATACAGTTCCCACTCTGGACTTCATCTTTCCCTATCTGACTAATTTGGAAACCCATTAGGCTGTGCACCATGACGCTGAAAAATATAAATATTAAACTCTTTAAACCATCTAATTTATGTATAACTCAGTAAATTATAATGATGTTTCTTTAATTAATTAATTAATTAATATAATTAGGCAATTATTTAATCAATGCCCCTGGGGCAGGTAAAATTTTTAAACCAGGGTGTTGCTTGACCCACAAAGGACAGGGAAAATATAGGGACTCCTGAAACATCTGTGAACTTCAGGACAATCACAGGGTCATTTTCTGAGGATTATGTCTATCCTAGGTGAGATCAGGAAGAAAATCCAACCTTCAAGAAAGTCCATGCAATCTGCATAATGGCTGTCAGAAAATTAGAAGACAGAGTCATTGTTACAAACAAGCAAACCAAACCGGCAGTCTCCTGCTTGACTTTCTGTTCTCACTTCCACTGTTGATCAGACAGGTATTTTGATTACTTGAGATTTCATGCATCTACATAATGTGTTTTGATCAAATTCATCCCCCCCCCAATTTCTGTCCCCAGTATGTTCTCTGCTCCCACGTTTCCCTCTCAACTTCATGTGCTTTGTTTGTAAGCCCACTAAGTCTACTTGGTTCTGCCAGTTTGGGCATGGATGTAGGGCCATCTGCTGAAGCATGGGTACTTGCCCCTGGATCACAGCCCTAAACAAAACTTACTCTTACATTGTCAGTAGCCATGATTGACAGTAGCTCCTCATTAGGGGTGGGGCTTCATAAGCCCTTCCTCCATCCATGCTAGGACTCTGGATGATTTGATCTTATGTAGGCCTTGAGCATCTAAATCACAGTTTCTCTTGGTTCACCTATGCAATGGGCCCATTGTGTCCAGCAGATTTGTTTTGATATTGGTGTCCACTGCCTCTGGTTCTTACAGTCTTTCTGCATCCCACTCGTATTTAATCTTATTTAAGTGCTGAGATTTAGGACATACCCCTCCCAGGATCCATAACGAAAAAAATGAGAATGAAAAGAGGCCAAGATGCAAGGACCTCCCCTTGAGAACAAAGTCCTTCCCTTCATTTGCTGGACATCTCCCAGTGAGTGCTCAGGGTTCACCACACACTCAGTCTGCTTGTAGAAGCCTCAAGACTAGATTGCGTTCAGTGGCAGCATCTCCCAAACTAAGTTTAGATGGCCTAGCATATTAAAAATTGGATTCTGAATAGATGTTGCTTCTTGTTGGCTATTTCTGCTCTGGTGTTTCTCAGCTGGGCTCTCGGTCCCCAGTCCTGCCATGTTGGCTACATGATGGAGTTTTCTTACCACAGGAACTCCTCTTAAGTGAGACTCCCCTTCCTTTAATCTTGAAGACTAGAATTCATTTCTGCCAGTCATTTCAAGTCTGAGGGCCACACTCATGTCAAGTCACCAGTAAAAACTTCTGAGAGTCCACCGTTCTCCAAGTCTCTCTCCAGTTACAAGGACCCAAGGCATTTTCCTTCCCCCTTCTCTGACCTTCTTAATCTTCACCTTCCTGGATGTACATTTACTTCTTCAACATTCTAGTTTGTTTACTTACCATCTACTGTGGCCCAGGCAAATGAGTGGCAGGGTGTAAGTAAGGATGAATAAGAATTAGTCCTTGGTGTAAAAACTAGAAAGGAAGAAGGTTGGAAGGAAGGAAGGAAGGAAGGAAGGAAGGAAGGAAGGAAGGAAGGAAGGAAGGAAGGAAGGAAGGAAGATCCATTCTCCTAGGGCCTATTTATTGGAACATCAGAGAACATGGTAGAAAGTCAAGGAGAGCTAGCCCAGGGCTTACAAGATCCTCAAAATACAACCATTCATGCAGCTAAAGGCTCTGTGCTGGCTGTGTCAATTTAACACAAACTAGAGTTTCCTGAAAAGAGGGAACCTCAATTGAGAAAATGCCTCCATAAGATCCACCTGTAGGGCATTTTCTTAGAGATTGATGGGGAGTACCCAGACCACACTGTGGGTGGTGCCATCGCTGGGCTGGTGGTCCTGTGTTCTATAAGAAAGCAGGCTGAGCAAGACAAGGGAAGCAAGCCAATAAGCAGCACCCCTCCATGGCTTCTGCATCAGCTCCTGCCTCAGACCCCGCCCTGTTTGTGTTCCTGTCCTGAAGTCCTTCAGTGATAAGCAGTGATATGAACATATAAGCTGAATAAACCCTTTCCTCCCCAAGGTTTTTTGGCCTTGGTGTTTCATCGTGGCAAGAGAAACCCTAACTAAAAGACAACCTCTCTTTTTCACCCAACCCTTTAAGGCTTGGGTATTTTCAAGACTTTGTATCATCAGCCTGTTTAAATATCTCCGTCTATGTCAGAAGACCTTGTCGGCACCCGTCCCCATTCACTGCACTCCCGAACCAGCAAATCAGACAGACTGATCCCGTGCCCCATCCAGGAACCCCAGAATACCTAAAATCCCCAAGCCCAACCCACGTCTGTCCGTGGTTCTTGATGCACATGTGGTTTGGGGAAGGTGACTTTTCTATGTCACTGTCTTAAGATTGCCTCTGCGAGTCAGCCAGCACTCACTTGACCTGTTTGCCTGGATTCCTGGTCTTTATGAAGACTGGAGAAATGAACCCCCACCCCCATGCAGTTTAATTCTCTTAGCTCCCGCTGTGATATTCCGCACATATCCTCAACGACTGGCCTGTATTTTTACCTATTCTGGTTTTGAATTACATTGGCTAACTTCAGAAAAATCATCTTTAGCAAATTGGCCCTGAAAGTAATTGAAGCAGAAGATGCATGCTGTCCCTCCGCAATTGTTTTAGCTGAGCTGTCAGTCATGAAATAAACAGCCTAATAAGGGGTCAGATCTGTGGGTCTTAAAAGCCTGTTTATCATATATTCAAAACCTTTAATCATTTTATAAGACTCCACTAAATGCCGTTTGCCATCCTTTTATTCTCATCAGGGTTCTATAACAAACCAAAATGCCATCCATTATATTGTTCCTCTTCTAGAAAAATGAATAAAATTGAAAGAAATAAGGATACAGAATGGCAGGGGAAGGGACGACCACGGACCCAGAGAGCCCGATTCACACCTTGCTCCACCACTTACAGTGTGATCTGCAGCAAGTAATTGAAGTCCCATGAGCTGTGGTCCGGGAGACAACCTCACATATTCCTGAGCCTGGAGAGAGCGACTGAGAGTCTAACCCCGGTGGCCTCAGTAGCAACCACCTCGCCAGGCATCGTGATGTTGCTGCCCTACAATCTCCCATTTCCACTTTATGGCTTCCCTAGTGGAGTTTGGAGTCACACAGGCGGCTTCAGATTTCAGAGTCCTTCTAGTCTCTCAGCTGAATTTCAGACTCTTATATGCGTAAGGGTCTTTACCTTTACTGATACCTCCGTATGGGGGTCTCTCACCATCCACGGATCTATATGAAATTCAAACACCCTCCTGAGTGGGAAAGTCCCTCCCCAGAGCACCCATCTCAGCAATGACACCCCCATTCATCCCAGCATGCCAGCTGGGAACCAAGAGATAACTCTCAACACCTACTCACATCTGTCCCCTCCCCTCCACCGCCACAGGCTCCAGGCATCACAAGCCCTGATCTGTCTCCCCAGCAAACACCTTATATGCCTTATTGCTGTATACTGGTTCTGCCACCTTGGTCCATCGAGTTATGTTTCCTAACCCTCCACACCCCACTCACTTCCTTCCCCACATGCAGACACCATGTTGTCACCCACCTGTTTATCCCCATCAGCTCTGCAGGGCTTTTTCAGTCAAAACAACTCTGGCCAGTCGGGGGCTCTGTCTACCCACCACCAGCCTTCCCCTCCTCCCTCCCAGCCATCCCACCGACCTCAGTTTGAGTTTACTTCCCCAGAACAGAATTCTAGGGAATACCATTAAACTACATTCAACATCACTGAGGGATTCTCTCTGCTGGCCTTTATCATGTGTGCTCTCGGATGATGGTCTGGTTCTTTGGGCAGCCTCTACGTGAGCTAAAAGTTCCAGGAAGGTAGGAACAATACCGAAGAATAATTTGCTCTCCCGGATTCCAAGGGTGAACCCCAGCAGAGCATCAGTACCGTCTACTCAATCTGTAGGGGCTATTTGTTAAACTGTTAGCTTCCTTTTAGACTAAGATGCAGGTAGGCTAGTAGTAAGGCTAAAAGGCCCAATTATCCTGTCAGCTACTCATATCCATTTCTGGCTCTACCATTTACCATGACCTTGGGGGTTTTAGCAATGTCCTCCAACATCCCCTTGCTAAAGCAGAGTAGCATAAGTAGGAAACTCAGAAGGCCATCGGCCTCACCTCCATCAGCTACACAAAGACCAGTGCTCAGCCTCAGCCAAGATACCCACTGGTCACAGCAAAGGTGGATTTATTCGAGGATGTTATTTGAAAAGAAGAATCCTAAAGCCCACTTTGTTTTTCCAAGACATATCTCAGGGGAAGAGTGGAGAGAGACACTTGTCAGTAAAACATTTGCTTTGTAAGCATGAGGAGCTCAGCTCCACTTCCAGAACCCACCTGAGAAGACAGTGCGATCATGCATACTGGGAATTCCAGCACTGGGGTGTTGGGAGCTCTGCATTCCAGGGAGAGGCCCCGCCTCAAAAAAACAAGGTAGACAGCCACTGAGGAACAACACCTGCAGTTGACTTCAGGCACGCGCGCGCGCGCACACACACACACACACACACACACACGAGAGAGAGAGAGAGAGAGAGAGAGAGACAGAGACAGAGAGAGACAGAGACAGAGAGAGACAGAGACAGAGACAGAGAGACAGAGACAGAGAACCCAGAGGAACAACAAACTCCCTTCCCCACCCATTCTTGTCTCACAAGACACACCTATATGCTGAGTTTCTTTCTTCCAGCAGCCGAGCTCCTAGGCAGCTGACCAACCCAAACCAGCAGTAGCTGCTTCTCCTCCCAGGGAGACAGATCCGGAGTAGGGAGTGAGCAAGGCAGGCCTGCCTCTCCTGCAAGCAATCAGCACAGGCCCTCAAGCATGAGATTTAATTGCTTGTTCATTATTTTAGCTCGCAGGGGCTACAGGGAGGCAGTGCGCATCTTTCCACAGAACCCAGGGAGCTGTCAGATTCAAAAATAACAACAGGACCAGAAAGGAGGGTGTCTTCCCCCACCAAACAGCTTCAGTGCCCGGAACTCAATGCAAAGATCCCCACATCAACGCGAGGCAAACCCTTCCCTGTTTCTCTGCCCTTTTCAATTCGTCTGAGCAGGGAGGGGAAGGCCACAAAGGGATGAGATTTGAACTCACAGCCCCGGAGTGCAGCTGCATCCCTTTGCTGCCTGGTTGTATACTCGAAGTGCTCATAAAGTCAATAACGTCCCATGTTTCCTGCAAAGCCAAAGATTAAAAACCAGACATTGTCCTTTTGAAGATGAGGAAAGTAATAAGTGAGCAGGCTGAATCCTCTTTGGGTTTAAAAGCCGCGCAGTTCCGCTTTCAGGTGTCAAAATTGCCTTAAATCTTGAGCTCTGTTGTACCCTGCTGTTACATGGGCATAATAGAACCAGGCCAGCTCTCTCTCTCTCTCTTTCTGACAATTTAAAGATCATTTTTCTCTCTAAAAACTTGTTGAAATATATATATTAGCTCAGACCTTTTTCTTAACATTTTCTATTTTTTTTTTATAAAAGAGCATTTTTTTTTTTTTTAGATGTGTCTTAAGAGATCAGGATAGCTAAAAAGCAGTACTCTCTCTAAAATAAAGGAAGATGTCTGCCGTCCCTCAGCTTCTGAGCGTGAAGGATGCAGGCTGCTGCTTCTCCTCCCCGTTTTATTTCCACTGTCAGAACAGGTTTGACCTCATCTCTCTAAAGGCAGAAAACTCCAACAAAAGCAGAAGGACTATTTAAAGTGATGAAAGATTCTGAATGAAGGATTGTGCCTTTGATGGTGGCTGAAAGCCGCGCAGTGCTTCGGAGGTGGATGAAAGTCCGGAGCGCCAATCCTTTGCGGTGGATATAACCTTGAAGGCGCACTCTCCCCCAGTGAGCACAAAAATAAAAACAACCACAATCTTTGGGGCTAGTGATTCGAGGGCATGTGTGCTTTTCACAGGGTGGAAATTCACTGACTCCCTAAGGTCCCCAGCAAAGCTTAGGCGGCAAGGCAGACCCGGCGTCCGGCTACTGACCAGGAGAGTTAACAGTGGGACGGTAGGAGGACGCCTGCCTCGCTTACCCCCCTATTTTTTTTCTCGAAAAAAAAGAGAAAGAAAAACTTGGACAAAAATACACAACCTTGGAAATGAGCTCTAGACAAAACCCAGGAAGAACACCGCTCTGAGAAGTTGGGAGAGTATATGCCTGGCTTCTTCCTTCTTCGCCGCCTTTGTCTCTTTCCCCTGGAGGCCACTCTGCACACCCCTTCTGTCCCTACTCCCTCTCCAGACAAAGCCGGGTGGGCACATTTTCCCAAATATGAGCAAAACCTGCAAGAGTCTCCGATGCTCACATCCAGCTCACTTTGACATGTCCACAAGGCCAGGCTGTTCTCATGACTGTCGGATGGACAGCTGTGCTGGGCGTGAGAGTTGTGTGTTCTCGGCAGTGACGTTCCCTCATACTTCGGTGAGGGCTCTCTGGGTGGGGGTTCACTAATGGATCGTCACTCAGAAGATCTGGTTTCTGAATCATGCAATGAAGGAGCTAAGGCACGCAACAGGAAATGTCTACCCACCTTCCTCTCTGGCTCCAAACATGGCGATGGGTCTGCCTACATTCTGTTCCTCCCATCCGGCTATGCTGGGCTTTTGTCTGGGTGGTCCGAGCTGGCTGCAGTCATTTGATGGGCACTCCCATCACCTTGCCAGTGTCTGCACTTTGAATCGCTTCAAAAGTCAGGCTGACTAGAGACAGCAATTTCTTAATGGAAAGAATTCGTTATCAGGTTAGGCCACGAGCCTGCATCTTTGAAACAGCGGGAGTCAGATAACTCAGCACTCAGAGAATTAAGGTCTCACATGCTTTGGTTCTAGTGAGGTTTTCTCTCTTGAGGGTGAGAGACTTAAATTGCTGGCTCTGTTGCATGCTCCGTATGTACAGAGTCTGCTAGTACCTACTGCGTGCAAGGAGCTGCGGGGGCTGCGTGATTCTGTGACTCTGGTATGAAACGCCATAGGTAAATGTCAGTACCAGATCCTCTCAACAAGTTAAGGTCTGCCCTTTCCCACTGTATTTTCTAGCAACATCGCAAGAGGGCTTGTGACTTACAGGACTGGTGTTGTCAGTCAAAAGCACACAGCACTCACCAAGGGATTGCAGCATGACCAGTCCACTCCAGGAGGCTTCCATGCACACACACCCCTACCTTCCCACACACATACAAGCCACGGACTCACTGTTTGAAATGTTTGAAACAAGGATTCACCTTCAGGCTCTAAGTCTGGGGGTAATAGGGGTAAGGTGGCTGGCTGCACACCGAGTCCAAGGTTAAATGGTACACATGGTTTATTCTCTGTTCCTTCCCATCAGCCTCGCCTCTGCTTTTCTCTTTTCATTCCCTTTTATAGGCAGAATCCACACCCTAGAATCTATGGATCTACCGGAGAAATACAGAAGCATAAGATACACATACACAGCATGTGGATCGCTCTTGTTACAGGCCCTTGGCCCTACTGGAGCCTCGGTAAGCAAGAACTGCCATGAATTATACAGGACAGCTGGATTCAACTATGTCTTCAGAGAATAGGCAGACCGGGATTAGCAAATGACGAAGCTATTTCAGGATGACGTGACGGTGAGAGACTCCAGATAGAAGCGTGGCCCGTATGAGCATTCTCAGGGGACTGTGAAAGGAAAAACTGCGTGAGGAAACGAGACACCCGAACCTCCAAGATGGCGGCTGAGTTGCTAACTGAAAGCAGCCATTGTGGAGTCCGAGGCTGAGGGAATTGATGAAATGCAGCTTGCAAAGATCTGCCTGGTGGCGAGATGCAGAGCGGATGGAGTCAGGAGAATGCAGCCTAGGGCTTAATCCGCAGGTTAGCGATATTCCAGCTACTTCCAGCAGGCTCAGCCCGACTCCCCATTTCCAAGCTAATTGGATTTCACATGGAGTCCTGTCCCCCTGTTCTGCTCTCACTCTTCCACACAGTATAGATTTCTTTCCCAAGCCTCAAGGGATGCATAGATATGGATTCCATAAGGATTCTAGTCACTCACCTTCTACTGATTTTTAGCTTACAACACGGTAGAAAATTATTGACATTAGTTTCTTGAAAACCCTTCCCTGCCTGCACGTGTCTATGTCAATAATTGTCATGTTGGCGATTGGAAAGGGGCCTTTGGCAGCTCGCCTAGGAATGTCAAATAGTCTCCATTAGGTTTGAAAGCTCTGAGTTTCACTAATGGGCTGATACTCTACCTGATATGATTGTACAAAATTACATAATTGATTTCTGGGACACTGTGCCACACAAATTTTATAGGTTTCTTTTATTTTGTGCCTCAAAAGGCAAGTGTGCCTGTGTTCGTTTTCCTTGGTAAGAGGATCTCAAGGCCTGCTCCTGGCTGGTCAGGATTAAACTCTGTGCTTTAAAAGGTTCCCCAACCCCGTTTCTCGGTTCTTTTATACATCAAAGCCTGTGTTTTCCACTGGCTTCTACCAGCTGGTAATTAAGGAGGGCCTGAGAACACTGAATCTCACCCATGGTATCCTGCTTGAAGGACCCCTGGCCCACTGTGAAATAAGAAACACACATTCCTAACTCATTTCAGCATATTTGAATTGTTTTTAATATTCAAGTTTACAACAGTTGCGAATACGGTTTCTTAAATATCTTTGTTTGTCTGATGCAGGCATTCCCTTAAGTAACAGTGTGTTTCTAGCCTTAGGAAAGCCAGCAGTCAGGGAACCAAGTGAGAAAGTCCTGGCTTCGGTGTTGACTGTGTATGCAGGGACTGATAGGTTCCCTTTCAGGCCTGACTGTGTGGCATGGACCAAAGCAGAGAGGAAAAGCTAACCCAGCTGTACTCAGGGACACTGGAGAACTCTCCTCATACTGAAACAATGGCCCTGCCAAGCCTAGCACTGGACAGCAGGAGCCGCTGGCCCGAGTAGGCATTGCAGAACAGGGACTAAAAGTGTTAATAGAATATCTTGTATTTATTCTTTGACCACTTCATAGATGTAAAGAATACAATGCGCCCTTCTTCCCCTTCATGGCATCTCCTTGTTTTGTAAATAACCCATCGAGTCTAATTATTTCTGCCTTTGGAATGTTGACTGACCTTGTAGACTTGATTTTGTGCGGGACACCACAGCAGAAGTAAAGCCACGAGAGCGACGACCATACCGCGTGTGGAAGACGGCTGTTCAGAGCGTTCCTCCACATCCTCCAGCTCTTTCATTTGTCCCACCCCCTCCTCCTTCCCCAGAGTTCTCTGAGCTTCATGGGTGGAAAGATGGAGAGAGGTACCCTCTGCCGGGCTACGTGGTGATTGCCTTTTGAAGGTACCTTTCGCATGAAGTGAAGAATAGATATTACAAAATCTTCAAGGCATAGAAGGAGGAGGAGGAGGAAAAGGAAAAGAGAAGAAGGAGGAGGAGGGGAGGAGGAAGAAGAAGACCAAAAGGAGGAGGAGAAGAGAGAAGGAGGAGGAGGAGAGAGAAGGAGGAGGAGGAGAGAGAAGGAGGAGGAGGAGAGAGAAGGAGGAGGAGGAGAGAGAAGGAGGAGGAGGAGAGGGAAGGAGGAGAGAGAAGGAGGAGGAGGAGAGAGAGAAGGAGGAGGAGAGAGAAGGAGGAAGAGGAGAGAGAAGGAGGAAGAGGAGAGAGAAGGAGGAGGAGGAGAGAGAAGGAGGAGGAGGAGAGGGAAGGAGGAGAGAGAAGGAGGAGGAGGAGAGAGAAGGAGGAGGAGGAGAGAGAAGGAGGAGGAGGAGAGAGAAGGAGGAGAGGAGAGAGAAGGAGGAGGAGAGAGAGGAGGAGGAGGAGAGAGGAGGAGGAGGAGAGAGAAGGAGGAGGAGGAGAGAGAAGGAGGAGGAGGAGGAGAAGGAGAATAAGGAGAAGGAAAGAAAGAAGAAGATTCTTTAAAAAAAGACAGTGTGAGACAAGTGAGCCACAGTGGAAGCAGGGGCTGAGCAGAGCACACCTCAGGTAGTAAACATTCCTCACAAGCTGAATGCTGCGTGAACTCTTCACTAATCCATACTCAAAGGTCTTCATCTTCAGACATAATTTTCTGAATTAAGCTCCTGAGGCAACTTCCTCTCCCTTTTTGAGAGGAAAGAACATTTCAAATAAAAGGAAAAACAGAATTCCACCGGCAGATACTCTCCAACACATTTCTAAGCGAGGACGGTATGTGGTAACTGGTGCACAATTAGGAACTGACACGGAACCGTGCCCATGGTGTGGATAGGCGTCTGTGTGAGGACACTCAAGCCAAAGGTGTAACTGAATGACAAAATGAGGACATGATCCCTCCAAGGTGTGGCTGAGGAGAAGGGGTTCATTGTAGATATGAGGGAGAGAATAGCCAGAGGCATCTGGAAAAGTCCAGACAGAATATGGCCGGCAAACTGAACCAGGCCTTGGAGAGGGGGGAAACAAGACAGGAGAGGGGGTGCTAGCATTCCAAGAGAGATAGAGCCAACCAGGAGCCAAGAGGGCAAGAGAATATGTGTGGACCAAGAGAACAAGTAGGCAAAATGGCTGTGTTAAATGGGAAAGAAAAGCTAGGGGACGGGAAGTGGAAGCCCAGGCCCTGAGAGGGAGGGGCTTAGGGCAGGCGGCGGGGTGAGAAGTGCTGGGAGGAGCCACAGGTGCTGAGGGAGACTTGTCCCGGGTATCCTTGAGACCTAATAGGAGCCCAGTCTTCACCCAATCCTGTGGATATGCCCATCCAAACGTCTGCATACTGAGTATGGTTTCACTATTTGACATCGAAAAGTTATAGCCGTCTTACTTTATTTCTTAAACCAAAATAATCTGAAATTCAATTTATATATTCCTCATAAACACTTGGGAAAGAAACTAAGGTGGGCATTGTAAAGCCAGTGTTGACGTGTGTGTGTGTGTGTGTGTGTGTGTGTGTGTTCATTCTAACCAACATGAATATACTAGTCTATGTAAGGTACAGTCAGATAGGCAGCAAAGATACAAGAAATAAAAATTCAGACCAGACCCAACCCCACGGCAGAACAACTATGTCCCACAACAAAAGTCTACTTATGTACACTCAACGTCAAGAAAAATCCACTCTAGTATCTGTCCAAATCTGTTAATACTTCTGGGGAAATTTTAGAAAAATCAGACAAAATAAAGAGATTATTTTTCAGAAGAATTTGGCTATTAGCCAAGGGACAAGTCATTGTTAATTTGTCTCTTTATCCTATTCCATGAGCTTCAGAAATTTCTTTTTAGAGGTGAATGTGTGAGCGACAGTTACTGAGGCACTGGGGAGGGAACGCTTCCCCTTACCCTGACAGACTGACTTGTGACAGCCAGGTTCGGTCCTCACGCGGTGTGGAATCAAGGGTCGCCTCACCGTGGTGCCCCTCCTCTTCCTCCTCTTTTCTCAGCTCCCCACTCACTCTAAGCACTGAGCACCCTCACTTCCTGACCACCTTGCGGAAGTAGTGACACAGCTAACTCCGGCCGTGTGTTCCTAAGCAACCCTCTCCAGGTTGGAGCCTTTAATCATCTACGTTGCTTCCAACATTTTTTTCCTTTCATTGAACGCTCTTCCAGCGTGGTTATATAGGAAGAATGGCCGACAGCAGAGATTCCAGATGACCTCGAGGGCCATACCACGAGGACAAGAAACAACCCCTTCCTGTCTAAGCAGTGGAGGATGGAGTTGTTTGTCATCGTGGCACTACATAACCCATCTCAACATGCAGCTGTTTTGAGTTTCTCCGTTGACCATTGAATTGTGGACAAACTCCTGAGAAACATGGATTATTAACATGAGCATGACTTGTCAAGGACTCCAATACCTCAGAACCACATCGAAATGGCAAAAGCTTCTCTGGGACAATTCTGATCAACAGCTTATTTTTAATTCCTCTGTTAACGTGTTGTTGGAGTTTTCTATTGGGAGAGAATTTAGGTGAGAAAGAAAGAACACTGAGTGCCACCGTGAGCTTGAGGGCCTTTGGAGACAGAACTGTCTGCATGTTTTACAAGAAAGAAAGGTGACTTCCAACATGGAAGCATATTGAAATATGTCAATGGTCCTCCAAAGAAAAGAAGGAACAAACAAAACATTGTTGTCCTTCTTTCTTAGGATGCTAAATCTGCAAATTCTAACGCATCTACATCCTTCCTAGGCAGATGGGATCAGATTGAATGAACTTGGATCCCCAGATAGGGCTGGAAAGAAGACTGGAAGAACCTTTATGGGAACCCAGGAAACCAACACCAGGAGGGACCAGGTCTGCTCCTACTACTATCTCATAGTACGCATTCATTTTTCAATATATTGTTGCATGGTTTGAGTGCTGGACACTAGACACCTTTCCTACCAGGACGGTCTCTAAGTTTCCTCCATTTTTTGCTCTCTGATTCACTGGAGACTTACACTGGGGATCTTCCTCAGGTTCCCCTGTTCTTTGAGCCTTTGTAGTCTTCGTGGCCACTTCATATAAGTGATATCTGAGGTTCCTACCCTGGCTGTGCAGCAGCTCGGCATGCAGGGCCTCGTGTGTATACAGATGCAGGAGGTTGGGAGTGAACACATTGTGGGTATCACCATACCCCATGGTTATCACCAATGACCTTGCTATAAAATCAGGCTGGAAAATCTTGCTTTATGAATCAATGCTAAGTCACTGAGCTAGCAAATGATCTTTAATAATAGTAATGGTAATGATTGCTTATGCACACTGTGAGCAAACGAGCAATTTCTGAGCACATACTCATTTAATTCTCATACCGTCAACTAAATATCGGTAGTTTTTTTCTATTTTGTAGACTTACCTAACATTACATGGGAATAAATACAAAGCAAGAATTGGAACGCAACTGCACCAATTCCCAAAGACTTTCTTTCCCAAGCAAAACCCAACCTTCCTCGCTTCCAGCTAAAATTCTATGTTTCCTGTTAAAACAGGAAGCAGGTTCCAAACTTCTTTATTCTAAAAACTTTACCTGATTCTCCTCAGAGACAGATTCAAGCTACCAGCTTGGACAGTTCTGGGGGAACACACAGGAAGACTTTAGCTATTGTTCTCTCTCAAACGAAAGCTGGGCCTCCATGATGGGTTCCCACCAATGAAGTATGAGTGTCTTCTAGACCTGGCCAGAAAACAGCTCCCAGGCTGCTCACACCAGTTCTGTCCTTCAACATTCCCAAGGGTCCAGTGTTTACATTAGCGACAAAAGAGTTTAGAGCGAGCCTGAATTTCGGAGCAAACTCTTAGGGAATAAGTTCTAGGAACTCCCTCTGACCTGCACCTGACTATGAGGGAGATGAGGAAGAAGCCCCTATTGGTAAGCCAACAAGATTTGGTAATTGAGTGCATCGTGTTCCTCCTATCCCAGTAAATGGGAAATAAACATTCATGAGTGACTTAGGGTTATTTGCTCAGATTCTAGATAAACGTTCTAAATCTCAATTTTACTCAAGACTTTAAATTTAGCACCAATTAAGCTGAGATTCTTTTAGGTAACTAGGCCCACGATTCACCTGAGGCACATCCAAGAATTTAGCCCCACACCATTCACCCAAATTCCTTGTTTGGAACGCTTCTGAGAACAGTTAAGTTTATTCGGGCCATTCTGCTGCACCTGACCAGTGAGGCTCCATCTTAGAAAATCATGTCAGAACATCCCTTTGAAAGTCTCCCGAAAGTGTACCATGTGTGGGAGGGCAGAGCAGGGAGTTCTAATTGCTCACAGGACACAGAGGTGGAAGATGTGGTTCCAGGTAATCAATTACAGCTCATGTGGGGCAGTTATAATTGGTGCTTCAAGATGCACCTGGAAACAATTAACTCTCCCGGTAGCAACAGCAAGAATAGACAGTGCTCGTGCACTGCTGCAAAGGGGACCTTCCCTTGGCTCGTCTAAGGTTTTCAGGCACCTCCTGAGAGCAGGGCCTATCAGCACATGGCAAGGAAAGAGTGACCGTCTTGGCCTCTTCATACTGTTTATAATTGTACTGACAACCACAGCATCATAGTCAGAGGAACAAAAATTCATATTGGATGATGGCTTAGACTATTATCACACACTCAAACACACACACACACACATATACAGAGGCTAAATATGCAGAGAGATGTTCATCTGGTTATAATGTTTTCAACGTTTGGCAAAATGCAAGGTTGGGATGTGACAGCTCTGTGACAGATCTCTCAAATAAAAAAGATAACGACGGAGAGTCTGTGTTACGTATGGCACACACATTAGTAAGGGGCCGGGCAATATGAAGACACAATTCAGCATTTAATGTTCTCCTATCTTTAAGTTATTAAGCAAACATGGAGATTTATAGTTTTGTCTTATAATAAGGGAGCCAGAGACTGAGGGAGGAAGCTCTTCCACTAAGAGAACTTGAAAATAACGGCATTTCAGAGGACTGGAGGCTCGGCCAGTGAAGCACTTCTCGCTAGTGTGATTACAGGAGTCTGGATCTTTAGCACCCATGCTGAAGCAAGGTAGGCACAGTGTGCTCCTGTAGTCCCGACACACGGGAGGCAGAGACAAGGGGTACCTACAGCAAGATAGCTTTCGAGACTAGCCTTGGGCCTTAGCACATGTGTGCCTTACACATTGCTCCCCTCTCCCTAGTTCCTGTGCCTTCCTTTCTGCAAAGCTTTCACCTCTAGATTACCTATGTCCTCTCTAGGAAGCTTAGTTTTCATATCTAGATCACTTCCTCTGTTACATCCTTTTTAATCATTGTGGATTTAAGAGAATTACCACCTTATGTTCATATATGTGATATTTTTATTTTAAAAAAAAAATCTATCTTCAAGTCTTCCCTTGGAAAAGGCACTTGCCATCCATCAAGCCTGATGACCTGAGTTCAAGTCTCAAAACCCTCAGTTTCTCTCCCTCCCCCCCCTCTCTCTCTCAGACATACACACACACACACAATATAGATTAGATAGATAGATAGATAGATAGACAGACAGATAGAAGATAAATAATACATACATAAAGGAAGGAAGGAAGGAAGGAAGGAAGGAAGGAAGGAAGGAAGGAAGGAAGGAAGGAAGGAAGGGAGGAAGGGAGGAAGGAAGGAAAACACATCTAACTCTATTTCTCTATGGAATACTCTTTATGGAAGAGACTTTTTTCTCACAAATGCATCCCATTACCTAGCAACGTGATTGATATTAGAGGTGAGTCTCAATAGACACTTGTAACATACAGGAGTCAGTTAAGAACCAACAATTCACAGATATCTTGTGCAGCTGTTGGGTGCATTTCCTACTTTTGGTTTCATTGCCTTATTTTTTTCAATGTATTATGATGGTCCCCTCTTGCTGATGAAATGACAGCTAACCAAGTTGGCAGTGCCACATAGAGAAGCTGATCCGAACAGTCATCAAAACCAAAAGTCCAACGGAGTCCCAAGCCAGAAACCAGAGTAAGGGATTTCTACCAAGAGCCACTACACTGTTCAGGTCCCTGGGTCTCAGTTATGAATTGAGGCTAAAGCAGCTGCTTCCAGAACAGCTATGGAAGAATCCAATTCCATAAGAGGACAAATTGTGAATTCACAAGACAGACAGAAGGTTTGCAGAAAATAACTGATATTCTAGTCGGCCCTGAAGCCATCTACACACAAACAACAAAAATGGACGCAGCTTGTATTTATAATACAACTCAGGTTGTATTTATATATTTGTGCATATATACACGTATACATATGTGCGTAAGTATGTGTGTGTGTGTGTGTGTGTGTGTGTGTGTGTGTTTAGTAATCAGACAAGAGGCTGTCAATTTGAGAATGGGGCTGGAACATGGAAGGAGTTGGAGAGGGGACTTGAGAGGGGCTGGAGAGAAGAAACTCAAAGTAGTATAATTATACTTTAATTTAAAGGTATTAAACACCCCCCCCAATAAAAGGAAATTTAAAAAACAGAAGTAAAAAGGCAGACCTGAAATTGGGAACAGGTAGAAAGGTCGGTGAGGAGTTAGGGAGAAGAGTGAAAAAGGGAGAGAAGAACTTTAAAAAGCCAATGCTGAGAGCGGCTGAGCAGCGGGAAGCACTGAGGGCCACTCCAAGCACCGGCAGGGAGGTCCCCGCTGCTTCTCGGCCCTGCCCCTTTGTAACAACTCACTCCAGGATGTCTGCCACAATGTTGGGATCATCTGAGTCACTTGCAATAGCTAAACTGGTATGGCGCATAAATACCCCCAACTGTCTTTGGAGTAAATCTGCTCCAGCAGGTCTTTGAACACTTGGCCCCCAACTGCTGGCACTGTTTGGGGGCGGGGTGCTATGGACCCTCTAAGACATAAGGCTCAGCTGATGGACATGGGCCACTGGAAGAAAGCTTTGAGAATTACAGTACAGGCCTTGCTCCTTCGTCTACCAACGTGGGATGAGGCCTCATGAGAGATTCTGCCACCACCAAACCAGCTATTTCAACATCCTGCCTTCCCTACCGTTCTCCGTGGACACCCTTTGAACCTGTGCCCCCCCCAAAAAAAAATCTTTCCTCTTCCACGCTCTTCATTCAGGTTACTGTATCACAACAATGAGAAGAGTAGCCAATGCAACGACTGTTGCTGTTTCCACAACTGTATCCACTGAGTATACTCAGGCTCAGTCAGATAGCTACTAAGTGGTCCACATAGAATCCACATTTGCATTCATCTCTCAACATTCCTGCCTTCTCCATATTTACATCCAAATTTACATCAATTAGATTTGTGATACAGTATGATAAACACCTACATCATATATATATATATATATATATATATATATATATATATATATATATATATATATATATATATATTTGCAGGTTCTGGGGCATTTTCTCCGACACAGGGACAAAGGATTCGAGGTGTTCAGTGTTCCAGGCACGTTCCTTCTGTTTCCTTCTCGCAGAGGTCGGCTCTTAATTTTTTTTTTTTTTTCGTTCCATTCAAAAAGCAATTCCACTACCAACCTGAGGTTAGCTGCATTAATCTAATGTCAACTCCATTATTGTTAATTATTTTATGGTGGCTATATTTTAACAGAAGGGGTACAAAGATCCCCCGTGTCATTTGATAGCCCACCATGAATTATATTGAAATAACCACATTGATTTCCAAATCTCAGCAAGCAACTAGGACATAATTAAACTTTTATCTCTGCAAATTTTGCTGTCTTTCTTTTTTTTAAAAAAACAAAAGAAAGAAAGAAAAAAAAAAAGAAAAAACCTGGTTGCCTATTGTTCAGCAGGCTAATCTTATTTTGCTTCTCAGGTGGGCCTAAAATTTCATTCAGTGCTTAAGAAATAAATTAAAATGAAAGACGTGTAATATCTGGTCATTTCTCAAATAGGAATTTCCATTGGCATATTTTCACCAGGCTCATCTCCCCCACCCATTTCTTATTTGACTTTAATAAAGCTATACTCTATTGAAGTTAAATGAAAGTGTTCCTCTGAGCTCTTGGAGTTAAATTAAAACAGTTATAAATCTGAAGAAAGAGTCACCTAAAGACTTCGCTTGACCTAACTCTGAACAGAAAAGATAACCTGTAGCTACAGAGAAAGCCCTCATTGCTGGGACCACTCTGTAAAACCCCTGCTGCAGGCTCCAGCCTCTCCCTCTCTTCCTCCCCCTTCAGAGATCTCATCTTTCCTTATCCCCTCCCTTATGCCCTCGGTACCCATTGCTACAGACCTTCAACTTGATAAGGAACTTTCTCCATACACTTGGAAATGCTCACTTTCATAAGAAAAGAAAGAGAAAGAAAGAAAGAAAGAAAGAAAGAAAGAAAGAAAGAAAGAAAGAAAGAAAAAGAAAGAAAGAAAGAAAGAAAGAAAGAAAGAAAGAAAGAAAGAAAGAAAGAAAGAGGGAAAGAGGGAAAGAGGAAAAGAAAGAGGGAAAGAAAGAAAGGGAGACAGGAGGGAACCTTTGCCAGTGAAGATTCAGATACAGAGGGATGAACTAGGTCGAAGACAGGCTGAAAACAAACCAGTTCCAATTCCCACCAATCACCTACCACTTGTAGAGTGGTTCTAGTTGTGGTCTGTGCACAGGTTTCCTAATCTGAAGTCCTAAGGGTTGAGAGATAAGGCCACTACTAAGGTAGTACTCACTTCAGGTTCGAAAGTCATACAGGCGACACAAATTAAAAAATAAAATGAAATATATATATATATCGATCTTTAAGAAATAGTATCTTGGTTGCCAATTGAATTTGAAGAATGTGCAGCAGATCCCATGGAAACCTGGAAAGTGCTGACATCCTGAGAGGCTGTGGCACCGTCATCAGCAAGCCTGGCCCTGTGCTCCACACACAGGTCCCAGCATTTTCTCTTTCAGTGTACGTCTTCTTATGGCTTTTACAAGGAAGCTATCCACTGAATCCCTCCAGCTTATTTTTCTAATCCATTCCGGAAAGCTAATGGTGTAGATGGGTAGGGGTCTAATTTCCCTGGAAACAGTAGCTTTTATTTATGTTGGTTTCTAAACAACATGTCCAAGAGCCTTAACATTTTAAATCCTAATGATCACATTTTGCCAGCACTGTTGGTTAACTTCACCCTCATTTCTGGTTTCTGGGGACAGATGTCCTTACTCAAGCCCAAGGCATACCAACAAGAGCACTGACATTGTCAAAATGATGTATTTTATACATCATGCATATTTTAAACATCATACAATAGACATATATACATATATCACATGATGGAGCAAGCAGTGAGCTCTTACATGGAGACCATCTCAAGATGGCTGGTTACCTATGGTCTTGATCCAGTTTTGTCCTTTATGCATGTACAGACCCATAATGCCACAGGGTGAGCCGCAGCCCAGCAGAGCCCATTAGGATACTTGTTTGGTGAGCTATAGGTGTGGCTAATAGGCATCTTCCTTTACTTTCTTAACCATTTTCCCCAGAGGCAGAATTCAGGCTGCTCCCTGAGGACTACAATGAACTCCATAAAGATGGAAATCAAGATCACTATCTAAGAACTTTGGGAGGGCACAGATTCCACCAGGCTGTCTGGGTGCCACCTGTCCCGTGCACAGACTCAGCTGCACAACAGACTGATATTTCCAAAGATTAGCTGAGGTTTGCCCTTATGTGTTAATATGGTCAGCTCAGACACTCCAAAATCAACACTTCAGGAAAGGGTGATAGGCTTTACAGAGGATAGAAGAAAGGTAAAGATGGGCCTTGAAACAATCCTTTCATTATGTGTGTGTGTGTATGTGTGTGTGTGAGAGAGAGAGAGAGAGAGAGGGAGAGAGAGGGAGAGAGAGAGGGAGATTGTGAGTACAAGCTTGAGCTTTCTATGGTGTGCATTTGGAGGTCATAGAACAATTTTGGGGAATGGGAGTCTGGTCTCTTCTTCTACCATGTAGAGGCCCCAGTGATCAAACTCAGATTCTCCAGCTCAGCAGCACCTTTATTGTGGAAGTTTATTTTTAGTTGTATTAAAATAATTGTTTTTGTGCACAGGTGGAAAAAGGGATGCATAGGTCTTGGCGTTTTGTATTGCCTGAAGGTGTTGGATTTCTGTGGGGGATGTTTGATTGTTTATGATCTGTACCTGAGGAGTTCTGAATCAATAAAACACCTGGACTCAAATGCTCAGGGTCCTACTGTCACTCCAGTATGGCGCTAGCCATGACGGTGGTTCCCTCCACTGAGGTCTGGCAAGACTTGCACCTATGATAATGCCTCCGTGTCTTCTATCCGGAGCTACCACAGCAAAGTACAACTATACACCTTTACCCACTGAGCCACCCCACTGTTCCAAGTATAGACTCTGGAAAGCAAAATCCCCTGACTTAGTGCTCTTAGGCCACAGTTTGCTTTTTGTTCCAGGGTGACGACAAGTGTATGGTGACTCAAAGCAAGAAAAGAGTGACTGCAAAGCCGGAACCATGCCAGGAAATGTCAGGGTCCTTAGAATCAGGCTTTGACTCAGAGCCACCTCAGAAAATCCCTCCAAGCCCCACACTGGTGGCAGAAGGAGGTAGGCTCAGAAAGAGGAACAGTGGCGTGACCTCCACACTCCTGTCTGTGCAGGGATCTCGGAAGTAGACACGGTGGGTGTGTTACTTAAAGAGATGAGGCAGCTGCATCCCCACCACAGCAGGTTAGTGACGCACAGTTTCACCCCGAAATCTGTCTACAGCCTCAAACAGGAATCCAGAGTCATCTATTTAATGTGGTGACAAGGGCTGGAATGTTCCACAGGGGAAGCTGAGGTTGACCAGTTCCTCCTCTGTCAGGGCCAGCCCACCTTGGCTACTTCCCCCATGGCAGCCATATGTATGCAGGAATGTGTGGGTGTGGCCTTTCCCCCAGGAAGTACTTAGCTTGGCTGACCTGCTCAGTGTGGTTTTCCAGCATAGCTCCTGCCTGGTGATTTATAGGATCTTCAAGATCTTTCTTTCATATTTAAATATCTTTATGCAAATGCATGCCAGCAGCACAGCAGAGGAGAGTTCTCCCATTAAGGCTCTGTATTATTCACATGCAAAAATTCCATTTAAATCTCATTAAGCTTGTGACATAAATCCAAACAAACTAGAGAATGCCCCGTTAAGGTGGAAAAGTGACATATGTCTTCCAGTCCCCTGGCAAAACAACAAAAACATTTAAAAAGAAAAAGAAGGAAGAAATGATGTTGGTACTTCCCAGTTGGGGCAACTGGGAGATGGACACATACGTCACTTTTCTGCCTCTAACTGTTGGCCGCCTCCTGTTTTTATCTCAATAGCGTTTAAATGAAGTATTTGTCAGCAACTGTTTCTGGTAATGTGACGTCTGTGATTCACTGAGGCCCGTAGCTGGGTTTCTGGAAAGCCAGCAGCATCCTGGGAATATCCTGAGAAGTCTGTCTGCTAACAGCAGTTTTTTTTTTCCCCTTCCAGGCATTTCTAGGGGTTCGAGATATAATTTATCTGTCATATGGTATTAACAATATTCCTTTCAGAGACTTAAAGATTAGTGAGGCCCCTGAGCCACCAAACACTGAACGCCCTTCCTGTTTCCATGGCTTGTCTCTAATCCAGTTTTTCCTTGAAAACAATTATCATAACATCAGAGGTTTACATGGGCTTTACAACAACACCCCGCACTCCTTATGACCATCTCTAATTGCCAATTAGTCTAGACTGTCATTCTGCAATGTGTTTAGGGTAAAGACTTGGGAACAGGGGAGGAGCCGTTCCCCCTTTTACATTTACGGGTCTAATCTCCCCGCGTGATGTGAACCAGCACAAAATCAGACTGTCTCTGCGAGTGACAGATTACTGAGTTGTAATCACTTGTGTATTTCCCTAAAGGAAAACATGGATTGGGGCCTGGCTTTAAGCAGCTGCTGGACACCCTCAGAAAGCTGAACCAGTGTTTCTTAAGAATGGAGGAGGCCTGGCTTGTGCGAGCAAACCCAAGCCAGCAGTGATGCTCACAGCTCTCCACCTGTACCTGCTGCCTTCAGAGACCAGGAGAGAGAGGTTTGCTTCCAGGTCCAGAGTTCAGCTCCACTCTGTGACCATCAAGCATAAGCATACCAGTTTTCCATATCTATCCGCATCAGAAAAAGATGCAGAAAATGAAAAAGAGCAGAGAAATAAATGGAGAAAGTGACTGTAAATCCCAAATCTGGTGGAAAATAAGATCACCACAACTGAGCCAAATCTGAAACAAGCAAGCTTTAGTTAAATTAATTAAATACTGACCAGAAAGATAGACTCTGACCAGGTCCATTCTGAGGTTCCCATGGAGTGAACCTGTCTCCTCCAGAACTCTCACTGAATGGTCTCGAATCACAAGGTATAGGTGCTTAAAAAGGCAGAACCTGTAAGGCTATCTACTTCCTACCAGGTCCAATCAGTGGCAAGCATCTATCCTGATGTACTTCCTGTGTGGGTTATCTCCTGCCTACAAGCCACTAAGCACATCCGGTGCATTTGGAGCACTTCCGGTGCAGTAGGGTCAACTTGGGATCTAGACACTCTCTATCCAACAATCCAAGAGGGTATATCCTTGGGCAAGGGAGATTCAAGATTATTTCACCTGACAGTTCCACCTAGTACTCCAGGAAGTTATCTTTTTCTTTTAGAGATATCTTAGGCACAATAGCTAAAATTTAAAACATAATGTTTGCTCTTACATGACCTATTAAGAAAGAATATTCTATCAATGGGCTTACACAGTGTGGCTTCTTTCACTCAGGGTGCTGATTTTCAGATCCTTTCTGTTCCAGCCTTTGCATGGATATATTTCTCCCTGTCTCCTAGTAAAGGCATGTGACAGTGGAATGCTTGGGTGTCATGTGAAAGTGCAGGCTGAACTTTTATCTGGGTGTGATGCTGTAAGGACATGTATGCACATATATAGGTGTATGCGTAGAAGGCCAGGGGCTGAAGGGAGCTCTCTTCCTCAATTGCTTTTCCATCTTCCTTCTGGAGATGGGGTCCCTCACTGAATCAGGAACTCCCCGTTTTCCTTACAGGTAGACTGGCTTGCCAGTGCAAGCCTTCATGAGGGATCTTCCTATCTCTCCCCTCCTCCCCCAGCACCAGGGTTACAGGCACCTGCGGCCACAACAGACTTTTACCATGGGCACTGGGGATTTGAACTCAGGTTCTCATGCTTGAGCAAGTAAGACTTCCCCACTGAGCAATCTCAGTGGGTTTAACTTTTTAACCAACAGCAAGAGTGCAATAACTGGTGGGAAGAAGCCTCTCCTGGCAGCTCTTCTTTCGTTTCGCCTGTGACTGCAGCAGCAAGCACTTAGTTCCCATCTTTATTTGACATCTATGTATCTTCTTTGGTAAACATATTATTATTCATATTGCTACCAAACCCTGGTCAGGTAGCGCATAAAGATCCCACATAAAGACCAATGCCTCAGAAGAAAGTATTGGGTGATAGGATGAAGACTTTTTCCAGTGGCCAAACAATAGTAATTTGTGAGCACAGCTCTCTACCTGAAAAGTAACCCAGGCAACTGTTAGCATCATAATTCACACACCAGAGGAGTTACCTTCAGCAATGGCAGAGGAGACTAATAATGCATTATCCAGCTGTGTGACCTCCAGAGTTTGAGGTCTCTAAGTCAATGGAAGACAAATGAAGCTGGATGGTTTTATCTAAGTTTTCCTTGGTGACACTATCAATGGCCTGATTGTTTTAACTGGATAGTTTTCTCCATGTTGATTTTCTGAGAGTTCTTTGTCACACACGTGTTTTGTAAACATTTCCTTCTAAGCTGTGCCGTGTCATCTCATCCTGGTGTGAAAACTCAAATTTTGGTCAATTCATGGTTAAGGCATGTCTTTAGTGAAATATCTAAGAAATCTTGAACAACCCAAGATCACAAAGATTTCCTCCTCTTTTTTGATTTGTTTCCAGAAGTTTTCTAGATTTGCTTCACATGTAGGTGTACATTCCATGTAGAAGAGTCTCTTCTGGTACATCTTCAAGTTCACTGGTCTTGGTTTCTTGTTGTCTTTGCGATGTCAAGCGGAGATGGTGTAATGGGAGAGTAGAACTGGAGTCATTTTCAAAAGGCAAGGCGACGTGGTTCCAGTGTGCCGCCGACAGACTCATTAGTTGATAATTTGGTCTCTCAAGCTTGACAAAAGATACTGAGATTGTGCCAGGTAGAGTCGAAGGATGGGTCAATACTGACTTTCCCACAGGTCCCCTGTCTTCTTATTGTGTCCTGTGATCTCTCCCTCCCACATATGTCTCTCCATTATGCTGAGGGGATAAAGCCAATGTGCTGCTGCTTGTATTTTTAGCCTCTAAGACTATGAACTAAATATATCTCTTTTCTTTATATAATACTCAGCCTCACATATATCATTTAAAGTGACAGAAAACACTAATACAGAAGGAGTAAAAAAAAAGTTTCCAATACATTTGTGTTTAAGATACTATCAGAGATGTGGAGTCTTTCAGAGTAAGCCAATAGAAGGGAGAAGTAATGGAAAGTTCTAGATTAAGCCTTGGTCAAATAAAATATCTCACAGATCAGAGTAGGGGGGAGATAGTGGAGAAAGGACATTTTGGGGACAGGGATTAGAAAGAAGAAGAGAAAATGCTAAGAGGTTATTAGAGGCCTCTGGATGTCAGACGGGTGTTAGAGCCAAGGATTTGGAAACTTTTGATTCTACAAAAGGCAACTATAAAGAAATACATAAACATAAATAAGCAAATGAAAAGTCATATAATTAGCAACTCAAAGAAAAATGAAAAATTATGTGAGACGGAAAATCTAATATTACTGCGCTACATAGTTTACAAATATAAAACATTTACCTGTTCATAATAATGTAAACACTGCCAGATAATTCACCAAAAATGTACTACAATTCAGTGCGGAGAATGAGCTCCCAAGAGGGAGCTGTGGACAATCTAGCTCCTCAGTTATCATCGGAGAAGGGTAAGGGCTGTGAGTACAGTTGAATTAAAAAAGCAACACAGGCGTAGTTCTTAGAAATACAGGGCAGGGGTAGAGCTCAGAGGCACAGTACTTTTCCATCGCTGGCGAGGCCCTGGATTTGGTCCCCAGTGCTGAACAACAGCAATGGAGGAGGTAAACCCAGTCATTCTTACATACAGAAGTAGTAGAAAATCATGAAATAGAACCTTCTGGGATGTCAGAGGGGAGAGGGAAGGGAACGGAACCCAAGGGTTTCTGACAGGATGGAGATGTAAAGAAACGGATATAATTTTTAATTTATTATGTGTTTTATTATGATTGCTTTACATTTTTGGTGTTGTCTGAAGGGTTAAGGCTAAAGAAAATCCATGAGAAGATACGGCCACCCAGGGAGAGGGCACTTAAACAGCCAGGCTATCTGCTTTGTGTGGTAGAAGCTTCTACATTCCACCCCATCTTAGGGCTTTGACTCCCCTTCCCTTCTGTACAATCTTCCCTACCCCAAAGATCTAGAGGTCACTCGAAAGTTAGAATAGATCCCAGCTTTCGAAGTGAAAGTGGGGCCTTTGGCATGATCAAATTCAAGAGGTGAAGGAGTGGAAGTCAGGGGACCCCACAATACAGCCATAGCCGAAACTCAGTAGCAAGGCCAGCAACAGGCCTGGCTGCTGCAGACAGGGCAGTTCTCTCCCAGGGCTGCTGAGCACAAGCAATGGTGACAGCGAAGTTGCCTTGGTCTCCCCTGGCCATTCGGGGGGGGGGGAGAAGGGGGAGAGCGTTGGTAAAAACAGCCCAGCTCAGACAATGCAGCAGCTGCCTTGACTAAGAATAGAATGCCTTGTTTGATTTGAATTAGCCATTTGAAACAAGAGCAAAACAGCTCCGAGAGCAGCGCCATCTGTTTTCCTTTAAGGCTCGGTCATAAATAACGAGATGAAAATACATTTCCTGCTCTGGATTTGTGACCTGAGCTGCCTCCCACCCTGTAGTCACTGACCACGTCTGCTTTAAGTGCACGTGACATTAACGGGGCAGCTGTCGGCTGTGAGGCGGATGGACTTTGTGGTTGGTTGGGATCGGTTTTCGGTTTTCTTCCATTTAACGTCTCTGCTCATAGCGGCTCCTTTATTTCGCCCTTATTTGTGAAATGGGGAGATATAAATGAGGTGTTCTCTGCGCACTGTTTTAGAACAGCAACTCACACATCAAATCTCCAAACAGCAGAGTGATCAAACAGCAAAACTGACAGGTGATCCTCTGAAGGAAGAGGCTACGGCCCAAGTCGAGGTCATGGTAATGAAAGAGAGACAAGGAGCATATCCGGCCATCCCATTGATCAACGCACAGAGACCTGTTAACCTGGGGGAGGGGAGAGTGAAGAGGGCAGGTAGGGAGAACGGAAGCAGGAGCTGGGAGATGGCTCAGTCCATAAAGTACTTGCCACGCAAGTTGGAGAACCTGGGTTTGGATCTCCAACAGCCACATAAAATAGCTGGGCTCTCACACCTGTAATCCTAGCACTGGAGACTTTGAGATAGGAGAATCGCTGGTCCTATCCAGTCAGTCACCATAGCTAAATCAGTGATCTCCGGGTCCAGAAAGACTCTATTTCAAACAAATAAAGGAGAAAATAGTTGAATCACCTGCCACGAAGCTTTGTCCTCCTCGTGCATGTGTGCCAGTGTGCAGGTGAACTCTCGCATACATGTGAACATACACGCATAGCAATCTTTCTCTCCAGGGAGATCACCAGACCACAGTACTCCCCACGCCCTTCCTAACTGAGCATCCCAGAAACGTCAGCTGCGATCAACCAGCTCTGTCCTCAGCTGTCTAACTCCTTTTTATGCCACAACATTCTGCTTCTTTGATATCTCAGATGGAAAAGGTGGTGGAGGGGTGTGGTCCCAGCTAGGTCAGCTGCCAATCCCGCTTGGGAAGCAGGTGAGATGACAGACAGGACATGCGCTGTAAGGGGCTGTGGTTTCACACCCGTGCTCCATGAAAGAAGCTGCACCAAGAGGCAAGCATCTCTGCTCCACGTGCCAGTGTGTTCTCTGGTTCTTTGGCTCTGGTTATGGGGAAGGAACCTAGGGCCATGCTCATGCTAGGTAAGTCCTGGTCCCGAGCTTCATGCCTAGCCTGTCCCATAGGGAATGGTTTGAAGCAAAAGACAGATGTAACAATGGAAATGTTATAATGCGCATCTGCCAGTTAATGAAGGTGTTGCCTTGGAGACCTGGTGCAGATGCTGGGTTCCTGGAATGACGCTAGACACATGGCAGTGGAGGAACCAGAGTGCGGTGCAGACCACGCTGCCCTCAGTGAGAAGCTCATGTAGATCTGGGAAAGGCGTGGCTGGGAAATGTACTGAGAAGGGGCTGCTCATTCAGTGCTTAGATGAATTGTCCTGTTCACAAGTTCAGCCTAGTCAGTCCCGGCGACGTGTTATCACACTGATGTTCTTTTTAAAAATGCTATTTAAATAAAACAAAGCAACCATAAAAAGCCGTCTTCACTGATCCCGCTATCCACAAGGACTAGCTCAGTGGTCTACCGTCTATCTCAACCGATCACTCACGGCACACTGCTCCTCCCGAGCTTTTCATGGCACCCAGCTCTCGACCATCTCTATGCCCTGAGGCCTAGCTGCTCACCCTGCAAGGAAAGACCTGACTCCCTCTCTCTGAGTGAGAGAGACCCAGACCCAGACGGAGGAGGTCCACACAAGGACCAGGAGAGCAAGTGTTCTCAGCAAAAGGTGCATACTGAATCGTCCTGTGGACAGTTAGCAGGTGTCGCTAAAAGGTCTTGAGACGTCACAAAATGATGGAGTCTGTTGAAGCTTTCCAGCCTGTGATGCCTCCAGTGAGTTCACTCTGGCACCCTGGCAGGCTAGCTCACGACAGATTCCTAAACTTTGCTGGAAACCACTCAGAAAAATCACTAATTGAAACCTTGTCGGACTCAGAACATCACTCCCGAGCATGCCTTCCTTGCTCTTGCCACTCTGAACCAGACACCCAGACGCGTGGTTCTTGTTTTTAACCTCTATTTAACCTCTACTCCTCATGGCTGGCATTTTCTTTCACATGTATCTCAAGACAATATTCCCAGTAATAACGCCTGTGGTTCCATTTCTAGGAATTACACCAGGGTTTTGCAGACTCAGCAGCAGCCCCTACCTACACCTAGGTAGTAGGTGGTATCGTTCCCATTTTACCAAAGAGAATGGAAACCAAGAAAAAACAAGGTGTAGGTAACCCATCTGATAAGGAGCTGCGGTTCACTTCTGAGTCTGTATAGAATCCCTGTGCCAGGGCCTCCTCTAAGAGGCTGTAGGTCCTATGAGATCAGTCGTTCCTGAGACTCGACTTCTCCGTAGCTGGCATGTGACTGAGCTCTGCATGTATTTGTTGATTGTCTGCTGAGACTGTTCTAAAACCATCACCAAAACAGACCTGATGCAGATTCATGAGTCTTGTAAAATCAGTATATAATATTATTCTTGCCTCTCTTTAAAAAAAAAAAAAAAAAAAAACTTTAAATTCTTCTAATTCTAGAAAAGTCTCTAATTCTTTACTCAAACATGTTAGGAGCCATGGTCACTTTCAGGCATAACTAATAAAGGGCAGACATCTTGAGTGAAAACAACGTTGAGAGCTCCCATAAATGAGGTAAGCATGTCCATTTCTTTCAACGATTGTCTGGTGTGTGGAACACACCAAAGTGTTGTTAGGAACCGTTATTCTTATTGCCCTTCAAATGATGCTTCTGGTTGATCATTTCAATGACTGTTCGGTCGCCATTTTGTTTTATTTTGTATTTGGTCTCATGGAGCTCAGCCTAGCCTCTCACTCTGGGGACCTCTGTCTTAATTACTTTCAGGCTGTAGTGATAAAACACCCTTACCAAAGCGACTTACAGAAGGAAGAGTTCGTTTGGGCTTCTGGTTCCAGAAAGGGTCCGTCGTGGCAGCAGTTGGCAGGTGAGGCAGCAAGAAGGGGCGCAATCTCAACTGCAAGCTTGAAGAAGAGAGAGCAAACTGGAAGTAGGGTGAGGCCCTCCAGTGCCATACCTCCTACTGTTGTGCCCAGTTTTAGAAATCCCCTCTTCAAGCACCAGCAGGAGACCACCAGTTCTGATGCAAAAGCAAGGAGCCTTTATTCTGCAGAGCAAACCAAGGCCCTGGGGTCTGGCACCACGCAAGATGGCCGACCCTGAGAGAGCTTCTCACATGGGTTTTCAAAGGGAGCAGGGGATCTCTCTGATTGGTCAGGACCCAGGCACTGGATTGGCTCGTTAAATGTTATGCTGCAGCAAGGATTTCTGGGAAAATGAGTACTTGCCATTAAACAGAGAGGTTTATGGGAAAGTGAATGCTTGACATTAAACTGAGGAGAGGTTAGTGCCTTTACCCCTAGGGGTGCTGGGCTTTTCACTGCATCAAGGCCATTACTCCTAACCCTCCCAAAGAGCACAAACCGAGGACCAAGTATCCAAATTCCAAAGCCCATGGAAGACATTTCTCACTCAAACCACCATATCCTGGAACCTCCTGCTCCACCTCCAGACTGCTTTGAATATACCTGTGGGTCACCACACTCTGCTTTATGTAGTACTCGAACCCAGGACTTCATGCATGCTACGCAAGCGCTCTATAAACGGAGCTATGTCCGTACCCTCGATGGCTATGTTTACATCATAAAATGGTCTATACCTCTTTGTAGTTCTTTCTAGATATCGTCTCATTCAACCATTCTCACAACCCTGATGTACTGGTTTTCCTCTCATCTTATAGATCAGGGAACTGAAAGCCAATGTGGTTCAATGGTCTTTCAGGGTAAACCCCGCCACCCCCCACTAGTCTGTGACTTCTGGACATGTGTTAGGTTGTCAGCTGTAACGACGTCGTCGTTATCACCCCTCTTGACGTTTCTCTGCCTGTTAAGCCTGCCTCATGCCCCGCCCACCTAGACTCCATGCTGAGGACTGCTCTCAGTGAATTTGACCCAGATTCCCTCTACCCCCAAACCTGCCTCTTACCTCTGAACTGTACACAATTGCCAAAACATTCCCACTGACTATCACAACCACGAGAGAAGACATATTTTGTTGTTGGTTTTTTTCTTCTGTGGCACCATCCTTGACAGGGCAAGTGTTAATGATTTGGCACACTTACTGGTTATTATAACTGATTACATTTGAGTTTCCATTTAGGTTAAAGGTGCCACAGAATTTAGAAGAAATATTCTTCCCAGTCATTGCTCGGGATGTCAATACAATTGGTGCAAATTATGAAAGCAATAGTTCTTGTTAACCGTATCGCCATGGCCCTTTCTCTGCTGCAGATTCTCTGCCTGTTTCACTGGCACAGTAAGGACCACCTGTACTTCCCAATCGCTTTTGTCTGACTTGGTTCCATTTAGCACACAAACCGGGTCTTCTATTATTGGTAAAAGAAAAAGAACACGGTTCTGTGCAATGGTTACTTTTTCAGATAAAAGAAAAGTGGGGGTTAAGGGAAGGATTTCAAAGTTAATTTACCAAAATCTGACTCCATCCTTGCCCTGTGCAGACTGAAATAAGACACTAATTACAAAAGGATTAACACCGTTCTCCATGGTAACAATGGAGTCCTCTGTCAGTGGAAGGTGATGGCAGTATTTGCATTTCTCCATGAGCATGGGATTCTCGGATTATAAGTAAAGTCTTAACATTCTTCTCAAATAAAGTGAAGTGTCCTTAGCAAAGACAAGGGCTGTCTTTCGTAGTCTAAAGAGAACTGAACCATTTTGAAACGAGCAGCTCCTTACTCGGTGCTCTGCCCAGCGCTGGTAAGGGCACTGGGATTGTGTTGACTGGCGGTATTTATGCTGCTGGCAAGAGCTAGCTTCCCTACGTGGACAAATGATTCCAATAACACCATCCAAAAGAGAAAGGGAGATTTTCTTATTATTCTGCACTCTACGCCCAGCCTCCCCCACACTGCTACCCACTCAGATGACTGTCAAGTTTCAGCATGAACGTAATGGCTCAGTGAGAGTCATAAATAAACACGATTTCTCTCCCTGAATGATTCAACATGTTGTGCCCGTGTTGAACTAGAGAATACCATTAGCATGGTCAATTTTAGTTATAAACAGAGTTAATGTTTTTCTTCCTTAACTAAACGCTGACACCAACTTTACTGACTGTGCCTTGAAATAGGGTCTGGCACTTGTTCCAGAATGGCCTGACTCTTTATAAAACATAGTAAGCATGGAGCTAGATACTGGGGCCAGCAAAAAGAAGAAAAGAATTTCTGACTAGCACTCATGCCCTGGGTGGATTTTTTTCTCTCCCTTTTATGTTTGTTCCCATACCCCATCCAGGTCAAGATTTCGGGGCATAAGGAGCCTTTCACATGCTGATAACCCTGAGAGATGAATGGAAGATCATCTAAGTCCTTTCTTTAAAGCTTCATTTTTTTTCCTCCACCGGAAAAGAGCATTTGATTGAAAATAAAAGGGAGTTGTCAAAAGTGCTAAATTCTGCCACATTTCTAGGTGGAATGGTGACCTTACCCTCACATGTGTTTCTTGCAGTGTGAGGTCCGAGGTGACGGGAGGGGATATCACTTGCTGCAGTGTTTTTGTTGGTTTGACAGGGCAGGCCAGTGCTAGCTGACTCCCATTGTTGTCACCCCCTCTGTTCACATCCACAATACCAGCTATTTGCTTTGCTGCCAGGCAGAAAAGGCCTCCCAGATGTAATTAAGGTCACTAATCAGTTGACCCTGGATTAAGACGGTGTGAGGGGGTCTCAGTTAAACCCATACCACCTTTAGAAGCCCAGAGCCTTCACAGTTGTTGGCAGGAGAAACAGGAAGCAGTACGGAAGCCGATGAAGGTCCTCTGAGGCGGATACAGAGGGCGCCATGTTTCCAGAACATGATTGTGTCTAGTTGGAGGAAGAGGGCTCCTTGGCTAACAGTGAGCGAAGCAAAGACTTTTCGTACTTACGATTGCAGGGACCTGAGTTCTGTCGATAAGCTGAATGAACCACAGATAAGTTCTTCCTAGAACCTTCAGGTATCGTTGGTTAGCTGACCCCTTCGCTTCGGTGGTGTAAGCCAATTGCACAGACCCAGATGTCTGAGCTGGAGAAGCCTAAGATGATAGAGGTTTCAGCGCTCAGCATCTGCAGTGACTCGGTACACGGCAGTCCAATGTGAATGCACTTTGAATAAACTGAAAACTGTCTCCAGAGGCTTCCAAAGTTCTGCCCAGAGCTCTTTTCCAGAGCTGAGGATGTAGCTTAGTTGACAGAGTGTTTACCTAGCATGCATGGGGCCCTGGATTTTATCCTCGGTGCTACAGAAACTGAATGTGGTGGTACGCACCTGTGATCCCAGCACTGTGGAAACAGAGGCAGGAAGGTTGCTACGAAGAGAGCCCAAGACCAGGCCCTGAGCTCCAAAGGACCCTGTCTCCATACAATAAATAAGTACAACTTTCTGAGCCAAATTATAATCATTGGTCGTTAAATGCCTCTTTCCCTTTCTTCTATTTAGTCTGAAAATCTAGAATTCTCCTTTTCTGTTTCGCTGAGTCCTTTGAAACCAACTAATACCTCATTGAATAAGAGGGCCTTCCACAGCCTATAATTTTGTCTCCAAAATCAAGTACTTTTCACGTGCATAATTCATTAACAATTAATCTTGTGCCACTTTGTAGACCCTTTTCCTACGAGGTCTAAATCCTTAGTTTATTACTGCTTATTTCCTCCTGATTAGCAAGACTCTGGATAGCAAGGGCTAAATTTAGGTCCCACTCTTCTCAGGCCTTACACGCCACGGGCCCCCAATAAACACTTCGTTCATTTGTTTTGATCTAAAGTATTGCTATTCAACATTAATGATGCAAAATGACACCGAAAGTCCAAAGCAAGCCTCATTAGCTCCGCCGTGGGAATCTCAACTGTGACCTGACCCACATTACACTTGGCCTTTAACTACCATGAACCCCGAGCACACTTAAACTGTCAAAATTAAAAACGTAACCGCAAAAAACAAGATAATCACAGAAAATAATTTTGCCCGATTGATTTGTGTGACTTTCAATGACATTGTTAGCACCCAACTTATTCCTCAAACAGCCAACTTCCATAGCAAGAGGCACTCTTGCTGTGTATAATAACTCACAAGGAATACACCACTCACACGAATGTGCAGAGGAGCAGGAAGTATCAGGAGTTTTGAACCAAATATTTTTAACAATTAAAAATGATCAACAAGTTGGGCAGGAAGAAGTCAAGGCCAAGAGTTACCTGTGGTACAGAAGGCCATGCAGATGTGACATAATCCCTTAAATACAAACAGGACTTAAAATTCCAGTTAAGAAGTCCACTAAATTCAGTGAATGTGTTTTACACTCTCAAGGAAAAGCCATGAGAATGCAATCTGAAAAAAATATAATGAAAGTCAACTCGGCCACAGTTCAGTACCTGCCTTCTGATGCTACCTCACGGCAACACACTGTCTGCCACTGCCAGAAACTGAACTTGAATCTTACCATTAGCACTGTCTTTTCTTTTCTCAAAGGAAACATAAGATTAAACATTAATTTTACATGAATTTTGTATGGCCTTGTGAGTGTCTGTGTAAGAATATGAGTGTGTGTGTGTATGTGTGTGAGTGTGTATGAGTGAATGTGTGTGTGTGTGTATGAGTGTGTGTGTATGAGTGTGAGTGTGTGTGAGTATTTGTGAGTGTGTGTAAGTGAATGTGTGTGTGAGTGTGTGTGTGTGAGTGAATGTGTGTGTGTGACTGTGTGTGAGTGTGAGTGTGTGTGTGAGAGTGTGTGTGTGTGTGTGAGTGTGTGTGTATGAGTTTGAGTGTGTGTGAGTATTTGAGTGAGTGTGAGTGTGTGTGTGAGAGTGTGTGTGTGTGTGTGAGTGTGTGTGTATGAGTTTGAGTGTGTGTGAGTGTGAGTGTGTGTGTGAGTGAGTGTGTGAGTGAATGTGTGTGTGAGTGTGAGTGTGTGTGAGTGTGAGTGTGTGTGAGTGTGTGTCCTGAGGACTGGCCGAGACTCTGGCTGCTAGTCTGTTTACCCTTCTGCACTAGGCAGGTCCATACTTAATCCTTCCTTGATGGGGAAATCTCTATCATTTTTACAGACTTTCAGAGATGGTTTCTCAGACTCACTTGAACCCACGATAAGTGAGTGAATAATGTCACGAATTATCTAGCCCAAACCCTTCACTCGATATTTAAAACTTACTTCTGCTTCTCTGACGTTCACTGGGGGTGGGGCTTTGTTACCGTCTTCTATGTAAGTAATGCTCATTTGCTAACACTCATGAACTCATCTATACAGTCTCCTAATATAGAATATTCCAGAGCTGTTGTGGTTTCTTTGTTAAATTTTCTGCAACTTCTGGTCTCCTTTATCTATGAACTTCAAAACTGAGTTGCCAGCCAGATACACATTTCATCCCCCAATACTGAGCTTACTGTTAGTTCTTGAATGTTAGACTGTGGGTGAGTGCTCAGGGCCACATCTCAGGAATATTGAAAGAAATAAATCATGCTAGGCTTTCTTCACTCTTACAAATAATTTCATAAATATTATTGCATTGAAATGAATATTTAGGGTGACTTAAAATACAGAATTAAATTAGAGAAAGGAAATCGATAAAACAAAAAAAAGAGACTGAAAGTAAATCCTTTACAATATTAAAGCAAATTTCTCAGTAACAGTAGGACTGGGACTAGTATATTTTGTCATTCAAGAGAAGGTTAATAAGTGTCCAGGACCCTTTACCGTGGTGAGCTCACCTGTCTCTAAGGGTGTTCTGTGGCAGGATGGGTCCATAAAACCATGGAGTAAGGTTTTTTTGAACGATGTACACAGTCCCGACAAATCCACTGTCAAATTCCCTTGCTGAACTCCAAGTCTCCACTTGCGTCCTGGAGAGTAGTTATTAGCGCATGTACACAGTGACGTGTGCAAAAGTATGTGTGTAAGCAGACACACCATCAAAAAGGCGGCCTTGGTCACCATCTTCTGCACCCCAAAAACCAGCTTGTCATACCAGATACTACTGAACACTCATTGGGGACCCCATTCTAGACTAAATATGGGTCGATGGATACGAGCTGATCTCTGGTCCCAAGGGTTGACAGCATAGAAGCTGGACGTGGGTAAGCAGATCCCTTCAGCGAAGCTCGGCTGGCTCCCCAGCTATGACAGGACAAATGGGCCGTGAGTACCCTTGGATCTGACAATGGCGTCCTCACACACAGGGCAAGTGACCTTGGAACTCAAGCTTTTTGGCTGTAATTCTTAATTTTTTTTTTTTTATTTTAACTTAGGAAAAAGAAATAAATTAAAAATCCCAGTGTAAAAAGATCAGCAACTTTCGTATTTTGTGCCTTCCCAGAACTGTTTCTATAAGCACACACACGAAATACTTGTATATTCCCTAACCAGCTTTATATCGTGCACACTCTTTTATAATCTGAGTTTTTTTCACTTGAAGTATGTCATGAACTGAAAATATTTTAAGTACAGGGACAGGGAGATAACTTGGTCAGGAAAGTGCTTGGTGTGTAAACATGAGGAGCCGGGTTTGATTCCTGAATCCACATAAGAGAGCCAGGTGTGCTGGCACCAAGATTGTAATGGCAGCTCTTGTGCTGTTGGAACATGTGGGTCCCTAAGGTTCAATGTCCAGGCAACATAGCCTACGTGGTAAACTCTGAGACAAGAGACCCTGTCTCAAAAAAACAAGACAAAACAAAAAAAAAGGGCAAATGGTTTCCTGAGGAAAAGACCTCTGGTTCTCCTGTACCTGTGCACACATACACACCCATATACGTACCCACGAAAGTACACACATTCACCCACAGAAATGTAATAAAATAACAAATGAACTGCAACTTTTAAAGAAACTGTATAGTATTTTATCAAACACAGACACAGATTTGTCTCACCTGCTACTTTAAGGGTTTCCCACTGGGACACTGAATATTTTTTCAATGGAAGATTTATTTAAGAGGTAAAACGTCCTGATGATGAAGAAACACGACAGGCAGTGTCTGATACTGAGCCTGGCGAGGAGCGCTCAAAGGACAACAGTGCTCCGGCAGGAATCCCGGAAGATCGGAATTGAGGTGGAACAGGGCAGCGAAGGAAGAACCACTTTGGGGATTTGTGAGTTTAAGTTCGAGATGGATGCCTGCGGGTAAACAGGTCAGAGATGGTTCATGCCTGAATTGGTGCCTCCAACGCCTTGATGTTCATTCATCAAGAGAAAGCAAACTTCGAAGCAGTGAGCTTGGCGGATATGACACCTTGAGATAGTGACACACGTGTCTGGAGGGCGTGTGACGATTCATTGCTGCTTGGGCACAACTGTCCTCATTCAGCTGCAGCTCCAGCTGAAGCCTCAGAACAAAAGAACTCCATCCAAGCAGCGTGGGAAAGTGTGCGGCTCACAGCTGAGGACTGATGCAAATGAAAGTCTGCAGGGTCAAACAGAGGAACTGCCCCAGGAGGCTGAGATGGACCCAGGAGCATTTCTGACAGGGAACTGGGGAGAAACGGGCCCAGGGAAAGAAGCTCCTGTGGTGTTTAACATATGCAGCCTGAGGACTGGGGAAACTTCACAGGGCCTTTTAGCCTTCCTGCGGACACGCCCCTTCCCTGATGACAACCACTGATATCCATAAACGTCTTTCTCACCATTATGATCAAAATTTATGATGGAAGAAATTTAAATATTGGAAGAATTTACTTCACAGTTTGGGGAATGTAGCCCATAGTTGCTTAGCTCCATGCATTTGAGACCATCATGGAGGCCAAAGTGTGCTGTAGAGGTGAGCAAAATAACACCAAAATAACCCTCCCAAAATAACACCACTGCCTGGACAACAGGTGTTCAGAATATGAAACTAGGGGGGCTCGCATTTTAGATTTAAGTCATAACAAACCCTTTAGTTTCTCAGAACCTGTGTACCTTGTTTCATAAGCCCGACTCTCTCAATGAGGAGGCTAGGCTCACTGGCTGGCAAGCATCAGTGACAGAGGCTTAGATCCAGGAAAGAGCATCAGAGCACTCTAGAAAACACACATACCACTGAAGCACATGCATAAAATAGGGGCAAAAGGCATGTTCTGTCAAATAAACATCTGAAACCCATTCTTCACTGTAGGAATTTTCAGAGGGTTAAATACATTCCCTGGTACTGTATTTCTCCAGGACAGAAATGCACTGTGTAGCATCTTCCAGACTTCTGTCACCACAGAATTCCCTTTGCAAAGAGCATCAGCTGACAGCTCAGAGATCACCAGCCTCCTGAGAACACAGTACAGGGGAACACTGACCTCAGAAAACACCAGGCGGGTGCTCTACAGAACTCCAAGCTCACTTACTTAAAGGAATACAACAAAGCAGCTGACGTATTTTGTTTGCAGCTAAATGAGTCTAATACCAAAGCTCTGAGAATAGTAAAGGCCAGAAGTATGTCTGTGTCATGTTCCCATCCATCCTGAGGACACACATTTCT